>JANEYF010002389.1:0-295948 GCA_029963845.1 Rhamnusium bicolor | reverse complement strand
TTAATACCCTACCACAATTTTAATGTGTTGAGCCTGCGGCTTACTAGTAAACAGCGAAGTAAACACTGATTTTACAATACAAACTGACTGCAGCTACATTGCATAGTAAGCGGATTTGCCCATTGATAAATACGTTTTCAAGGTAAAGCTACTACTGCCGTTAATTTTATTTATTATACAGGACCTTTAAGTCAGACATAATTTTTCACCACAATCAAATTCCAAAGAATACTTCAATTTCTTACGATACTTTCTTGATAAGCATATCAAAATAGCATTCACGAAAGAAAAAATCATTGGACGTGTTATAAATTGATACCCAAGTGCTGATAAATATATAATTCGTTGCAAACAGATGTTTTTTTCCACTAATGAAAATGTCATGAAAGAAATGTAAAAATATAATTTTTGTATGTGTTATTATTATAATCAAATTATTTCATTAATGAATTATCTTAAGCAATTTATTTCAAAACTTAATTTGACAATTTAAGAAGTATTACATATTACATATTTCACAGAAAATTTTGTCATTTTTAGTTTCTTCACCTGACCTGTTATGAAGATGAAAGTAGAGCATTTTATGGAATATGCCATTGGAACGCCGCGAGCCTGGCACTGTCACCAAAACAAAATTCTACCAGCTGAATACTTAAAATCTCTTTCTGTTGGAGTTTTTGTAACGATATTACTATCATTTCAGATATTGTATACTCGCATATTTTGAAAAATCGATGTTATACTTCGTTCGGTATAAGAAATTGACATGGCAATCGTTAAATTTTATTACGACATATATTTTATGATATACATTTTGTTACGAGGGTATTGAAATGTCACAAGCTGGTTTTATTTTTAAAATTTTAATTAAAATTGGACTAAAATTATAAAAGTAATGTTGAAGGTCATAAGCACATGTTATTATATATTTATTTAATATAAACCAAAGCGAATATACTGTGTGGGTCATATAAAACCGGAATATTTTTCTTTGTTTATAACTTTTTTACCTTTTAATCGGTATTAATGATTCTTGGCTCAAATAATATGCGACTACAAGATTTTTTGTCACGCTGACAACTTTTTTGCCACTTCTTTGCCACACAGATATTTTTGAAGTATACCTAAGTATATAGGTCATTGCTTTTTTCGATTCCAGTATATTTTTCTCTTAAAATATTTCTCTAAGATAGAATTCCTGAATGAATATGAATATTTTGTTTAGTTTTTTTAATGACGATTAGTTAACAGCTACTATGGTAGTTATTATTAATATAACTACTTTTTACAATTTGCTGTTGTCCGAATGAGATCATAGGATAAGGTGTTGAAAAAGAACTACCTTGTCAATGTTTAATTTTCTATTCCATATTAAATTTCTTTGCTTTAATTATCACCTATGCCGAAAATAATACAAGTATTGCTATCAGGCACATAGCAAGTTTATTAAATAATATACAAAATGAATGTAAATTAATACTTCTTCCTCATTTGGTCCTGTTTTTATAATTGCGTACTTGAATTAACATTCTGTTTTATAATTTAACACTATTTTAAAGCTGATATTCTAGAAATTTAAAACTTTTACAAGTAATTTGTTAGCAACCATATATAAATAATAAATATTTTTGCTAGCCAAACTTGCAACAAAACGGAAACGGACCTCATCTACAACTTTCGCAACCTTCGCAACCCCAACAATATTCGCAGCCTCCGCAGTATCCATATTCCCCACAGCTGCCACAACCCGGTGGACCAGTTAATCCATTGAGGCCGTTAACAAGAGTTGATAGCAGAAGCTCCTTCCAGTTTCGTCCTCCATTTCCGAACCAACCGGGTTCTCCAATTGGTCCCGGACAAGTACGACAACCGCTACCCCTGGTACCCAACAGTACATACAGAGAAATCCAGTACCAGGACCTGGACAACGTCCTCAAGTTGTTCAAGGACCTCCTGGTCAACCTTTTCCTCAAAACAGAGCTAACTATAGACCTGTCACACCTTTTCCCAGAGCTCCTGTTCAAAATCAAAGACCTACTGGCTTGGTACATCAAAGGTCAGTGCCAGCATTTCCAGCACAAAGACCACAGATTCAAGAAGATCTATTAAGTAGAAGTCAAACTCTGGATACTACAGAGACTGAATATTCTAAAATTGCTGATGATAATAAAAACACCACCAATGATCATATTAAAGCACCCTCCATAGCTGCTATGAATAACAGAAGCTATAGCTTAAGCTCGAACCCTCCAGAGCCACAAAATGAATCTAAGGAAGAGGCACGAAGAAGATCTATAAGCAGTGTAGATAGCTTAGGAGAGGGTAGACCCGGTTCCAGACAAAGTTCTATTTCAGGTTCTACAGAGAATCTGGATAAGAAATCAGAAAATGAGGTACCCTCTAGGCCGGAATCTCGGTCTATGTCAAGAATGAATAAGATTGTTGAGGATGAAGATCGATCTCCAAGTTCTTTAACTGACGTATCTCAAAAGAGTCCAGATTTGAGTAATAATAGTACGAGTGAAAAATCGCAACCAACTGTTAGTAAGACACCAGACAGTACTAGTAGTAATAAACCATATAGTACTAAACCTCAAAGTCCCCAAGCCCCAACCAACGAGTCCGAAAACTTATACTCAAAGCCCCCAGCCTCAACATCAAAATACCTTGCATCAGTCACAAAGTCCTAGACCTCAATATCAAGCACCCAGATATCAGCCCCAGAGTCCTAAACCTCAGCCACAAAGTCCCAATACTCACAGTACTAAACCTGAAAGTATTTATCACTACATTACCAAACCTCAAAGTACTAAAATTCTGGAAAATGGCACTAAGGAGGGTTCGAGCAAAACTGATAGATATTTGAATTTGGATAAGCCGCCAAAGGCAAAATCTCCAGCAAGATCAGGTTATTATTTTTACATATGTAATAGTTAGGTTTTCAACATTTTTCTCCGGTATGTCTTAATAGTTTTATTTTTTGTTACAGAAGGCGATAACGACAGCGGAGTGGATGAATCTACACAAGGAAATGTAAGTGCTACTTTTTTTATAGAAAATATTTTCTAATACTAAAACATTAAATGTTTACAATTAAAAAAATACACAGATAATAAATAAATCATGTAGTATCAAGTGAGCATCGAGCAGCTAAATGGGCTATATATATATATATATATATATATATATATATATATATATATATATATATATATATATATATATATATATATATATATATATATATATTATTAAATATGATTTGAAGGAAACAACTATTCAGCGGGCAAATACCCCGACCTGCATTGAATTACACCTTCAAATCATGATAGATGGAAAGCCAATATCATTTGTCAATTCCTAACCAGACATAGATCGATTTCGAACTTATTTGTTCTCTTCAGTATGCCATAGGTTATGGAACAGACAAATGATAGTGGCCAACCTGTTAGTTATATACTAACTAAGGTGAAGTGAATAGTGGTGAGAGGTATGAAACTTCTCATATGGTCTGAATGCTACTATCCGACCGACATCCTAGATGTCTCTGTGGCGGATAGCGACTTGCATCACAGCAAGTACCGAGAGCGGTGACCTCTAGCCCAGGTGGACTAAACTAATGTTATTAAATATGATTTGAAGGAAACAACTACTCAGCGGGCAAATACCCCGACCTGCATTGAATTACACCTTCAAATCATGATAGATGGAAGGCCAATATCATTTGTCAATTCCTAACCAGACATAGATCGATTTCGAACTTATTTGTTCTCTTCAGTATGCCATAGGTTATGGAACAGACAAATGATAGTGGCCAACCTGCTAGTTATATACTAACTAAGGTGAAGTGAATAGTGGTGAAAGGTATGAAACTTCTCATATGGTCTGAATGCTACTATCCGACCGACATCCTAGATGTCTCTGTGGCGGATACCGACTTGCATCACAGCAAGTACCGAGAGTGGTGACCCCTAGCCCAGGTGGACTAAACTAATGTTATTAAATATGATTTGAAGGAAACAACTACGCAACGGTTGGCCACTATCATTTGTCTGTTCCATAACCTATGGCATACTGAAGAGAACAAATAAGTTCGAAATCGATCTATGTCTGGTTAGGAATTGACAAATGATATTGGCATTCCATCTATCATGATTTGAAAGTGTAATTCAATGCAGGTCGGGGTATTTGCCCGCTGAGTAGTTGTTTCCTTCAAATCATATTTAATAACATTAGTTTAGTCCACCTGGGCTAGGGGTCACCGCTCTCCGGTACTTGCTGTGATGCAAGTCGCTATCCGCCACAGAGACATCTAGGATGTCGGTCGGATAGTAGCATTCAGACCATATGAGAAGTTTCGTACCTCTCACCACTATTCACTTCACCTTAGTTAGTATATAACTAGCAGGTTGGCCACTATCATTTGTCTGTTCCATAACCTATGGCATACTGAAGAGAACAAATAAGTTCGAAATCGATCTATGTCTGGTTAGGAATTGACAAATGATATTGGCTTTCCATCTATCATGATTTGAAGGTGTAATTCAATGCAGGTCGGGGTATTTGCCCGCTGAATAGTTGTTTCCTTCAAATCATATTTAATAACATTAGTTTAGTCCACCTGGGCTAGGGGTCACCGCTCTCGGTACTTGCTGTGATGCAAGTCGCTATCCGCCACAGAGACATCTAGGATGTCGGTCGGATAGTAGCATTCAGACCATATGAGAAGTTTCATACCTCTCACCACTATTCATATATATATATATATATATATATATATATATATATATATATATATATATATATATGCATATATATGTATATATATATATATATATACATATATACATATATATATATATATATATATATATATATATATATATATATATATATATATATATATATATATATATATATAGTATGTTTTATTTAGAACTGGAACACCCCTGTGATTTTTTTAGTTTTTATCCGATTTAAACCTAATTAGACTCAAAAGATAAAGGTCATTAAGATCTAGTTATGATCAGAAAATCATTTACCCTCTTCAAATGCAAAGCCACCTACGATCAAGATTGAATGAAAAAAAAAATGCAAAAAGGAACATTTTTTACGAACAAAATTTAATAAGAAAAGTTGTTCAGAATCATCCCGAAGGGCCAAAATCAAAATTTGGTTAAAAATAACAAAAAATATTACCAAAACATTTAAAAAAATATATTTTCTTGTTTTTGCTAAATTTAAAAAATTTAATTAAGAAAAGATATTGAGAATCGTCCCAGTAAAATCGGTTTCTAAAATTGGTGAAAAATATCCAATTTTTTAAATTGTTTTGTCCAAATTATTTATTTTCTGTTTTTAACCAAATTTTAGATTTGGCCCTTCGTGATGATTCTCAAAAACTTTTTTTAATAATTTTTTATTCATATTTTTTTCTTTCTTATTCAATCTTGCATCATAGGTGGCTTTGCATTTGAAGGGGTAAATGATTTTGTGGTCATAAGTAGATCTAAATGATCTCTATCTTTTGCAACTAATTAGGTTTAAATCGGATAAATACAGTGACATACACCGCAGAACTAGGAGATAAATAAATAACCCTAATAAAATTAAAAATGGATTATATGTCCCATATTTCTATTCACAAATTATCTTTCTATAATTTTTCCCTAAAATATTCTTTTAGAGAATCATGTTCATGATATTTCAATCTGTAGGATTTGAAACATTAATTCTCTGACGTAAATTTTGGTGTATTACAAAGCCTACATAGTTTTGAGTTCAACACTCCACATGCAGCCTCGCTCCTCGAATTGTGGGTGGGATGATCTCTTTTATATAGCAGAGTCCTGCAATTCTGAGTACATTTAGACATGTTCCTAAGAAAAATTGATCTTGCTACCAAATGGCAGCCAAATTTCTGAACAACATATCATAACAATATCCTTTTTGTGAAATAACTCAAACACTTTTAATGAGAAAATGACCTCTATAAAACTATCTTTATATTTGGTTCATATGTAATATTTCGATATGACTTAGGGTTTCTGAGAAAGACAGTAAGAAACATACGATGACATACCTATTCATAATATATCATGAAAAGGAACTATACTACTTGTATCAGTTAAGTAATTTTTTTGGCATACATTTGCAGACAATACCCCATGCACCAAAACGGTAGGTAGTATAGGCTTAAAAAATTTCAAACTTATAGCTGCGATTCAGTAAGAGCTTTCAAAGGGAAGGGAAAGATAAAATGCTTGACCCCCCTGTTATCTTAGAAGATAGCAGAGAGTTCATACCTAAAGGAATTTCAAGCTCTAGGATGTAATTAGGGCACCGACGATCAATTAATAATATCCTTAGAGCGGACCTGCAAAATACTACAATATCGACAACCTTCGACTCCTCGTTACAACATCAGAACGTCTTGGTAAATACTTGTTTTTGTCAATTGATATTAAAGTCAAATTCTCGTCAATGCCACTGCCTAGGATATGTCTAACAGAGCATACTGAGCGAAGTAGTTACCAGGCATGTATGTGACGGCTCGCTGGAATACAAAATTTGCTAAAACAATGAAATAATCACGATTGGCTAGAAAGCGGTTAGTCACTTTGGAGCCCAGCAGCTAAAATTTTACCGCCATATTCGCAGTTAGGCAGAACACCAATTGATAAATAGTGGAGAGGAAGAATTTGCTTTTGTCAAGTACAGTTTTGTAATTGTTTTTATTAAAGTTAAATAAAAAATGTATAACTTTATTGTTATATCGAAATAATAAACAAAAATAATGATAGTTTTTTTGGAGATCATGTTTTCACAAGACAGTCCTCTAAATTACGTAGGTTGTTGTTAGAATAACTAAGGTTTTTCATAGTTTGTATGATCTTTAACATATTTTTTCTTTGCGAAATAATTTTTATATTTTTCATTTCATTTTTATGCCATAATTATTCTGGTAATACGTAAATATTTTTCTTCTATACAAAGAATTGTAAAAATTTCTACAAATATAAACCTAGAATAGATACGTGAAACGTAATTTGATCTCTTCAGATTCTACCAGAAACAGTAAAAAGAACTGTGTTCTTATGTTTCAAAACATGATTATAATAGTACATAATCTGCTTACAATAGTAATAGAGAAAGAATTGTTTCTTTCATAATAATGTTCATAATTCTATTCTTCTGATTTTTTATACAGGATGGGGCAATAGTGCGTCGGACTTCGATATCTCTAGTTCTACTATAGCTAGATTTTAAAAATATATATATAAGTAAACTAGATAAAAAAAGTCTATAACCGGAAATTGTTTTCGAATATACAGGGCAAGCCAAGACGAAATTACAGGATCACGTGCCTTTTTTTTAAATGGAATGCTATAATGTATATCAGTACACGTTTTGAAGCCTTTTTATATACTATATTCGTTTCTTTATTGTTATTGATTTTCTCCCAACCACTTGCATGTAATGAATTTTTTTGTTGAAGTAATGCCATCTGCAGATGCATATTGAAAAAATCACCAAAGTCAGAATTATGGGTTTTAAAAGAAATTTATAAGGATGCTAATTACGAGACATCTAATTAATATTTTTGAATTACTTTTACTTCGTAAAAAATGTACATAGTGGCCAAAAATTATTGTTCAATTAAGAACTTTTCAAATTAAATTTTCTCAATTTTTTCAAATAGAACATCCTGTATATTTTGCAACGATGTGATGTAGAAATGAAAAATGAACATTTTTTATAAGTACTCCCCTATGGTTAATTGCAACCTTTTTTCGTTTTATTGAGCAATAAGTACAAAATTTAAGAATAAACCAATAAATAGAGGTTTCTTCAAATAATTTATTAGAAAAAAATATAATAAGTGCTCCACTTGTTGCCCATTTTGATTAACACACGTCTCTATGATGCGCTATTGAAGTGAGGTTTCTATTGTGCCTAAAATTTCCCTTCATATTTTCTACTGTTCTTGGTGTGTCTTTATAAACAATTTCCTTCACGTATACCCATAAAAAGAAATACATTTTTGTAAAATCTTGGGATCTAGTAGGTCATTTAGTGAGTCCATTTCTTCCAATCCATTGAAGTGGGTAGGTATTATCTAAGTGGTCTCTAACTGCATTTAAATAATATGGTGGAGCATCATCTTGCTGAAACCACATCCTATTTCAAATCCTTTTAGGAAGATTCACCAATAACTGTGGCAGATAGTTTTCCAGAAAATGAAGATAAATAGCTCCAGCCAATGTACCATTAAAGAAATGTTGCCCTATAGTTTTCTCCAATAATTCCTCCACAAACGTTTATAGACCATCTGTGCTGATTATCAACTTGCTTAAAAAAGTGAGAATTTTCCGAAACATAATAATGGAAATTGCCTAATAACCAATCCATTTTTATGAAAAGTTGCCTCATCAGTGAATAAAATATTGCTGAAGAAGGTGACATCTTGCATTTTATCTCTGGTCCAGTTACAAAACTGTAGACGCCTTTGAAAATCGTCATCAGATAGTTCCTGGTGCATTTGAATATGATATGCATGAAACTTGTTTGTTTTTAAGATTCCACTTATTCCTGCTAATGAGCGCACTTCTCTCTGACTAATATGGGGATTCTCAACCGTTGCCAGCACCACAGAAAACTCATTTTCTTCCGAACACAACACGTTTTATTCTTTCACTTTTTTTATATTCGACATCCAGTTTCCACAAATCTGTTGAGAAGGTTCTGAAAGCTGTTAACATCAGGAATCCATCTTTCAAGATACCTTTGCTTATAAATTATATCGGCAAGCAGACAATTTCTGTCTGCCTCGCCCATTATTATAACAAAAAATTTATTACATCCAAGTGGTTGGGAGACAGTCAATAATAATATAGGAATGAACAGAGTCTAGAAAGAGGCTTAAAAAAATTTACTAATATACATAGCATTCCATTTAAAAATGAGGCACTTGATCCTGTCATTTCGTCTTGGCTCGTCCTGTATATTTGAAAATAATTTCGGGTTATAGACTTTTTTATCTGGTTTACTTGTATTTCTTTTTTTAATTTCTAGCTGTTGCAGAACTCGAGAAGTCGAAGTCCGACGCACTATTGCCCCACCCTGTATATAGCTATGTGTATATTTTTTTTCAATTTGTTGATTTACATGTATTTTACTTTTTGTTTTTACAATTTTGATTTGCATGTTTTAAAGGAGTTACATATCTACATACCTTATTTATAACGAATCAATAAATAACGAAAAGTGGGCTATTTTATTTACACACATTTAATTTTATATAACTAAAAATGAAAATAGTTTTGTATTGAATACAATTTCAGGACCAGTCAAGCAATGGTGAAAACAAATCTCCAAGGAAAATTTCCAAATCTCGAACCTCCTCCACTACTCCCACAGCGAGATCTTTGTCCAGGGGATCAAAATCACCTAGTCTAAAGAGCCCAGATTCAAATGCCACCACGCCAGGATCTGCATCGGATAAAAAAAGTATGATTTGCTATATTTTTCAGATCTAAATTTTTTTTTAGTATTTCTCAGAACAATTTGTGTTTAAGTTTACGAAATAACTATATGAGTCACCTACACATTTTTCAAATCAAAATTTTAAATAATGTTCCCTTTTCTTCATTCATACCCAAAATTAAATCAATTTTATGTTCAATTTGTAATTATTATGGGTATTTCAAAAGATTATTAAGGAGTGTAAAATACATTTTTTTAAAAATATAGAAATTATTTCTTGAATGTTTGGTTACCTGTTATGTATTAATATTATAACTTGATGGGAACATGTCAATTAAAACAAAAAAACTGCTTTTATAATACAGTCGACGTTCTGCTATGTTTATTAGTATCCTCAAGACTAGTTGAATTGAGTTTTTTATGTTTAGAATAATTAGTTATTAGTAATTAAGAAACAAACAAAAACTAGACACAGGCTAAAATAAATACAACATAAAACAATTGAATGATCTTTAACTTTACGATGATACACAGTAAATGATATCCTGATGATGCTAATAAACATAACGAAACGTTGACCAAATTAAAAAAGTAGTTTTATGTTTTAATAGACTTATTCCCACCAAGTGGTAATATAAAACTATCCTATAGGTGTTTGATTACTTTCTATAGCAGTTAATATTAACATTTTGAAACATAGATGAATTTGTAGAGCGCCTATTTACTGAACTTCCAGTACATGAAATCATGAAAACCATGAAAATTAATATTTCACCACATCCAAAGGTGCCACTTTTAATAATAAATTAATGTTTTTAATAAAGACTAGCACCATATTTATCAAATCGGTGTTCGAAAAATTTGCCATTACACAGTAAAAAAATCCAAATACACAAACCGTAGAATGCACTAACAAGCTAGAGCACAGAATTTTCCAACCATAACATGATTTTACTTAGATACGCACCACTCATGCGGTTTAGTAAATACTGACATAGTGAGACGTAAAGCGTATAGCAACGCCTTGTATCAGTTACGAATAAGTCAGGGATTTCAAACGGAAGCGACGACAAATACCTTAGACATAGGTAATATTATACGGCAGTATTCAACATTATTTTTATTTGTTTGTTTTTAGACATTTTAAAAAATAAATATTTTTTCGAATATTTACTGATTTGATATATGCATGGATTTAAAAAACACGCTGTATAGAGCGAAAGGATATAAAGTTCCATTACAGATAATTTAGCATAATATTGTTACCTTTAACAACGCTAATTTAATGTTAAAACAATATAATAATAAAAATGGTAAATCATATTTTACAATAACTGAAATTAGAATACATGAAATTTATAATTATTAATGATTAGTTAACAACATTTGAATTCTAAAATTTTCCAAAAGTTATGTATATAAATAGTATTTTTTTTTGAATCTTCGAACGAAAGCTGAAACGAATAATAATTAAAATCTTGAAATTTATTAGATTTATAACCATCGTTATTTTGTCTGTTTTGAATTATTGTAGTTCTATTTACCGCACCACTGATTATTGTTGTCGACTTTCACCGCTCCATAAAATATTTCACAGTAATGTATTATCTTCCTCATGAGTTACTGAAATTTGTTTGACAAGAAGAAAATTAAATTTTTTCTACCCTTCTTGATGAAATATACAGATTATTTTCAAAACACTGTAAAACCTCCATTATATTAGTTATCTCTAATTCTTTGCATACGTTCATTTTTACAGCCTTGTTTCCATATCCTGATGTATTAAGCCATATTAATTTCTATTACTACAAGAAAATAACCAAATTTAAAAATGTTGCTTCTTCTGTACCGTCTGGGGAGTTTGCTGAATTTTATAATATGGATTCATTGGTGACTATAAAAATTATGGAGCTTTTCTAAAATACTGCTTTAATTTAAAAACTACTCACTTCATTGAAAATGTGTATTAGACAAAGAAGACAGAATTTTATGTATTATTAGAATGTCTCACTTTCAAAATTTCTGCCACGACAATTTCATTCCTATCGCGATGTGTATACCATAATCGTCAATAATCACGTAGTTTGAATGCTGTCACTATACAGGGTGTTTCAGGTATGTGGTCATTAATTTCTAGGGGTGATTCTACATAAAAAGAATATGAAAAAAAGTTCATATAAACATGGGTCCGAAAATTCCTCCTAAGGGCCTCTGAAGGAGGCACCCAAAATTGACATTTTATTTAATATCTCAGGAACCCTTTGAGCTACAGTGACTAGTATTTGCACGTGATTCGATATCAATAAAGGTCATTATCTGATGTTATTCACCAAGGGTGAATTCACTCAGGGGTACATAAAATTGGAAAGAGGGGAGTTACTTCTCCCCCAGTTATTATAATGAGAATTTTTTGTGAATGTCTCATCGGAGTATGATGCCTTGGCTATAAATACACAAAAAAGGTTTTCTTGCTGTAACGCTGTAGGACCAACCAGTTTCCAGAAATTTACCTCAGAGGTAAAGGGTATCAAATCACCAAATAGAAATTGTTCAGGAGAGCGAGAATACGTTTGCAAATCAGGTAAATGAAATATATCCTGAAGATGCTGTAACTTGAGAACTTGGAATTTTGTTTCTAGGACGAGGATAATTATATAATTTCGAAAAAAAAAAAACTAGTAACATTAGGTTTTGTGACAACGTAGTTAAAAGCGAGCGTTTACCTCTGAAGTATAGATTTCGTTTTTAGTTTTCCAGTAATCGCGGGAGAAGATTTAGCTGAAACACTGTGTATTTGCATATATTTTCCATTCATTTGAATAACAGAGCATAACCACATACTTGTGCTACATATTTTAAATCTACACTGTATACATGGTTCAATAGACGACCCCACCCTTTTTTCATTTAAATTGTAGATTTATTTGTGTACTTCGATATACTTCGAGACAATAAATTTCAACCAAAACGGATCGTTCAACTTAATGACACTAGGAATCGTGGCGCCGTATATCTGTTTTCATTCTATTTTCACCTCCCTTCATATTCTACATCATTGAAAAACTTTGAATTAAGGGCTCTATTTTCGAAGTCGGGACCATCAGTGCTCATGAGAGGAGGTGAAGCAGCACAGCTAGGAGGCAGAGTCTCTTCTTTTTAATAGCAAATAAAATTAAGTCAAACAACTTCTAGGGTTCTGTTAAACTGCACTACGGAACTCTTATTCAATTTCACACAAATATATACACGATGTTTATTTGTGTTATCGGAACTAGTAGTTCGATAATTTTTTGGCTTTAAAAAAAAACTCTTTGTGTGAAGACTTTATTTATTAACTAACCTTTATGACGCGTACTTAAGAATATAAAAAGAAAAAGTTAGAAGGCGGTTTCTACAAAAGAAAGTTGACAGACAAAAGGGAGAAATTGGTCTGTAATATTGGAATTTTTTTGAGTTTCTAAAGAGGTCCCTCGATCTTTATACGAAGAATACACTTCAATGTATTTTAGATATTGATTTTAAAAAATGAATAATTTTCAGAAAAGGACGTACTGTTGCTGGCAACACTAAATCACGTGTATTTTATCCAATGAAATTCGGTATTCCCTCTGTTGATTAGTGAAGTTAGAATTTCCCAACTTCACAAGCAATCAGTTGAATGAATTTCTCATGGTTATGCACTAAATCACGTCCATACTGTACGCAAATAGATCGAACTCATTCATACGTGCTCAGATGTGTATCCGACTTAAAAATATAAAAAATAGTGTTTGGCTGAATTTACTTTGCCGGTAACACCGTTTTTTATATTAATCGAAGTTATTTAAATAACTGCTCTTTTGAATATAATCATTGAAATATAACGGAAACAAAACAATTAAAAGTACCTCTAACAATACTGTTAGATATGATATTAGGGTATGTGATATACTGTTTATGTGTGGAACATCCTGTAGTCATTGACAGAAACATATTTTTTTTATTTTAGAAGTTCCTATGAATAAGGTTCAAGTCGGATCTGCTCCTTCACCAAACTTGAAGGTAGTTACATCCAAAATTGGATCTTTAGATCCAATAAAATTCGGTATTCCCCTCTGTTGATTAGTGAAGTTAGAATTTCCCAACTTCACAAGCAATCAGTTGAATGTTCTAATTTCTCATAGTTATTCACTAAATCACGTCCATACTGTACGTGATTAGATCAAACTCATTCATACGTGCTCAGATGTGTATCCGACTTAAGAATATAAAAAATAGTGTTTGGTTGAATTTACTTTGCCGGTAACACCGTTTTTTATATTAATCGAAGTTATTTAAATAACTGCTCTTTTGAATATAATCATTGAAATATAACGAAAAAAAAACAATTAAAAGTACCTCTAACAATACTGTTAGATATGATATTAGGGTATGTGATATACTGTTTATGTGTGGAACATCCTGTAGTCATTGACAGAAACATATTTTTTTATTTTAGAAGTTCCTATGAATAAGGTTCAAGTCGGATCTGCTCCTTCACCAAACTTGAAGGTAGTTACATCCAAAATTGGATCTTTGGATCCAATAAAATTCGGTATTTCCCTCTGTTGATTAGTGAAGTTAGAATTTCCCAACTTCACAAGCAATCAGTTGAATGTTCTAATTTCTCATAGTTATTCACTAAATCACGTCCATACTGTACGTGATTAGATCAAACTCATTCATACGTGCTCAGATGTGTATCCGACTTAAGAATATAAAAAATAGTGTTTGGTTGAATTTACTTTGTCGGTAACAGCGTTTTTTATATTAATCAAAGTTATTTAAATAACTGCTCTTCTGAATATAATCATTGAAATATAACGGAAACAAAACAATTAAAAGTACCTTTAACAATACTGTTAGATATGATATTAGGGTATATGATATACTGTTTATGTGTGGAACATCCTGTAGTCATTGACAGAAACATATTTTTTTATTTTAGAAGTTCCTATGAATAAGGTTCAAGTCGGATCTGTTCCTTCACCAAACTTGAAGGTAGTTACATCCAAAATTGGATCTTTGCATCCAATGAAATTCGGTATTTCCCTCTGTTGATTAGTGAAGTTAGAATTTCCCAACTTCACAAGCAATCAGTTGAATGCTCTAATTTCTCATGGTTATGCACTAAACCACGTCCATACTGTACGCGAATAGATCGAACTCATTCATACGTGCTCAGATGTATATCCGACTTAAAAATATAAAAAATAATGTTTGGTTGAATTTACTTTGCCGGTAACAGCGTTTTTTATATTAATCGAAGTTATTTAAATAACTGCTCTTTTGAATATAATCATTGAAATATAACGGAAACAAAACAATTAAAAGTACCTTTAACAATACTATCAGATATGATATTAGGGTATATAGTATACTGTTTAATGTGTGGAACATCCTGTAGTCATTGACAGAAACATATTTTTTTTATTTTAGAAGTTCCTATGAATAAAGTTCAAGTCGGATCTGCTCCTTCACCAAACTTGAAGGTAGTTACATCCAAAATTGGATCTTTAGATAATGCTAGTTACAAGCCTGGAGGAGGAAAAGTCAAAATAGAAACCAAAAAGCTAGATTTTTAAAGCGGCAGCACCCAGAATAGAAGCGAAAAATGATAGATATGTACCAAAAGGAGGAGAGAAAAAGGTAAGATTGAAAATTATATAATATGTAATATTATTAATATTTCATTACTAAATTCTGAAATTGTGTTTAAAATTGTTCATATATAGAGAAATCAAAATGAAAAAAAGTTTCGAATTAATTGAAATAATTCGTAATTATGAAACTTTATAGCATTTTTCAGTATTTTTACTTTGTTCAGTTGAGACGTAAACTCGAATACATGAGGTATAATAATTCAATATTTTAATACATCTTTAATTATAAATATAAGCTTTTTAGTACACTATAACATAATACATTTATTAGATAATTTCTTTTTTGTTTAAAAAAAGTATGGTTCGTCATGGTGTCATGATGGCGCTGGTAAAAAGCAAAGCGAAAATCTAGTAAGCCATAAGATGACCGTTTCATCATTTCATAATCAGATTAAATTATTGAAAACTAAAACATAAACAAGTTATCATAGGTAAAATTTTACAAAAATTTTCATTACCATGAATTAATTGAAGTTTAAGAACGATTTACAAATTTATGTTGGCCGTCTGGTGGAAATGCTGCCTTAATTCCGAGTAGATTTCACAAATATCTTTTCATTTTTAGATTTCGATATTTGGGGTATTGTTAATATCATTAAAATTTAGGTCCAGTAAATAAAATTGTATAACTGGCTGAGTGAGGTTGTCATTTGTCTTAATGCCGTACCATTGCTAGGTAGTTATGGTACTAAAAATCTGATGAAATGAAGTGATTTAAACGGTCATCTCCAATACGTAAAACTTAATAGTTTTCGTACTATCAGTCACTACCTAATTATATCATACATAGCTACTATCACAAAAAAACTTGTATTTCGGACACCCACATTATTTTGTGTAGTTATTAGTCAATGTGTAGTTATTTTACTATTTTCGCACATTATATGTATTGTAGATAAAATACATATTAATGATTGGGTTGTATTGTCATTTCTCTTTTTGAGTAGGTAGCTGTTTTAATAATTGATTAATGGTAGTAAAAGCCACACTGTTATCAACTAGAAACTATAGGTTTGTTCCAACAGCAGTCCCGAACCAGTTTGAAACCGTCAGAGATATTCTCCCAATTACCTCTTATACGCTATAATCTCACTGTATTTACGTTAATACTTAAGTGGGTGAATATTTCTGACGGTTTCAAACAAGTCCGAAACTGCTGTGGAAACAAATTTTATAACTGCACAGGTCCTAATTTGCATAAACTAAAATCAATCAACGTGTTTATCCTTTCTGGTGCTGATGTAAAAGCCTTTTTCATTTAAATATTGGAAATATTTTAGTGATCTATTTAAACTAGCTTTTTTAAAATATTCTAACATTTCCGAAATTACATTACAATGTAGGACAGAAAAATTCATGGATTTTCTGCTACGCATTTTATGAAAATAAGTAAAGGTTGAATATTTCAGAGTATGCTAAAAGTGATAAATTTTTGCAAGCAAATATTACTTGAAATGTTTTTTAACAACAAAAAAATAACAAAACTATTTTTTCACAAAGGACATTCAAAATAAACTCCTGGTCCCAGTTAAGACGTCACTCAAGATTTTCTCGGTAATTTTCAAAACAAATTTTTTAGTTGAAAAAACTAATATGATGTAGTTTTTTCCTAGGAATCTGATGCGGCCTTGAAAAAAAACAATTGAACATCAGACAAAAAGCAGATAGAATCCTATATACATTATATCATCCAATAAGTTTGTAACCATACAGTATTGTAGGTTTAAATTTTATTTTTAGTCCTGAAGAAGGTTAAAAAATTAATTAAAACGTCGGCAAGTAAAAATAACTGTCTTTTATTTATTATCCGATCATACCAACTATTTATGGACTAAAAAGTTATGTCTGAAAGCCGATTTTTCTAAAAAGAATATAAATGTTGGATCTCTTAATATATTTTGATTGCATTCTACAGAATATTCAATTATTTATCAAAAATGCATAAACCACATTTGTGATATCTCTAATCGTTTTCGAAATATTAATAGCTCTTTGACTTTATCCTCATATCTACCATATAGCACGCAGTTTAAGTGATATCGCAGTTAGCTGTCGTTAAGGCGCCTTATTGTTATTAGGGCCTTTGTACATTTTTGATAGATAACATCGGTCTACAAAAAAAATTTTTTTGTTATAGAGACTTGATCCTACTATTTTTTACTAAAATTTTCCGCTGAAGCCGAAAATGAAAAAAAATTATCGTATGGGTTCCCCCCACACCCAATTCTCCCCAAAAATTAAAAAAATGCAAACTAGGCGAAAAAAACCTACCTATCTTTAGTAGAATTTTCCGCTGAAGCCGAAATATGAAAAACAAAGCCATGGATAGACATACTAAAAAAGTAAACCTGCAGCAGGCACACTTGAACTGACGCTCAGAGATGCAAACTTAAATTTAGATGCGCAAAGTCAAATTTAATGTTAGATAGTCAAACTAAAACTAAACCTGAAATAGGCAAAACTCAAAGTGACGTTCAGACATGCAAACTCAAACTTAGCCTTGGACAGGCAAAATCAAACTAAACCTCAAACAGGCAAACTAAACGGTGCCTCTCATCGAGCTTAAATAAAAATTTAGATATTCACAAAATTTTTCCTTTTTTTCTTGGGCCCCAGTCTCTTTTCCTCAAAGAAACGGCTCGTACTTTTTCTCTTATGGCTTGCAATAACTGTATCTCTTTTT
The DNA here is from genome assembly GCA_029963845.1 of Rhamnusium bicolor. Taxonomy (NCBI): domain Eukaryota; kingdom Metazoa; phylum Arthropoda; class Insecta; order Coleoptera; family Cerambycidae; genus Rhamnusium; species Rhamnusium bicolor. The sequence continues at coordinate 278,098 of JANEYF010002389.1, read as the reverse complement.
TAAAGTCCAGCAATAATCTGCCATCATATAGCTATCCCAATGTCCCTGATACCGTTGTTCCATAGTCTTCAAATCCTGGTGGAAGCGCTCACCCTGCTCTTCACTGTAGTCGCCCAAGTTTTTAGGAAAATAGTCCAAATGTGAATCTAAAAAATGAAGTTTTAAACTCATAAGGATACCTTGCTTTTTGAAACGATAATTTTTTTTTCATTTTCGGCTTCAGCGGAAAATTTTACTAAAGATAGGTAGGTTTCTTTTCTCGCCCAGTTTGCATTTTTTTTAATTTTTGGAGGGAATTGGGGTGTGTGGGGGGGGAACCCACACAATATTTTTTTTCTTTTTCGGCTTCAGCGGAAAATTTTACTAAAGAATAGTAGGGTTAGGTCTCTATAACAAAAAAAATTTTTTTGTAGACCTGTGTAATTGAATGCAATCTAGATGTATTGGGTATTAAACATTTTTGGAAGAAAAATCATTTCCGGCCAAACCGGAAGTGTTATAAAAATACTGATTATACTGAATTTGCTCCAGTAATACCTTATAAGAGAAAAATATAATATTCCACCGTTCTGATTTGTTTGAAAAAATCGGTTTTCTGGCCATAAATTTTTGCTTTATGTTCAACAGTTTTTTCTCTTGATGACATCGGATTCCTCAGAAAAACTACATAACACTAGTTTTTGAATTACGAATGTTTCTTGAAAATTGCCGAAAAAAATCTCAAGTGACCTCTTAGCTGAGACACACCGTACATACTTCCTGACAGTAATCTAGTCTTTGTACAATTTCGGCATGCACTTGTTCTAAAAATAATTTTCCCAAAAATGTTCCATTGATTTTCTAATATTTTCCTTTGCTGACTACAGAGCGTAAAATAAGTCTATTGATGCTAAATCACTTGAATAAACTGACCACTTTGTGATTCTCTTTGGCCAATAAAATTTCCAGAGAATTTAATTCCAGAAATTCCCTTACGAACTAATAATAATAGAGGCTACGCCATTTTGCTGGAAAAGTACGGCATAGAACAGATTCTTTTGTAGATCATTAGATATGTATATGGTTTTGGATGCAAATAGAAAAATTCACGATTTAATTCACATCAGGACATTATGCAACATTTATGATATGTTTACACGTAAATGAAAATAGATCAATATGGTTTAGAACAGGTCGGTTTTTTGTTGATGATCAGATTCAATTTAATTGAAACTGGATATATTTTTTTAAAGGTGTATTTTATTCTATGGTGATGAAAGTTCTGAATATAAATAGATAAAACAGGTCAATATGAATTAGATATGGCAAATTTTCTTTCTGGTCTTAAGAAAGTATTATATTGAGTAGTAGAAACTTTGAACACAGTTTAATATGAAACTAGGCATACTGGTTTAGATAAAGTCAATTTAAATTTCAAATTTATGTTTCTTTGAATGTCTGATATGTCTATGAAAAGTGTGAAACCGAAGGCTTCGCTACATGAGGTCTTTAGATCATATTAGCAAGCCATTCTCTAATTTTATTTATTACTGTATGTTTTCTATATTTTTACATTTTCCAAGTTTGAGAAAAAAATGTTAAAGTTTTTATATATATTTTTAATGTAAAATAATATAAATATAAAAAAATCATATTATTTATATTATTGTTTATACGTATTTAGTGTCCTAAAGAAGCTAATAAATTTAGCGAAACGTCGACAAGTTTAAAAAGAATTTTTTTTTTTTGATTTTCTTGATTCCTTAACACCTAAAATATAACCTTTATATATTATATATATATATATATATATATATATATATATATATATATATATATATATATATATATATATATATATATATCATTGGATCGAAAAATTCATTCAAAAAATCTGTTATATATTTTTCTTCGTTTTTTTTTTTATTTTTGCAATAAATTATAAATTCTTATTGATTGTATTCACTTAAGAAAAAATCTTTCAAGTCACCCATCATTGACATTTACACAGTTATACCGCTCATAAATTTTTATTGTGAAAAATTTTCATTTAAAAATCATCATTTAAAACTCTTAAAGGTTATAAGGTAAAATCAATTTCTTCGTTTTTCAGATTGAATTTAATATCGAAAAGTTAATTTTATATCCAATCATTTTATATTATTAATGTTTCAATTATTTCATTGAGAATTTTCGGATGCTAAGTAGTAACAGGAAACATAAATTTGAGACATATTGAAAATTGTATAAACTGGCACAATGTATTTATCATCTTGACATTTCGTTACTGATGGGAATATATTTTCAAGTTGAATTGTATTTAAAATTTCATATTCAAGCTCCATTAGCGTGGGTTTAACTTTCTCATCCACATAAGAACTTTTCATTTCTTTTCCTTTACCGATAAACTAATATGGTGTGACATCTTTTTCCATTTTCAAATAATATAATCTAATTAACATTCTGTATAGAATGATCAATATTTAGCATCTCTTTTAAAAACCGTAAGGATTAGGCCAAACTACTTTTCATTATGGTGGTATTAATCCGCCCTGAAAAATAATAAACAAAACAGCAACAGAAATTTGAAATTTACAGTATTTGCTGAGCAGTCCTAGAATGTGATTTATATACTTTACCTAAACAGACACGAGCTAAGCTTTCTGGAGTGTCACCAAATTGCGAGATTCAAGAAGTCCTTTCCAGAAAATTCAAATACCATAAGACGGAATCAGAAACAATCCAACACCCAGCAACTCTTTAGACCACAAAAAATTTTCGAATAAAATAATAACAAAAAAAGAGTTATGTCTAGGAAGATACCATAACATTGAAACTACATATGTTCAAAATACTAGAAAAGATAATCGAGATGATCAGGCAACTATTACAATAAATACAGCTAATACAACTTTTTTTTATACATTTATTTATAAATTAGGGAAGTGGCACCCGTGTGAGTCCATACTAAGATTATTGGTGTGTAAATAAATAACAAGTTCTTTTTCTCACACTCTTTATTTATGCTACCGGTTTCGTGATATTTACACTAAACGTATTACCACATCTTCAGGCAACAAGACTAAAAATTGTTTGAAAACATTAGAAGAAAATAAATAGAAGTGAAAATTGGCGCTTATAAGGTTAAAATTGTAAAGCTAAAACTTACCTTAAAATACAAATATACAAAGATTTGTTCACATTTAAAAGCAATAAACAACCAAACAACAAAATACATCACTTTAAAAAAAATTTATGTTAGACTGTAAAGTAAAAAAGTTAAAACAAATTAATCAGTCTACGATATATCATCTGTTCAGAGATTAATGACAGGTGAATGTGAGGACCTCTATCTTGAAATATAACGTGATCTTTCAGTTATATGTCACCATGTTAGGTTTCTTACTACTAAGGTTAATAAGACTAATTGAAAGTATATCTAAAATTCTAAAATTAGTTCAAAAAAAACTACAAAAACCAACACCCAAACCACAAAACTCTTCTTTTTTGCAAAAATAAGTTCCGGGGTTCGGGCGCCGGCCGCTGTGGCCCCTGTGAGCTAGTTTTTTTTGTAAAAACAACTAGTGATGACACAAGACAAAACTAAAAACTGTGTGGAGTTATAGAGCAAATATCAAAATAAAACCGAAAAAGTCGAATTAGAATCAGATTGAGTGATTTAAATGATTTACTTGTGGTAGGTCTTTATTGAGGATTATTTGTTAGAAAAATGTACAAATTAGACTTTTTGCCTTATTAAGTAAATAATTACTTTGTTGTAAAATTATTTCATACTACAATAATTTTATCCTGAACAAAAAATAAAGAATACATTTTTTTCATTTGAGAATACGTTTTACAGATAAAAATTATTTTAAATTGAAAAAAATTGTTTTTTTGACGACCCATATCTCAAACACCTTTGAACCCATAACGATGTAATCTTGCACAAAGGGCTTTCTAAAGGTGCTGATTAAGCGTATCTTACTAGTTTCTTTCTAAAAAATCGTTAATAATATTTTTTTTGAAAAATCGACCGTTCTTTCCATCCTAGAATTGGACGCCTCTGACTACAATCAAATGTGGTTTCGTCTGAAGACTCACTTTATAGGTATATATTTACCACCAAAATTTCAAAATATTCGGATATCAGATGAGCGAGATATGAGGATGGCTACATGAAAAGTGAGACTGTATATGCAAGTGGAAAATATTTTTTGTTATTATTTACTGCAGTATTATAAAGAGGGTCGTTGATATAGGTTAAATTAGGTGTAATTCCGTTTCACTTTTTTGTTAGTATTTTTTCAATTAGGTTGTGGAAAATTATGGATAGAGGCTATTTGTTTAATAATAATGATTAATTCTCTGTTAAAGGATTCTGTACTTAAAGGAATTTTCAGAATTCTGTCTATGTAACAATGAAAAGCTGTTACTTTATGTTGGTATGGATGGTTAGATAGATTATCAATAACTACTCCAACGTCAATTGGTTTTCTAAAAATGTCAAAATTGTGTTTATTATCTGTTAATGTGATGGATAGATCTAGAAAATTCATTTGTTTATTTTCATTATCTAATTCAATCGTGAATTTTACTGTTGAATGAAGCGTGTTAAGATGACTAGTAAATTCATTTAGATCTTGTAGATTGCCCGACCATAGTAGTAGAATATCAACATATTGATAATAATATATTAAAAAATTATTGAACCTTGGATTGTTCAAAATGTTAGAAGTTTCAAAATTATGCAAAAACATATCAGCTAGAATAGGAGATAGAGGACATCCCATAGCTAGTTCTTCATTTTAACAATATGTGTCACCATTGAACGAGAAAAAGTTTTGTTCTAAACATATATTTAGTAAGTTGAGTAGTTCTCTAACCTGCTTGTAAATAAAATTATTATGTGATGCCATTTTTTGGTTGATTAAATCTACAACTTTATTGCGTGGTATGTTTGTGATTAAATTGCTAACATCAAGTGAAACTAATATATAAGTATTGTTTATATGTACATCTTTAATCATATTCATTAGATCAACATTATTGAGAACAGTATGCGTAAAATAATCCTCGTAAATGTCTTTTAACAAAGAATTGAGATATTTTATTAAATTATAGGCTGAGAATTATTAAATGCCACTACTGGTCGTATGGATATTTCTTCAAAATTGTTAGATTTGCGTATTTTTAATAAATCATATAATTTCGGTATTAAACTGAAGTCCTGGTTTAGTGCGAGTAATTTTGGTTTATCTAATTATAATCTGATCTATTCATAATCACGACACAATTTCGTTTGTCCGTTTTACTTAAAATTAAATTATTGGATTTTAGTTTTTGTAGGATAGATTTGATGATTTTATAGTTAAAATTTCCATTTCGGACCCGGAACTTACTTTTGCAAAAGAAGAGTTTTGTGGTTGGGGTGTTGGTTTTGTGGTTTTTTTAAACTAGTTTTAGAATTTTAGATATACTTTCTATTACACTTAGTAGTAAGAAACCTAACATGGTGACATACAACTGAAAGATCTCGTTTGTATTTCAAGATAGATATCCTCACATTCACCTGTAATTAATCGATGAACAGATAATATATCGTAGACTGATTAATTTGTTTTAACTTTTGTTACTTTACAGTCTAACATAAGTTTTTTAAAGTGATGTAGTTTGTTGTTTGGCTGTTTATTGCTTTTAAATGTGGAGAAATCTTTGTATATTTATATTTTAACGTAAATTTCAGCTTTACAATTTTAACTTTATTTCGCCAATTTTCTCCTCTATTTATTTTCTTCTAATGTTGTCAAACAATATTTAGTCATGTTGCCTGAAAATATGGTAATATTAATTAATTATTAATATAAAAGGAAACAATATAAGAGATGCTTAAAATGTCCACCATCTTCACCTATAATGCTTACAGACGACGTACTAAATTGCCTCTGGTACTTAAAAATACGGATGGATTTGTCTATTATTATTGACTTCAAAAATTTTATTTTGCAATTACTGTTAGATTTCATCTGTTGGATATGGATAAACTAAATCTTTCATGCTGCTCCACACACTGAAATCAAGAGGATTTAATTGCCGGAACGTGAAGGACACAGGGTATCTCCAACTATTTCTGCCCATATGTTCAATCTATATAGTGGGCGACTCTTATTGGATTTTTTTCGTAAGATGCCCAAGTGTGAAGAATTCGCTGATGAAATACTCCATTTTGTGTAAAACAAGCTTCATTTGTAAATATTTTTTAAAAACCTTGGATCATTACGATAATGGTCCAACGATATAAATTTGACATAAAATAAGTGCGTATATTCTGGGAATGAATATCCATTTACTGTCATTATTATAATCAACAATAACGAAAACGATAAATCAACAAATCGTGATTGAACTGAAAATCTGTAATATCATATTTTTATTTTGATAAACCGACATTATGATAATTTATTAAATGCAGAGTTACAGATTTCTTAGATTTCTTCAAAAACAGACAATCCAATCAAAGTGGTTTCCGAAATAATTCTAAAAATTACTTTTTTAGATGTAATCTTTGGGTGAGTCTAGATCCCTTAGTAAGCGATTTTAGACATATGTTTAAAGAAAGTTTCATCTTATATTTTTTTAAGTAGAAAATAGATGACTCAATGACTTATGTGTAATTTAGAAACACCCTGTGTAATACTCCGAACTCCTAATCCGTAACTGAAGAGGAAATTTTCATATGACGAATTAGATAATTTAATTTATTTAATTCATTCACTCATTAATAAATATAGTCTCCAACAGCATCAACATTTTTATTGTGTGATAGACATACAGGGTGTTTTGCTTTAATTTTCCTATTTACTTATTTCAAGATCCATGATTTGCGTATTTTTTTAATACAGAATTTTGCAAAAATAGAACTTGATTATCTTCTTTCTCAGATATCTGAAAAAAAATCAATTTTTCTTGTTTTATTTTTGTGAATCAAAATGTTTCGCTGTTCTCTTAGGATCATCATCAGTCTTGGTTCTTATGAAGTTATAGAAATTTGCATTTTTTTTAATTTTACCGATTACATTTTTAATGAGAATTTAGCGAAAAACCGAAATTGATCATTTTGATTTGTTATTCAGCATTTGTATTCTTTGTTATAGACTGAATTTTTTTAAAAATATTCTAAAATATCGTACATAACAAAAAATGTACTAATGATGATGCTGAACATTGAACCTCTATCATATGTAAATATGTAGATCTATAAAAAATTAAACAAAGCAAAATAAGTTGCTTATTATATTCTTGTAATAAGGAAAATATGAACAAACAATAATAAATTCGTTTGACATATTTTTTCAAATATCTGGAAAATCAATCATGTCAATTAAGTTCTATTTGCGTCTCACTCTTAATAAAAAAATACGCCATACCTCTAAAGAACAGCAGAATATTCTGTATATTTTTTGACAACGTACAACAAAGTAAAGGAATTTATTCTCACAACACATTTTTCCTTATACTCTTTATTATTCATGAATATTTCAAGATTACAATTTTGAGGTGTTTTATTACAACCAATATTATAAATATACAAATTTGAAATATTTTGTGGTATTCACTTTGTAAATAGTACGCACTTCGTATAAAGAAAAGAGAAATGACAATACTTGTGCAAAATAGAAGTCACAGTACAATGATAAGTATTTTTGCACCTAGATAGTACAACAAAAATTACATTGGAACGCAAAATCAAAAGTAGGTTCGTTAGAAAATGCAACGTACAAACCCAAAGGTGGAGAGAAAAAAATCGAATCTGTCAAGCTAGACTTTAAAGAGAAAGCTAAATCAAAGGTTGGGTCAAAAGATAACATCAAGTATCAGCCTGGAGGTGGAGACGTAAAGGTAAGTTTACAGTAAATTAATATTATTTGTGATACTGAATTAATATTAGTACAGTCATTTTCAAAATTTCTATACATTGTAGCAGTGCTTATGGTTCTAAGAGCGACTAATATTTTTTGAACCCCTAACTCTGGTTTAACAATTTTGCACTAGAGATAATTAGCTTTTATACGATTTAACTGATCAAGAGAAACAGTCTTTAAACATTCAAAAAATCTTCCATTTGTTTGTCATATAATTTAAAATTAAAGAATTACCTGTACACAATTAGGTGAAAATAAAAATGTATAAAATATGACCTCTCAAATATCTTCAATACTACCATCACAATGTTGATGCTGACTTGTACATTTAGGTTTTCAAATATGGCGGTTATGATGATCGTATCAGAAATATTGTACAGCTTCAGGTTTAGCAGGAAGTGATAGTAACTTGCTTAGTTAAAATATAGCATCATGCATATTTCTCAATAGGTCGATAATGAAAATTTTTCTGAAAATGGAACTGTTAATTTTTTCATCTCTATTTTGAATATCTACAGAGGTATTAAACAAATACACAATAACTGTTGGTAAATGGTGAAATTAATCTCTTACCTGTTCCAGATAATAGTAAAGAAGATTAGATTATATAATAGAGTTCATATCACTACAGGCATACATTTTTTTTGCAAATCAACATTTTATTCGGGCATAATGTATTACTTCAGTTCTCGAACAATTTTTGATCTTGTTTGCTTTCATCAGGAAGGTAAAAAAATGTTTTAAATCAACCATTAAAAATCTGAAGAAACATTGATAAAATGAAAATTGACATCAAAGTAATTTTACATAAAAAAAGATCATACATCCTCATTAATTCTAATCATTAAATTAATATGTAATAGAAGTAGGTAGCTGGGAAGATGCATAACCAAAATCGCAATCTTGAAAACCCATTGCTCTGGTGGAAATAATACTTCCTTTCATGATGTGTTCACAGTTTCACTATTGATTGTACTTTCTATACAAGTTCTGCTTTTCAAAGTGTAGGCACTACAAGTGAATGCTATTGCTCAAAATGTAAACAGACCAACTTGATCAATTTGGACATATCTAAAAATTGTAGAATGATTAACAGATTAACTTCAATCCACCTATAACTCAGTACTAGAACTTCTCCAAGAAATGTAACAAACATGAACAAACAGGTCAAACACTATTTAAGAATCCTTCGATAACTATGTTCGAATAGACTTTCTGCGCTAATCTTCCCTAAGGCACACAAATTACTAACAGGTATAAGCTGCGAAGAAGCTTGTTTTCCATACTGAACAGACACTGTCCAGTAGCCACTACTGTTGCCATATATGCCACAAATATATCATATTATGAAATAATTTTCCTTCATATATTATCCCCAAAATCCTAGCTGAAAATTTTAGACTTGATCCAAAAATGGGATTTTGTGACTCTGCCCTTTCTGAAAAATCATCGTGTTGTTGATAATCTTAGGTTTTTTATCGTTACTTCCACGAAGATTACTCATCAGAACGTGCGTCGCTGAAACAATGGCAAACGACTTATAGCTGTGTTAATAGACAAAGTGTAGAGCTCATATCTTTACTCATAAGTTCCATAATTGCCGTACTTCACTTTACCAGATATCTTTTTTTACCACGAACATCAAAATTAAGGAATTCATTTCCCAATCATGTTTATACTGCCTCCTATTTTCTTCAAGCGTTTAAGATCAAGATTATCCTCTTCCAATCTTTTCGCACTCTCAGTATTCCCGTGGTGCAATAGGCCTGGCTTTCGTGAGATACTGATCAATAAAAAAGTATTGAAGTTGCTTGTGACCTAAAAAATTTTTCAGTTGTGACAACAAAAATATGTGATTTTTCATGTAACCAATTTATCAAATTTATAAAAATTTTTCTTGGGAACTTTAGCGATATTCTAATTTCAGTTTGAAAAGTCCATTAATAAAACTTTACTATTTTTAGAATGACTGTACTAAAATTGTATTAATATTGTTTGTATATGCAATTTGAAAATAATACACTTATATTGTTACGTGTTTGTTTTGTAAATATATTTTTAGTCAGAAGAAGTAGTGGAAGAAAAACATATTGGTAAAGAATTGCCAAAATCAAAAAATGTTAGTGTGAGTAAAAACATGAATCCGGTGTATATACACACTTAGCTATCACAAACATTTGTGTATTTTGTAGACACTTTTCACCAAGTACTGTGTTTTTGAAACTCACCAAAACGTAGACCAGCACATAATTGGTGGGTTAAAATTGTTATATTTCCGCTCTTTTTAAAACTTTTTTCTCCCCCAAGATTAAACGGTAACACCGGCACACAAAAAAAAAGTTGTTTGTACATTTAACGCCACCTACCTCCCGACATGTATTTCGACCCGCTGAATCCGAATTTGTAATCAGTTTGGACCGTACACCCTCAAATATCGAGTAAATTGAAAAACCGTAGAAAATAGCGAAAATTGGGTGTTTCGGTAATAAAAAAAAATTTTGTGGATCTAAACCAAGCCTAATTTTTATATATTTCGATCCGCTGAATACGAATCTAAAGTATATTTAGACCATAAGCGGTTTTAAATCTAAGTAAATTGTAAAAAACCCTCGAAAATTGCTAAAAATGGCAAAAAATTGTGATTATGTTGATGAAAAAAATTTTCATTCTGTTTATACGTCATTTTTTATGGATTTTACAATTTTTCACATTTTTAGATTCTAAACTTGTATTTTATGCATAAAAAATACAAGAAACGTATTTAATCGTGTTTCATAGATTTTTTAAATTTTTTCAACTGTAATTTTTTGCTATTTTATCGGTTTTTTTGCGATTTTTTGAGATTTTGAGGGATTAATGGGCCAAATATATTTCAGATTCGGATTCAGCAGATCAAATTACATAAAAATCCTCCTCGATCCGGGTCTACAAAATTTTTTTCATCATCATAATCACAATTTTTTGCCATTTTTAGCAAGTTTCGAGGGTTTTTTTACAATTTACTTAGATTTAAAACGGCTTATGATCTAAATATACTTTAGATTCGTATTCAGCGGATCGAAATACATAAAAATTAGGCTTGGTTTAGATCCACAATTTTTTTTATTACCGAAACACCCAATTTCGCTATTTTTTACGGTTTTTCAATTTACTCGATATTTGAGGGTGTACGGTCCAAACTGACTTCAAATTCGGATTCAGCGGGTCGAAATACATATCGGGAGGTAGGTGGCGTCAAATGTACAAACAACTTTTTTTTTGTGTGCCGGTGTAATTAATAACTGTACCGTATACAATATTTATACTTGCTAATCGTTGACAAGATTATTTATGTGAATTAGCGTGTCCATTTTTTACGGATTCTTTTGCTCTCACCCTCTAAAAAGTTTCCAGCATGGATAAAAAGTTTAAATTTTTTTGGGACATTGTTAAATCGTACCGACAAATCACTGAAGTTCTCAATGGTCAGATGGATATATTATTATTAAGTTTATTTACTCATAATTTGGTTAAAATATCCTGTAAAAATTAAAAACAGTGTAATTATACTGGGTAAAAATAAAGCTTAAAAATTCATAACAAGCTATAAATAAATAATAAAAATTAAGTATGAAGAACATATAGCACTTCTCGTCAACATGAGTGTCAATTTGAATAACATCTGATAAATTTAATGTCGAATCAATCAAAACGAAAAGAACATGACCATTTTTAGATCAGCTAAAAATTATCATTTAAAAAGAATAGGTAATTAGTTTGAAAATGTTCTAAAATATGTTATGTGATGATATAATTTAATACTATGAAGATACCAATATAAGAATATATCAAGAATTGTCAATATTAATGATTTCATTTGCTTTATTTAGTATTGTCAACAGGGCAGTTCAAATATTATGTAATCATTTATTTTTCTAAATTAAATTAAAATGGACATATTAAAAAACTATTTTGTTTAGTTTTAAATATTTTATTCAATAGTAATTAATATTTCAACTTAGTCAGGTCAATCAAAATAGAGAAACTACTTTTTTTAATTTAGTCGAGGTTTCGCTATATTTATTAGCATCCTCAGGACTCTAGAAGAAAGAGAAATACGACAAATGTTAGACAAATAAAAAATACTGCATATATAATATACACATAAATATGCAGACATATATAAATACACATATATACATATATACATAAATATTATAGATTAAAATCATAATGAAAATATATTTTATATTTATTTATTTATTTTTTATATATAAAAAAAGCCTTTTCGGAAAGTAAAATTGTGTGAACTATTAATATTACTAAAAATTTTATATTAATATGCGCTTAATTATCATATGAATATATGTATATATATATATATATATATATATATATATATATATATATATATATATATATATATATATATATATATATATATATATATATATATATATATAAAAACGATCTTTACTTTATCAACGATATACAGCAAATGATATTGGATTATCTGTTTGTGTTTTTTTATATTTTTTTAATTAAAGTTCTTTTTTGTTACTGTTGTTGTTTTTATGTTCTAATACGTATGTGCTAAATTTAAGTTTTCAGTATCTGTTCTTTTATCACCTGAATTTTTTTTTATAGCTTTTTTAAAATTGTTTAGTTGACCAATTATTTCCACATTTTCAAAATCAAAGTTATGTCCCTCTTTGGTGTGGGTAACTAATGCTGTTTCATTAATTACAATTAACTCCCTCATACCAAAGAGGGACATAACTTTGATTTTAAAAATGTGAAAATAATTGGACAATAAAACGATTTAAAAAAAACGATTTTTAATGAAATGCTCGCCATAAAAGAAAAGTTCAGTTAATAAAAGAACAGATATTGGAAACTTAAATTTAGCCTACCATAATATTATAAACATAATGTAATACTCAATATTTTTTTTTACATATTTCAAAAAAAAAACAATATATAATATTTATAGATGTATATAGTATATATGTGTGTTTATATGTGACTACATATTTATGTATATAATATATAAGTAATATTTTGATTGACCTATTCCCACTATTTTGTAATGTCAATATATAGCAGCTCATTAAGAATTCAAGAAATAATAATTAATACAAAAAAGTACTGCTTACAATTAAAATTTATATTAAAGTAATTAGATACATTTCCTGTTCTGCTGAACGTAACATATGGTGAATGCGCAGGGAATGTTACGTGTCCGACCGTGCCAACGCGCAACGGTCACACACGCACGCTAGATGTGTAGCAAATTAAAAAACTGTTTTAAAAGAAATATAACACTTATTTGAAATTAAATTTCAATCCAGTTAAAACAGGGTTCCTAACTTTCAAGTATGCCAAACTGTTACTTATATTATTCTTCCTTCATCCATAGCTTTGGTAGATATTTCTTTACTATTTGCATCTAACTCACAAATCTTCTTCTAATGCGCCCAGAACGCTAATGCTTGTTGAATCAATCCATCCACCAATATTGCGGTACTTGTCGTATTGGTGAATAGCGGAGGACCGTGGTTCGGAGTCCATGCCAAACTGTAGATCCCTGGGCGAATAATGCCAATTATAGCCTACTAGCCTAGTAAAATAAGTAGCTACTACTACTACTACTACTACTTATAATAATTATTATTGAAATGAAACATGTAAAACTAAATAAAAACGTTTTAATGCTCCCCCTTTAATGTAATTTAGAAAAATAAATGATTACATAAAATTTAAACCGCCCTTTTGACAATATCACAGATTATTTGTACATTTCGATTATCGATCTCACCGATGCAATGGGCCTTTAGCACTTATGACAAAAGGGTCAGATAGCTTGGAACGAAATAGCTCAGGAAGACATCGTTCACTTAATTCGAAGAAAGTTTCATGAAATTGTAGGGTTTGTAAGATTTTGGAACATAATTAATTAACAGTTATGACGAAATATTTAGTTTGTACGGCATTTATGTCAAGTTTCGCTTTACCTATGAAAGAATATTGTCTAAAAATATCGAATAATTCACTCCCTCCTTCCTTTCTCAATAAGCACCATCAGTAGGCTATTTTTTATATTTTATTCACTGTGGAAAAGAGCAAATTTTTATTTACCTACAGCACACATTACACAACAATAAGTTGCTTTTCACTATTTGATTTAAAAAAATTATAAACACTTTTTATTACTTGTCTAATTTTCACTTTATTTGTTATTTTTACAACTAGTTTAATCCTTTTCGAACATTGAAACAGATAATTATATTATACACAAATTTTACTTTCATTTAAATATAAACTGAACTTAATAGAAGAATAGGTCACTTTATGGTTGATCATATAATTCAAATTTGTACAGATGTTATGTCTTTAAATATAGGGGTTTCTCAAGATAGTAAATTATATGATTTTTATTAACAGCATTAGGTCATCTGATTAAGTTTAATAACGGAGAATTATTTAATTCTATTTGGTCGTTTAATATGTTGTAATTTTTATTCCTATTTAATTTATTTATTTCTAGGACTTCTAATAAATTAAGTTTTTCACTTTTCCCACAAATATGTAATATTTTAGGTTGATGGTCATCAGTTATTGTATGACCAGAATCTGTTAAGTGTTTATAAAAGTTGGAATGTTGTTTTAGTGTGTGAATATGTTCCCTATATCTTACCCTAAACGATCTACCCGTTTGACCTATATATGAGGCGTTACATTCTGGGAAATCTAACCAATATACACTACATTTTTTAGAGATTTCAATTTTTTTGTTTTGAATTGAAAAGATATCTGCCTATATTTTTGTTAAAACTAAATGACTAGCAAACTGTCTAACCCTCAATTTTTGGCGATTGGTTTACAACTGACAAAATTGAGACAAACTTTTTTAATTTTTTCTTCTGTGCCGTTTTCGAGTTATTAGGAAAGCGTTGAAGAACCACCTCAAAGTCTTCGTTTCCAGTTTAACTCTAAATAGTTTAATTATTCCCTGTTAATCGGTAAATAATTAACTTGCTCCCAGTTTAAACTGTAAACTCTCAACTACTCCCAGTTTGAACTGTAAATATTTCATTTATTCCCAGCTTAAACTGTAAATAATTGCATTATTTCCAGTTGAAATTGTAAATTTAATGCCATTATATATATATAATTTAAGCTGGGAGTAGTTGAAATACTTACAGTTAAAATGAATATAATAAAGTTTACAGCTTTTAATTGGGAGTTATTCTATTATTTATGGATTTAAGAGGGGAATTATTAAATTATTTACAGTTTAACTGGAAATAATTACAAGAAAAATTTCGTGGGTTTCCCGTGCTTTTGTAGATATTCACCCTTAAAACAGAGTGTTTTTTTGATCCTCTATAGCAAGCATTTATACAGTATCTACCAGACAAACCTCATCATAAGGTCATTTACATTTACATTTTTTAAAAGTCTTATTTAGAAAAACACAAATTTTTTACATTCATCTCTGCGTATCATAAAACGAAAAATTCGTCAGTTGAAAGTTATCATTTCATTTCAGATATTACCGAAATTTCATACGATTTTCAAAAACAGTTTTTCAAAATGTTGAGAAGTCACTACATTTTTTTTTGTATTTAAATTTTAGATATGCTTTCAAAACGAAGCAAAGACGTTTGGTAAAATCTATTTTTTTTTCTAAATTAAATAATTTAAAAAAATACCTTGTAATGATTCCTATTGGATATTTAATAGACTCTGTATGAAGGTGAAAATTGCCCACATATTTTTTAATTTAGATTTATTATTACACTATTAAGGTATAGAAATAATAATATGGCCGGGTGTGTTATGGCACGCCCTGGTATTTTTTGGGTTAAGAAATTACATTTTGCGGAATTTTTATCGTTAAATCTAATACTGTTAATTACTTAATGCATATTACAGCTATACACACACTGCAGGTACATTTATATATCGGCGCTTTACTGCCGAAATGGGTTTTTATAATTTCATTTAGAACAAAAGTTATGTAATATTCTAATGGTTGGAATTACTAACTTTACCGGTAGCGTGGGTAAAAAAAATCAAAGGTAATAAATACACCGGTAATTTAATCAGTAAAGAAGCTAACTGTTTTTAAAGCATAATAATAATCAGGATTATGGCTTTTTTATACTTAAATTAGTAAATTAAAGTTACTTTGAGAATTTATTAAGCTTCCCAATTTTTGTGTTTTTATATAATTTTATGTAAATTAATGTTAAATGTCCATTCAATATTCCTGTTATTTTTTATACGTTTGTAATTAAAATTTTCAGAATTGATGTTTATGCCATTTTCATTCAAGTTTTGAATTTTTTGATTTTAAAGTTCGATATTTAAACTTTTGTTTAAAAATATATAGTGTAATGTCAATACATACATACTTGTTTTAAATGAAATACTCCGTATATTTCATGATATGAAATAGTGGATCAAACTAAATTGCTGGCCAAATAAAACTAATATAGTAATTTTCATATGTAATTTTGAAGAAGAATGTTATCAAAACGATAGGAGATATCGAGATTCGGTCTTGAAGATTTTCTTGCAAATTTTATTAGGAAATAAATTGGCCTAACCATAATATCAAAGTACGACCGAAGATGTTAACAGGGTGCATAATGAAACCCTTGAAATTTTTCAAAATTTCATTGGTTTTCATGGTCATATTAGAATGAGGTATTAATTAATAGGAAGAAACAGTTTTGGGTGTTCTTTGATATCTCTGATACAATTTTTTTCTGAAAATAAGGCACACTTTTACATATTGATCTGTCACTCTTCAGTGAGCACCTGAAACAAAGGCTTTTTACTCGAATTCGATTATACGAGGTTAACAAATTTCAAGGACGTTTCGAAAATGTTTGGAAAAATTTCCTGAACCATATATTGAAAATAAAATAACAGCTTTAAAATTTTGAAAATTTTTAAACTATTATTTCGCTCCTACGGGGTGCTTATGGTTAAAATTTTATGAGTATTTATACAGAGTTACTAGAAATACTCTGGCGGACAAAAAAATATTTTTTTTTGTATTATGTACATGAATAGCATATTACCACTGGAATAAAGCCTTCTGATTACAGGAATGACAAGTAAAAAGTCGTAACCCGTAATGTTTTCTTGTTACATATAACATTGATCAACATATCATTCAAAATAGTTAAATTCAATTGAATAAAACAAAACTTAGCATAAAATGCATTTATTCATAAAAAGCAACATTTACGACTCTTATCTCGGATCGGGGAAGCAAAATGGTTAACCAGATAAATCAAATCAAACTTATAACTAAATAAATCAGAAACAAAGTCATACACGAGAATCGCCAATTCAAATAGTACAAAATATCAAACCAACTCAATTAGTTGTTACTGGGCGCCACCATATTTTTTAAGTTTAAAATATACAATGTTTCTCTTAACTTAAAAACAACAGGCTACCACTGAATGATGGGAAAAATGTGTAGCTACTTAACAGTCAATGATAATCAAACACAAATGAAGGTAAAATCATTGCGCGAATTTAGTTCAAAGGGACGGAGCGGATTTGCAAATTTTATAGAAATGTAGGTCAATAATTTACTGTTCATTCACCAGGTATTTAAGTCAGACACAAGTTAATGGGTAGTGCCTAGGTATCTAGAGGTTTGAGGTTAAAATTTTCTTAAGGTACGTATCTTTTTGGTGGTCGAGACGTCAATAAAAGTAAACATTCTTACTTCTTTGTCACGTGTACGGCCTGGGCTTAATAACACTCACAACAGCTCAGCTCCTTCCACAAGTCGGTATCCCTTGCCACAGTTTCCACTCACAAAGTTAACACTTCAAACCACCGTCGCTGGTCTTCAAAATTCTACATGCCAACAACTTCAATTTTGCTGTGGCGGAGGCCTGCCTCGTTCTAGCCTGTCTGCCGCTAAGCACACCCCGAATTCGTCTCTGAGCAGAGCGCGCTACGGAACCTCTTTATAAACAACTTTTTCCTCCCGCACAGTAGCGGCGCACTAAATAGATAGTACAATAAGGTTTAGTAAAACTATTTTATTCGAATTTGGAATTTAACTTATAATTCAAATGATGTCCATATAGTTTATAAAGAATGTAGTCCAAATAATTTATTTTTAAAAACGGATACCGTTACATACATTAATAAAACATTATGGGCAGGAATAACATTATTGTTTATTTTACTAATCTGTTTATTGCTATATATCAATGATGTATATGACATATATTAGACTTACATACATATATCTATAAAAATAGAGAATAATTTTTGAAAAACATGTGCTCAGTTCATTTTTTTTTTATGGGGGTCAAGACGTCTTGCTTTAAGAATCAACAATAATCACCCATCATGGCTGGATCCCATCGTCCTTGATAACGGTTTTCCATTGTTCTGAAATCTTTCTCCTAGCTCGTCATTTACCGCACCCAAATTAAATTAAATGGGACTGCAGAAAGTGAATTTTTAAAGACATATGACAACTAAGCATTTGGTACGAATCTAAAACTTCGCTTACTGGTTTCTTATAGTTCTCATCCTTCTTGTTCCCTAAAAATCCCCTGACTACGCTTACGCATGAGTTCCAAATTCTGAATTCCTATCTGTTGAACGTTCCTTTAAATTCTTCATCGTCAAGTAATTTTCTTATTTGAGAACCAATAAAAATAACTTCTATAAGTCTGGCGTCATTTAATTGGTGAAAAAGTTCTCTTAAGTATTTAAATTCTTCACCCTCTTTATTCATAGCCTTCACAAAATTTTCATTAGCCCAAGTTTAATATGAAGAGGTGGCAAAAGAACATTTTTAAATCTTACAAAGGGCACATAATTAACATTACTAGTCATTACAGGTCTTAGGACAAATTCGGATATTTAATTTGTTGTTTTTCTTTTTTGAAAAATCCTGTTCTTCTTACACAAAAAAATAGCAATCATTGAAATGATTGCTGAATTTTCGCGATACAATTGAAACTGCAAAGGGCATGCTTCTTCTTTCCCCCTTTTTTCCATTACACTAATGACACGCCAAAACTTACACATCAAACGTGAGGAGCCCGTTACTTGTCTAGATCTCTGACTAAAACTCCAAAATATATAAAATACGCTTTTTTCACATTTTCAGACAATGACCTCACTTGTGACTTCACAAGAAATTCTCCACAAATAAATGTAACAAAACTTGTCAGGTGAGGTTTTGCAACTTCTGTGCGTTTGACTGAACATTTTTGTCGTAACAGAGTTATGTAGACAAACAAGAACACTTTCTAACAGACAAACTTGGACACTTTGAAGGTCAAAACAAGATTGATACTGAAATGTCCCACCTTACTTTAACTTGCTCTTCTAAAATTGCCGACCCATCATAAAATTTATTACCTGGCAATAATACAACAAGGTCTATTGTGTTCACACAAAAAATGGTGCCTATTAGGATTTGTTGGATATTTTTTAAGTTAATAGGGAGGTAGTGCTATATAAAAACAGTAGTGTGAACTGTCACAAAAATTTTGCAATTAATAATGTGTATAATGATTTGTAAAACTAAATGGTTCAATTTTTTATGGTAATGTAGAGGGTGGTCCAAAAACTGATAAATATATAGGGTGGTCTGAATTTAAATCGGGAAACTTCGCCAGCGGATACTACGTCTAAAAATAATAACTTTATGTCATATAAACATATATCGAAAAACGAATGGATTTCAAGATACAAGGTGTTGAAGTTATGGGAAAAAATTGACATTTTCTACAACGATGTATTTCCGCAGCATTAAATTTGAAAGTGGAAATTTTGTATCTACTTCAAAGTTGCGTCATAATTTTGTTTTTCTTGTTTAAATAATGTGGTTTTAAATCATTATAAAATGCTATTTATCTGAGATAATTCTTTTATCTACTGTTCCTGGAATTTATTAAACAAAAAAATGTTTGAAATAAGGATTGTAGCATTTAAATATTACAATTTTTTATTTATATTATTAACAGTAATTTCAATTAATGGAGTTGCTCAAAATGCATACCGTTCACTTTAATACATTTTTGACATCTTCGAAGCATTGAATTTACGGCAGCTGAAATCATGTGGCGATTATTAAGCAAATTATTGCAAGCCTCTTGAGTTCTCAATCTCAATTCTTCTATTGTGTTCCCTGGCGTAGCATATATTTGGTCTTTTAAGTATCCCCATATAAAAAAGTCTAAAACAGTGAGATCTGGGAATCTAGGTGGTCAAAATAATCACCCAGTGTAATATTTTGGACAACATATATTTCAACTGGTGTGCTTTCCTTAATTATACCTGTATAACAAATTTCAATAAGGAATCTTTATTCGTTATTGAGATATTATTCAACACCTTGTATCTTGAAATTCATTCGTTTTTCGATATATGTTTATATGACAAAAAGTTATTCTTTTTAGGCATAGTATCCGCTTGCGAAGTTTCCCGATTTAAATTCGGACCACCCTGTATAAGGACATAATATCTGTTTTCAGTTATATTTCCCTCTTGCTCACACGGTGACACCTCTACCTCCACAAGTTTTTGAGGTGTCATGTATTCTGTTATAATTGGCATTTCGTTCCTTCGACACCTGCACTCAAATATCAAACTAAATTTTTTGGATTCTTCATTTTTCGATTTCCACCACGGCAGAAATTTTTTTCTTATTTTTGAAGCGTTTTTCAAAGCAATGCTAAAATGCATACAAGTAATAAAACATGTATCTAATCGACTCGGCGCAGATAAACGATTAAACCATTTGACATTTCGAAAAGCCGAATGCTTGACAGTGTCTTTCATTACTTGTAAGTTGCCAGATAATCAATTTAAAGTGCCTAGGCTAAGCGAAAATGAAATGCGAAAATTATGTTCGTCTTGTAAATAATGGAATGATTCAAAAGGCCATTGCGGATATTTATGGTTTCAGCTAATTTGCGATTTGCACCTTGCAAATTCGTTTCAAGGAAACGAAATGTTAGTTGTCATTATTGGCAATAATTTTTTTTACATATGGTTTGTGGAAATTGGTATAATGAAAAAGTTTGTTTGAGTCTTTACTATTTACTTTTACAATCGTTATAAGTAATTGCAAAGATAAGATAAATAACAGAAATCATATTAATAAAATTAAGTTTTCATTAATATTTCGAGCCATACAGTTTATACACAATTTTATGAGTATTTATATACTCATAAAATTTCAACCATAAGAACCCTGTAGGAGTGAAATTATAATTTAAAAATTTTCGAAATTTAAAGCTATAATTTTTTCTTCAATTTACGGATATACACAAAAATTGTCTCTTCAATAATAATGGGGCTAATAACGGTTTTTAATTTTTTTTTGCATACTTGTCTTGTTGGTTAAATCTGACACTTAGGATCATTATACTCAGTTTTTAATTCTGAACAACAACTTCGAAATAATTTCAGTCACTACCTAATTATTGTCAACTGAACATAGGGAAATTATTTCTCTTTCTTGAATTAATAGTCCTCAAACATCGATAACATAATAAGTTCGAAATCCATTTCACAGAGGAGCTTTCAGAAGATGATACAGATCGGAGAATACAGTTTTGTGAAACTATGCAAAATTTATGTAATGCTAATTTTAGTATTAAAAATACTTATATATAAAGGGTATTTTTTAGATGAGTTAAGGGATTATAAAAATTAACCAAATTTTTTTTAACTTGTCGACATTTATAAATAATATGATTTTTTTATATGCATATTATTTTACATTAAAAATAGATATAAAAAAGGCAAGCACTTTCAAATTTTTTTTTCTCAAACTTGGAAAATGTAAAAATATAGAAAATAAAAAAATAAAATTAAAGAATATATGTAAATATAAAATCTTACGGTTAAATTAAAATTTTGTGTGCCATTTTATCAAAATATTTACTGGACATATTAGGTACGTAACTTCTTTTTTATAAAATGTTTATTGAACAGAAACAACATAAATATAATCGCTACGTTTGACAATTGAAATAGCACTAGTGTATGATACTTCCGTGATCCTATTGTCTTACCTTTTTTAAATTTTTTTGTTTTATATATTATTATTAGTTTTTTATTGTATTAAAAAATACTTTTTAGGTGGTGAATAATGTTAAAGTAAGCACCGTTTAGATTTTCTATATCTGTTGTTTTGTTTATACTGTTAGGGTTCTCTTTTATACAGATCATTTCGTTGAACATTCTCTTTCTGTAGTTGTTATTTTTGGCTATTATTTTGGCATCATTAAATGCAAATGTGTGGCCCTTTTGGATAAAATGTTCAACTAACTGAGTTAGATTTTTTTGGCATGGACATTTTTACAGTCAGCCATATGCTCAGATAATTGTTTTTTTAAAATATCTTCCTGTAGTGGCTATGTATACACCATTACACTCTGAGCATGGAATCTCATATACAACATTAGACTCTACATCTTTTGGTGTTTTATCTTTTAATTTAGTAACAAAATTGTTTCCAATAGTGATCTTAATTTGTATGCAATGACTGAACCATTTCTTGATAGAGTTCTATTAAGTTTCTCTGAAAGGTTTCTTATATAAGGAATTTTGTGATATTGTTTATTATTTTCTTGGTTTTGATTATTAGTATTGTTCTGTTTGTTACTGTTAAGGATTTTTTGAAATTAAACTTAGTGGATAATTATGTTTCGTAGGAATGTCTTTACCAATTCTTTATTTTTTTATGGAACCTTACGTCTGATAGTTTTTCAGCTCTATATTTTAGGTTATTAACAATATTAATTTTATGTTTGAAAGTATGTTCAGAATGAAAATTAAGAAACCCTTCAGAGAATGTAGTTTTGTGGTACCAATCCATAATGAGTACACTATTGTCATTTTATTATCTCTGTGTCAAAAAATGTATTTTACGGTTGTGTTCTATTTCTATGGTGAACTGTATTTTTGGATGAAAGCCATTAAACACACTTAATAGTTCTTTACACTTGTCTTTTGGCACGGCTGTAACTATGTCATCAACATACTTCTTGAAAAAGGGTCCTTGAATGATAAATTTGATAAACAAGGTATTTTGAAGTTCTGATATGACTATATCTGAGCATATGGGAGACATGCAAGTGCCCATACCAAGGCCATAAAATTGTCCATGGAATATAAAATAATTGTTTTCTATGCAAAAAATAAACAAATAAATAACGAAATCTAATGTCATGGAAGTATGACTTTTGATGAGGGACCACCTTGAAGAGGAAATAACGTCCAACGACACTAGAATATAATTGTCTGGCAAAATTACACCTTTTACCTGTTCGACCCCACTCAAAGGAGTTTTTACATATAGCTCGTCTTTTTCAAAAGCATTTTTTCAACAGATTAGAAATAAATTTAGTGGTATTATATAAAGGGGATCCAATAAAAGAAACGATAGGTCTAAGAGCAGTATTCTCCTTATGTATATTTTTGGTAAGAAATACATTTTAGGAACACTCCTTCTTTTGTTTTTAACTTTTTGCCCAAATATTGCCCTATGTAGTTGTTTTTTAGCATATCATCTACTATTTTATTATGTTTATTCTGGACAATCCAGCTTGAAAATTATTGTTAAATTCATATTCGTTTCCAGTCGGCGAAGCATTGAGCAGGTAAGGTAACTCCGTAAAATCGTTAAATCTCTACGTTGGAATAATATTGAATACTACATTTAAATTGTGAATATTGTAGGCATGTCTGCTAAATCGAATTCAAGTAAGAAACCTTTGTTTAAAGTGCTCACTGAAGAGTGATAGATCAATGTGTAAAGAGTGTGACTCATTATCAGAAAAAAATTGTGTCTTCACACAAGAAATCGAAAAATACCCAAAATTGTTTCTTTCCATTAGTCCATAGATCTTCCTAATATGAAAATTAAAATCCTACAACTGTTCTTTTTTTTACATTTTCGGAATCAAGGAAACTTTGAAAAATTGTGAAGGTTTCATTTTATACCCGTGTACAACGTATTCTATCATAGTATAATATCGTTGTCAGTTTCTTTATTTCTGATGAAATTGGGAAAAAATTTAAGACCGCATCTCAATACCTCCTATCGTTTTGAAGGTATTCTTTTTCAAAGCTACACAAGAAATTTACATTATTAGTTTAAGTTGGCCAACAGTTTAATATATATTTTGAAATTTTCAGATGTATAGCACTCAGAATAGCGGAGTTATTAACCATCAAGTCTGAGGACTCTTCATTTTACCGTTTAATAACTCCGTCACAATGATCAACAAAAATATCAGCGTTAGGAATGATATAAGTAATTTCGGTTAAATAAATTTTATTTGGATTTCATGAGTTAGTTAAATTTTATACACATCTTTTTAGTAACACCCTGTATAAATGTTTTAGTCACCACATTTAATTTAAAAACTTTTTTGTAATTAGAATGCAGACAATTAACAAAATATAAAAAAAATAACAAAGAGGGTAAACTCATCAGGATTGAGGCGATCGATAAAAAAGTGATTTTTTAAATACGAAACTAAGTTAACGGCGATAACGATCTCATGGCATGCTAGAGTGTATCTAACAGTTGAGTCAGAAAAATACACGACGCACATTTTATTATTAAATATACACCATTCTAATTTATTCTAGTAATATAATGCGTAGTAGAACTCATACTTATTATCAAGCATATACAGGGTGTTGCAAAATGTATTGATCATTTTAAATATCTTGTAAAAAGGTTATTCACTTAATTTACAGAACAAGTAATGATAATAATAATAGATTTATTGTGCAAAAAAAAACAGTACATACAATATTTTCATTCTACACATATAAAATTATTTTAACCTAAAGGACGGTAATAATAATAACAATAATAATAATAAAACGTCTTTATTAAATTAATAATTTTACATTAATTAATTTACTCCCTGGACGCAGTTTAGCTCTTACACTTAACCCAATGTAAACAATTACATAAAAAATATAAATATAAATAATAGTTACATTAAATTGAAAAGATGAAAAAAAAAAGGAAAGAGAAGAAAGTAAAAAGTAAAAGTAATGAGTAGATTATCCCAAAAATTATGCAAATAGAAGAGAGAAAAAAAAAGAGAAAAAACTATCAAGAATTAAAATGAGTTGACAAGTAACTGCTGATCTAAAAGATATTTTTGAGTTTGTTTTTAAAATTAGGAACGGTATACTTTTTAAAATCTAGGTTTAGTTTATTGTATAAATAAATTGCGTTGTACGAAAATGATCTCTGAAACATGGAAGTGCTATGCAGAGGCATTGTTAATGTGTCTCTGCCATTAACATTAACATTATGAATAGTACTTCTTGGAATCAGTTTTTCTTTAAGGTAGAGGGTGTTGAAGTTGTGTGTAAATTGTGAACAAAAACCAAAATAAAATACTTAAATAAATTGTCCATATTTAACCATTGTATCTGATTAATTTTATTAGAGATATGATCCAATTTTTTTAAGATCAAAAACATATCAACAGCAGGTGTTTTGTACCTTTTGTATACGTTTCTTATTGACCATATCAAGACAAGGATAGTAAACGATATAGCAATAATAAAAAATGGACAATACAAGGCTCTCACAAAGTTTTTTCTTTAATTTGAAATTCAAAATTTTTTTATTTGCACATGGAAGTCTTAAGCGTAGATAAGTTTTTTGTATCAAATTACTTACATATTTAATAAAACGAATATTAATATCAGACAAAAGTCCATTTTTTGTAGAATCGCACCAACTAATTAGATCATCACTTATTCTTAAAGTAATGCTAGACTTTAGCTGAATATATTTAGCTGCAGAAGTAAAGAGCATAGCGGAGGATTTCGACGCGTTGAGCTTTAAGTTATTTTCAGAAGCATACCTTTCAATATAACTAAGGTCTTGATTAATACTAAGAGCTGCTTGGTGACAATTGTCGCTATTAAAGTGAAACAACAGTTGGGTATCATCCGCGTAAGTCTGCGTAGACATATGTTTTATTTTATTATACATGTCAGCCGTGTATACAATGAAAAGCAGGGGACCTAAAATTGATCCTTGTGGAACTCCCGTGGACACATTTCCAACAGAGGATTCAGTGCTTCCAATTCGCACTAGCTGATATCGTGATTTTAAATAGTTCCAATGCTTCCTCAGTGTCTCGTGAGCCCACTCATTGAGGGCAGTTGTGACCTGCCTTCTTGTAATGCCTAACATAGGCTCAGGCCCGAGACAGGGTTCCTCAGCTCCAAGTCTAGCCATTTCATTGGCCTTCTCGTTGCCTGAAACTCCGGAACCTAAATGATAATAATAATAGATTTATTGTGCAAAAAAAAACAATACCTACAATATTTTTATTCTACACAGTTATTTTAACCTACCCTTAAAAGTCAAGATATTAAAAAGGTTATGAGAAATTGAAACAAAGTGCTGTTGAAGAATGGTAAAATGTAAATTATGTTTAAAATTTGTTAAAATCAATATTTATTTTACTAGTAGAAATAGCTTGCTTTAGTTTGTGTTTCAACACTGGTAATGGTATATTATGAAAGTCTGCATGCAGATTATGTTGCATAGAAATTGCAAGATAAGAGAGGTTTCTTTGAAATATAGAAGTCCGATGAAGGGTACTGCGAATTTATTATTGATATTTCTTAAAAACATTGTGATATCGTTAAATTGATCAGATCTTGTTATCTATTATTGGCATCACTTAGGAGTTAAAGCAATGAAAATGATTTTTTTTATTCTTGACGTTTCAACTGAAAAGGAACGTATCTATCTACAAAATTTTTTTGAATTAGAGGACATAAAAGTGAATTAAAACATATGTATTGAGGTGTTTCCTGCATTCAAGGACACCTTGTATAATGAAAAAAATGAGGTATAAATTATATTGTACTTTTTTTTGATATGTTAGAGATACAGTTTTTTAACATTTGTGTAACTGAGCTGTGCTTAAGTAATAAAGTATTTAACGATAGAGCATGTTTAATTTTAATATATTTTTTCTTTAGATCGAAACGAAAAAATTGATCTAAAGGTTTCGAGCAAGGTGGGTTCCTTGGACAACGTCAAGCATAGGCCAGGTGGCGGAGAGAAAAAAAATATTCGATGATAAAGACTATTTGAAACAAAAATCTACCATATCCAGTGTAGATCAGTCTCTCTCTGGTTCCCAGGTAAGCATAAATGATACCCCAACACCAATAAATAATAATCAAATAGTATTTTCGGAAGAATTGTTACCTGTTCTAAAATGGAACTGACTGTTTTTTTTTTGTTTAAACTATTTCATTCAATATTGTTTTGTATTTATTTGCAGGATCCCGCATATCTTTATACTTATTATTGATTCATCATTTCATTATGTTTTCAAGGTATAACATTCATTCAATCATACATTAATACCTACAATCTATGGTTTAGTTTGGTTTTATTTCATTTTATGACTCAATTGCTTTCGTTTTCATAAATAATTTATAACAACAATTAACGAAGTAATACTAATTAAGTTCTTTCACGGTTTTCACTAAACTCTAATTGCATGTTTAGTAGATATGATAAAAGCATGATATTGATTAAACAGGATTTAGTTAGAAGTTTGCATGTAATCTTTTGTAACTATTTTTTATGCGTGGGGAATTCAGTATTCATATTATGCCTTGACCCATGTTGTACAATTACATTTAGCTACGACACCTGGGTTATTTATGGTGATTTTTTACTCACAAAAAAATTTATAAATAATGAATTAATAAACTCGAAAAAATTCTAAGTTCTTGCTTTTTACGCTCCTCAACAAAAGCTGAGGTATTTTCATGTAATACAATATATCTTACATTATGTTCCACTTTGTCATAACTATTGTAATCAAGGGTAAGCTGCGGTTAACTGCTTGTAGAAAGTCACACACAATCTCAATAACGCGTTTAATATACACGGTGGGGCAATCGTGCGTCCGACTTCGATATCTCGAGTTCTATGATAGCTAGAAACTTGACTTAAAAACATAAATAAACTAGACAAAAAAGTCTATAACCGGAAATTGTTTTCGAATATACAGGGTAAGCCAAGACGATTCTACCTTTTTTGAAACCTTTTTGTGGCCTCCTTTCACTCCTGTATTATTATTGACTTTCTCCCAATCATTTGGATGTAATGATTTTTTTTGTTGAAATTATACTATTTACACGTGTATATTAAAAATGTCACTACAATGATAACTATCAATTTTAAGAAAAAATATGTTAGTACCAGAAATGAGACATCTATGTGATGACACTCAGCCATTTTTACTACCTAAAATTATATAAGGTGGCCAAAAAGGATTTTTAAATTTACAACTTTTTGAACTGACTTTTCTCAATTTTTTTCAAATATTTCTGGACGATATGATGTGGGATTGAAAAACGAACATTTTTTATACGCACATTCCTATGGCTCTTTGTGACCATTTTCAATTTATTGAACAATAACTGAAAAATTCAGCAATAAAAATTAAAAATGAGAGTTTTTTTCAATTAATTCAAGAGAATGTACAATAAATGTGTTACATGATGCCCATAAAAATATCACACCAACAACAATCCAAAATTTGAAGGAAAGGATAACAAATGCTTTTAGAAGTATCACTTTTTAGCAGTTATATTCCATTAAGTTTTCTTTACACCTCTCCTACATTCTTCACTATCTTTTCAGTCTTTCAATATTAAAGCAATTCTTTCCACAAGTTCTGCTTTCATCAAAATTAACAAAAACTTACAAAGTGCTTCCAAATAAAATTCCAAGTTTTTAATTTATTTACTGGTCTAGTCCGAGTGATTTATTCATTTGTAGTATTTATATTAGTATTTCCTAACGTAACCTTAGGCAATTATACCGGGTGAAAATCAATTTCATGTCCTTATTTTCAAGATAAAATAAAAATTTGTAAACTACTCTTATAGCATTTTTTTTGAGAAATGTAGATCTGAAAACAGAAAAACAATTGAATGTCTTATTATCTAATAGAAAATATGACATTATAGTTTAGAAATTTAATGTTTCGGTCCTAACATTTTTATTTGACATTCAATTTTTGTTTTAAGAATTACATTTCTCGGAAAAAAATACTATAATAGTTTTTAAATTTGTTTTCACTTTTGAAAATGTGACCAGGAAATCAAACGGCCCGATAAAATTCCCACCCAATACATTCTTAACAAAATTTCGTTTTTTAGTTCTTATATAAACACAGTTTTCCTTTAGTTTTCTACTGTATTTATTCGATATTAAATTAAATACTGTGTGTTCATGTGAACACAATTCAAAACTGTCACTACTAAAAGGTCCAATTTAAAGGTTGAAGAGAATAATCAAAAGTCTGTTATAAACATTACTACAAATCATAAAATATTTTTATTTTACATAGCTTTGTAAATAAAGCTGAAAACACATGAAAAATATTCATTTTCTTCATATCTTCTTTATATAATAGTATGTCCGCGGATGGGGTTTACAATAGGTGTAATGGCTAAAATTTTTAACTTTTCGAGAAAATGTTATTCTTTATAAAAGTTTCTTATTTCCTAAGAAATAGTAGTGACGTTGAACAAAAATTATATTTTTTATACGGAGTGATCAAAAATTACAAAAACTTAAAATTCCATAAGAGTAAACTGGTTCTATTTTTTATTTTGTAACAAAATGTGAAATAAAAGAGTTATTTTTAATTATATGGTCTGTCCAAATCCAAAATTTTATTTGAATATTGCAATGTTTCCGAAATTAGTGAATTTTTAGTAAAATACTAGTCGTTTTTTGTCAAATTTTTATTTAGCTAATTGCATTCGAACAAGGAGAATAAATACCTGATAAACAATTTTGATTTTATAAAAGTCCATACATATTTGAAGTTTCTGACTTTATTAAATATCACAATTCAAAAATTCCTCCACCAAATTGAACGCATGTTTCCATTCGTTTTCGAATGTTGTGAAAACTACTTCCAACTTCCTCAATGGAAATTGATTGCACAGCTGTCGAAATGCGCTGCTTTAGAATTTCAACGTCGTTGTCTATGGATTGTCGGTAGGTAATTTGTTTTAGACGGTCCCAGAGAAATGTATCCGCAATTGTCAAATCTGGACTCCTTGGGGGCCACAAAACTGGACTGCCTCGTCCAATCCACCTTTGCCCAAATTTGCTATTAAGCCAATTACGTACGACGCAGGCATGATGTGCTGGACATCCATCCTGCTGAAAATACATTCTATTACGATATTCCAACGGCAAGGCTTCTAACCGATCAAAAAAGAATGTATTAAGCATATGTAAATAAGAGTTACTATTGCACGTATTTTCAAAAAAGTATGGCCCTATTATGTCATGATACGAAATAGCGTACAAGACATTTACTTTTTTTAAATATTGCCTTCCGGTAGAAATTCTAAATTCGGGGTTGGCTTCACTCCAATACCTTACATGTTGTGAAGCTACAGTCCCATTTGTTGAAAAAGTCGACTCGTCGGAGAACATAATAAATTTATAAAAATTCGTGTTGCCACTTATAATTTCATTTCCTACCCATAAACAGAAATCTAGTCGTTTTGCTTCATCCCCTTCTTCTAAGATATGGTTAAAATGTGGTTTGTATGGAAATATTTTATTTTCTTTTTTTTTTGATGCAACTTTTTTTAACCACCTCCAAATGCCGGGCTCGATTTCTCAACGAAATTTTGGGATTTCCAGCAACAGAAGCCAACACTAATAATGTGGCGGCGTCATTTTGATCATATTTTTTCTTCTCTTTCTTTACGTCAAGCACTGAATCAGTTTTTTTTTTAATTTTTTGACCAATTTATGAACTGCCATTCTCAAAACATACACATTGGGAAATCTCTGACTAAATTTTTGAATAACGTAATGGTATGAACTTTTACCGTCACCATAACACTGTACTAAAAAAATTCTTTGCTCGACAGTTAACATTTTAAAAATTATTTTTTTAATGCAGATATGTCATGATGATATGTAGACGTACCTAGGTAACAACGCACCTAACAATCAAAAAGAACATCACAGGAATTATACAGGATGTTCCTAAAATAAAATTTTACTAAAAATTCACTAATTTCGGAAACATTACAATATCCAAATGAAATTTTGGATTTACACCGACTATATAATTAGAAACAACTTTTTTTATTTCACATTTTGTTCCAAAATAAAAAATAGAACCAGTTTACTCTTACGGAATTTTAAGTTTTTGTAATTTTTGATCACCTCGTATAAAAAATATAATTTTTGTCAACGTCACTACTATTTATTAGGCAAGCAAAAACTTTTATAAAGAATAACATTTTCTCGAAAAGTTAAACATTTTAGCCATTACGCCTATTGTAAACCCCATCTGCGGACATACTGTATGTGTACAAAGAATACTGATATTTTCAAGAAGTTTTAAAACTTGTTTTCAAGATCGCTAAGAAATCCATCTTACAGCTTTTTGGAGTTTAATGATTGTTGATTTTCATTCCTATTTGATATTTTAATGCCACTGTCATAATAAGTTATCCTAACAACATGTCACCGGATTGACTCACTGAACGTTGATTGAGGTAATTTTGTAATTAACAATTTTATTATCATACTAATTGACAAGAGAAATTCAAGAAATTAGTGAATAGTAGAAACTTTTTTTAAAATTTATATACGTATCTATTCTCTATTTTTTGTCTACCACATAAACTGTGATGAATTTTAAGTGACGTTAATATATTTTTATTTAATAGAATTCCCTTCCATCTCAACCGGATACCAAAGCCCCAGTAGCAGATGAAAACTTGAACCAGGAACATTAATTATATAATTTTTGATATTGACTGGCAATTTTTAATATTTTGTTAAAAAAACATAGAGAACCCTTGGGAACGTTTAATAATATATAATAAAAATTATGTCCCAAGAGAAGTAAATGTCACTAAAACTAAAATAGAGCATGTCCAATAAAACTAATTAATAAGTAATATTAAGCATTTTCGCATGCACTTTTAAGATAAATAATATTATACAAATTTAATTGCATAATCATTTTATTAATACAAAAATAACAATAGTTTTCACTAATACTTTAGCTTAATCATTTTATTTCATTATTATTTTCCCACAAAAAAATAAATCCGTTGTATTAATGTAATGAGAAAAATAATAATAATAATAGTTTTGGTGTTGTGATACCTAGGAATATGACCAAAATGATTAAAACCTATTTGTACTGTTCTATTTTAAGAATTTATTATTATTAGATATATCTATTATCTATCCAGTTTTCTTACTGTTTGGGCGTTTTTGTAGACATAGATGAATCACGAAAAAGGCTGTCAATTGTCAAAGGCTTTCCCCTTTCTTTAAAAATTTTATTGTTAAATCCAAAAGGCACAAGACAATGACTGTTTGCAGAGTTACATTTTTTAGTTTCTTTGACACTAAACAAATGGCAAAACCTTTGGCAATTCATATTTTCTTATAAATATAATTATGCTGTATTTTTTTTCATTTTTAGATAATATTAAGAATGTATCGTTATGTTACTAAGTTATAAGTATTATTATAATAAAATTTGCATTCATATTATCTTAGTAGCTTTATTCACATTATTACCATAGGCGCACCTATACAATCACCATCACGTAATTTGCGGCAAAAAAAATTGTAAGCTTAATTAATATCACGTAAGTATTTAGATGTATGTATAGTATATTTTATTTTTAGTGCACCCGCAGTAAACAGTATTTATACCCAATTTTAAACAAGGTTTTAAAAAATATATATTGTGGATCGCCGTATATAAATATCTATTGAACAATATCCGTCATAATAGTCATGATGAGGTTCAACGGTTTAGAGATATTAGTTAATTAAATTGTATTAGCTGTAACTCACCAAAATTATGCTCTATGCGAAACCAACCAAGCCCTCCCGCTACTCTCAGTGACGTAGGTACAAATAAAATCTCTGATGGCATTTATAAACATTGATAAATTTGATAACATTTTAATGTAAAGTGGTCATATTTTTTACGAAAACCATATATCTTTTTAGGTAACTTAAAAACTATAAATTTTAAAACTGTTAATTATGTATGAACAATTAACTCAACATTAGAAACTTCATAGTTTAGGAGTTATGTTCAAAAATATCATTTTCCCGAACATATGGCTTTATTTACTTGACTTCTTGATAAAGAACGAGAAAGAAATTGTTTTTAAGAGCACGTATAAATGCACAGAGAAAATGTTTATTGCTGGTAAATATATATTTATGGCTCCTTAATAAAAAATTTAGCTAAATATGGGACAAGAATCAAATTTATTAGCGGTTTTAAAAAAAGGGTTTCTGATAATGTATATTTGGGACAAATATACAAAGCGTGATCAAAATTAGATATTACTGGCAAATTAACTGTTTAATCAACAAAATATTAACGAATAATAAACTAAACATTTCTCTAATATTCAAGTGTTTAGTGATATAATTGTATATATTTGTGATTACTACATTTTTTATTTCTGCTAAATAAGTAAACCAATGATACTAAAAATACTGCGTTTTTGTAACTAATGTTATTGGATATCAGCCACTAATGCACAATTTATTAGCAGCAATTATATAGAAATATTGGTACTATTTTTGAATGTTTCCTATTTATTATATTCGTTAGTTATGACAAGTAGATTTATTATTTATTATAAACATATTGTTTATTTAGAAGAACAATATTATTTCTCACAAAAATTTTTTTTAGTAAAACAGAATATATTTGTAGCAAATAAAAGCAGCATTTAATAAAAAATATTTACTTTTAAAAATAGAAATCACTCTATACATTAGAAACACAAAAAGATTTCAAAATTAAAAAATACTCTAGAAATACATAGAAAAACATCACAACTTAAAAATTCTCTTTAAAACTATAAATTCATACACCACTATAACCTACAATCTTGATACATCAGTGCGATTCTGTGTACAGGGTTAATCAACGAAAAGGCCCTCTCCTATATTTTGTTTATTTTTCAAGGTAGAAAATAATTTTTCAAATAAAAGTTATAGTGAATCAAATGATCTCTTTTGGAACCTCTACAAAAATATATAGCTTGTCTCATAAAAGCCGGACAAACCAAACTTGCATTTTTTTTAAATGGAATATATATTTCTTTACATTTTTTGAAATCTGTTTTTTTTTGTGATTTCAAATATATGTATACGCGGCATCTTATCTTTTACTGTTTTTTATTTATTGCAAATTTTATACTACCAGCTACTGCATGCTTATCAGATTGGCCATGATGAAAAACAATTAATTTGACACTTACGCCTTACAGAATAATAATTTAATAAATTTAAAAAAGCGTGTGGTTTTGTGTGTCATATTTGTGAAAATGTTTACTTTGTCAAAGCGATATAATATGTTTTATAAAAAATTATAAAAAATAACAAGACGGGTAACATTTTATTCGATATAGTAAGTATAGTAGTTAACAATTGTTATATAGTTTGCTTTTTGACTTTTAAATTATTCTGTAAGATACTTGTCAAATTAATTGTTCTTCATTCATGGTTAACTTGATAAGCATGCAGATACTAGTGGTGTAAAATTTGCAATAAATAAAAAGCAGTAAATGATAAGATGCAACATATACATATATTTAAAATGACAAAAAACACAGATTTCAAAAATGTAAAGAAATATAGGGTATTCTATTTAAAAAAATGCAAGTTTGGTTTGTCTCGCTTTTATGAGACATGTATATTCTTTGCAGGGGTTTTAAGAGAGCTTATTTGAATCAGTACAACTTTTATTTGAAATATTTTTTTCTAACTGGAAAAGTAAACAAAATATAGGGGTGGGCCTTTTCGTTGGACAACCCTGTACTTAACAAAATTAATATGTGATTTTGGTAATAACTAATAACAATATATAATGCCATAACAATCAATTCAGGATCGCACTGAAGTGCCGTAACGTCACGTAGTATATGAGGCCAGAGACAACCACTGTCTCTGATGAGACACAATTTTAGGTCAGCCGGCATACGTTCATGTAAATGCCATTTTTGTAATTTTTATAATTTGAAAATTAATAGTGCGATATTATTTCAATAGAAATTATTTAATGACATCTAATCTAAATTCTAAACAGGCATATACAGTATTTATAATTTAATCGTGCACCGCACAACCATAAACTAAGTTTTTTATTCTGACTACGCCATACAACACAGCACTGCACCGAACAGCGGAGTGGAGGACCGACACTCACTCCCTACTACTCCACCAAGTATAGCGGGACACGCTTTTCGGTCGCGACGTAACAACACGAATATTAACGAGTTTTGAATTCTAATAAACTAGTAATTTGCGCTTAGATACTGATTATTAGCTTTAAAAATTAATATATTATTCCCACAACCTCCGATATTAGTAATTAATAAAATGAAATAAATGGAAGTGTATATTTGTCATTAATAATTATGTCTTAACCAGTAATACATTTTTTTAAATCATATCACTGTTATTTGTACTAGAAAACTTATGTTAAATGAAAGTTTTTATTTGGCATTATTAGTGGATCTTATTATTACTCAAAAAAAAAAAAAAAATTTCTTACTAATAAAAAGTGTCAAATAGAAAATTTATTTGGGCCATTTTTCTCTGTGTATATACAACATAGAACTACGCAAAATTATAAATAGATTATAATAAATATTTAAGAAGTTTCACACGGAGCACAACCATGGCCATTTAAAACACTCAGTATTGGTTTACGTATTATTATTACGTGTTTTAATTAATTGAAATTATTTGACCCATTTTACCCTCAAAAAGAATCAGATAAATGTGTTAATATCGGCTCTACTTTTAAGACATACTAAGGGGACGGGAAAAACAGAAATAAACTGCGGCTGAAGCGAAATAAGAGAATGCAAATCTCCAGCATATGATATTAAGCGAAATTCCGACGTAGGGAAGTACTACGTTTGTATTAGGTTTGAAAGAAAGAGCCTGGCCTATTTAGTACGTATTCGCATGTATTAGCGAAATTGCAATCTGAAACTATTCATTTTCCAACCAATATAGGATCTTATTTGTTAGGTCCACTCCCCATATTAGACATCTCTATTTTCCCGCTCTATTTATTTGTTGCTTCAGCTGGTGTCAGCCCGTAATAAGTTCTCATTACGATTACAACTTGAAAATGTTGGTAGATCATTCATTCTCAAGTATATTTTCTATACAAATGGAATTATTATTTAGATAATACCAACATTGATCCATTCCCAACCAACCAGCTTGGATCAGTTACATCACAGACTCGGATATTTTAGACAACTTTGTTTTATCATACTGTTCCATCCTCTTTATATAGTTGTATCATTAATGTTTATAAATGGACTACAAAATTATAAGATATCATCATTATATAACAGTAATATTAATTTGATCTATCACTATTACGTATTTATAATATATTTTGTAAATATTTCGTAATCACATTGCGTACTTAGGGCAATAATTGTTGATGTACTAAATACATAAAATGGTTTTAAGTTTGTTACAAAATATGTTCTCTATAAGTTGAAAATCTGCGTAGGAATGTATTAATTATAGAGTAACTTGTGATATATCCTATAGGGAATAATATTATATTCTATATATGTAATATTTCTTTGTTATCACCATATAATTATTATGAAATGATCAGTATCAGTTTTAGATGTGTTATTACGATTAGTCACGTGTGACACTATAATCATATTCTGTGGGTCTTTTAAAATAAATCAACTGAATTCAGATTTAAATTACTAATTACTGTTATGCTCGAAATCGATATAATTTAATAATACTGTTATGCTATGAATATGATCTTTATTTAAATAGGTATCGAGAAATATTTGGGTCGCAGCCCTGTCACCAGTTAGTGCTGACGGGGAGTACAAAGGGAATTGTCAGCACTGCGATATGTCATACGTAAAAGGAGAAGGGTGAAGAAGTATGTGTGTGTGTGTGTGTGCCTGATAAAATTTTGGAGTTTTACTAAATAAATAATTCTTACTATTAAACGAGGTGTGTTTAATCACCCGTTTTAATAATAATTTATACAACTAAATATAAGTTGCTTTCCTTTTACCACCAGTCTAAATAAAATAATTTCTTTTGATACAGTTTCCGTAAACGTAACACATCTTAGATTAACTAAGATTGTTGATAAAAGTCATCCTATTAAATAAATGAGCATAGCTGCATAAACAAAATTTCGTATTACCACCAACTACTAACGAAATATCGCCAAATATTCATCACCGTTTGTAAATTGGAACATTATTCAATGTATATTATGTATTTTATATAAAACAAATTAATTATTTTTCAAGGTGTAAAAAAAATGACGTTCCAAAAAAATTAGCGTAGATTATGCCATTGTAAGAGGATCGTTACCAACGACCAGATAAAATCCCATATTTTCGTAATATTCTGGTAATTATCATCCATTTGGAAACATTACTGCCGCCATGTTTTTGGCGTAGACTTATTTGCATCGAAAAATAGATCTTTAAAATGTTCCTCAAATGCTTCCCTAAAATCATGTTTTAATTTAATGAATTGATATTTTAAGCAGTGTTAATGAGTCTACCATTAATTGCACACCTTAAAATTGTAGAGAAAAAAATTTTATTTTCAATAATTTAAATTATTATTAAAATTTAAATCTTTCAGGGGCCCGTTTATTTTGTATAAGTATTGTATGTAAGTTTACAGTAAAAATTCTCCCGTCAATAAAATTTCACCCCTTCCTCTGGCGAATGAGCATGTTTATAATTTTCAGTACTACAGAATATGTGTGGACTCCATTTCGTATTAATAATCAAAGTGAAGCCTCACCCATTTTATGTACAAAGGATAAAAACAAATCACTATCGTATGTAAAATATGAAATGGTTAGATATATAAAGACAATTTCTATTATTTTTTTAGCTAAGGAGTTTCGTATCCACAATCTCTTAATGTATTTTTATTAGTCGGTTTGGATAAAATTAGTAAAGAAAAACCTCAAATTCTCATTTAGTCGACATTTCGATAAAATTTATTGTCTTCCTCAGGACTAATGAGGTCTTTGGTTTTTGTTTGACCCAAGAATCCGTTTATTATAAGTGACGGTATTTATTTATTTGACGATTATGATTATGTTGACTGAAAACCAAAGACCTCATTAGTCCTGAGGAAGACAATAAACTTTGTCGAAACGTCGACTAAATGAGAATTTGAAGTTTTCTTTACTAATTTTATCCATACTGACTAATAAAACTAAATTTCTATTATGTTAGTTGGATGAAACGTAGTTCGCAGATAGGGTAAAACATATAAGTAATTTGTATGTCACTTCTATGCATCTTTTTAATATCTGTTTTGCAATAAAGATGCAACAACATTCCATAAATATGATGTAACCTGAAAAGATCTTGAGGCGGACATTACTGAGCGCCAGAACTAAACGAGGACTTTCCTGGTGACATAACAGTTGCTTTGGAGAGATCCGCGTTTTTGATAATGATGTAACTGTTTCAAGTTTTGGTAGATTGCGTTCGATCTTCTCGAAGTCTCGAGGGACAACGTTGGGGACAACGAGGATAGTAACGGATAGGATGGGATAGGATTCTATAGGATATAAGCTTAATTTACTTGGGACAAGAAAATTCTTTAATTCATAAAAATGAAACTAGACCTAATTAACTCTTCATCATATTTTACTGAAAAAAATTTCATTAAAATCGCTTTATTAAAACTGAATATTGTTTTTATATTGTTGGATACTACAATTATAAAACTACATCACAAACACTTACAGAATTTTTGTAATTTATTTACACAGTACATGCAGTGCATACAATAAATTCTAATACAGTTTATCCTACTTTCACTTCAATATTGATCAATATTATTTCTGATTTAAAATGTGGTTATAGTTGGGCAAATAGATATAAGATATGTTTACTTATCCCGTGGATAGCACAAAAAACAGAGATCGGCCATGGTTTATACTGCGCCAGCTTGATTGCTTTTCCCAATAGCAAGTACGCGATACTTTCACTTTGATTGGCACACGCGAGCTTAATTTACTGTGGCAATTAAGGAAATGTAAACAAATCCCATGTGCCTCTTCTCAACTATACTAGATCTGCTTGAAATTAATATGTACAGATTTTTTTTTCGTTTAGGTGATAGTAATACATACCGTTCACTGTAGCAAAAACGTAATATTTAGTTGGTTTCATAGTCACAAGAGCAAGTATTTATTATAAGTATAGCACACCATCGCAAAATATACGTTAGTTTTGAACAAGTAAGTACAATTTTTATTAGTTCACATAATTTAAATCACTTTTAATGTAATGTAGTTTAAAATAAATCACTAATTATTCCTTATTATTTTTTTCTGAAAATTGGCACATCTTAAAGAAAGGGTGCTAGCGTCTGTTTTTCAGTTATTTCAATTTCATTTTGAGTCTTTAAACCGAACTTCGTACATTTAAATGTTTTGAAAAACTGGACCCTATATATCAGGTTAGGTAAGCATTTATAGGCATGTTCTACATACAAAATTGAGAAAAAAGTGTATATGGTTAATAAAATGTTTCGTTGTAGAAATACAAGGTGTTAAACAATTTTTAATACCCTGTAAACGCTCCATAAACAAAAATTTTCTGGCCCATATTAATATGATATTTTTTATGTATAAACCCTGCCCTTAAATGTTCGCTGAATCTTTTTGAGACACTCCATTTACAACGTTCCACCAATCAGAGTTGAGTTCCAGCTACTGAAACTCAAAGATGACGTTCTGAAAGCATTCCTTGCAGGAAGAAAATAATATAAATATGTGTTTAATGTTAAAGATAACATAGTTACAAAATCGACCACTAAGTTCAGCAATAGACAAATATTCAAGGGTGCAACAAGTTAATCGGCTAAACTGTGTACGTCACATAATTTTTCTTTGTAAGTGACTTATGTATAATAATTTGATAACATCCCGAGACCGCAGGTAGAGGGATTTTATCTAAAATTATTATACACGAAAACAGCATTTGCTCAAAGCACAATTTTAAATATTGTGTGACGTACATAGTTTAAGTGACTAAAATTGATGCATGAGGGATATATGTAAAGATTTTTTTCCAGAATAGAAATCGTTATAGACAATAAAATGCACAGTTTTCATTTTATTAATTTTTATTTATTTTATAACAATTATAAAGTACTAATTACATTGATAATATATTTTTTTAATATTTCAAATTATTTTTTCGTTGCGTTAGTACAATTGATAAAAAAAATTACATTTTTGATATACAATTTGAGCTTGTTTTTCTTCATTAATGTTTTGAATAGTAGTATGTTCTGATGTTGCCTTAAAAGTGCTTGATAATTTTGTATTTCATTTGGATTACATCTTAATTTATTTATCACGTTTAAATGATTGAGGGCATCTATTTGCAAATACGGTTTTATGAAATTTGCACTTCCATGGCCGGTTATTTTGATAAGCTCTTGCTCCTGTATTCCATTCTTTATTAAGTTACTGTCAGCTGTGGCTCGATTGGAATGGTTAGTTATTTTTACAGTTGTTGTATTTCAACCGATTTTTGCGGCTGATTCCTTTGTCTATTTGGACAGTTCATTTCTTCCAATAGGTGCATTTTTGTACCAATAGGAATGTTCGTATTTATTCCAGTACCTATTGCATGTTGGAAATAACCAATGTTGTAATATTGGAACCCCTCATGGATAACAGTTGTTTATAGCCTTACAGGACATAGATCGGCATTAATTTCATTAAGCGTTAACCATTTAGTATCGGCACATTTCTTGTAACCTCCTTGTGTGGACTTACTGATCACAGGGTTATATTCTAATCGTCCTAAAATGGCAAAAAAGACAGTTAAAAGGTCGCAAATAAAAAGTGATCCGTTTTTTACCTGTTGTCTGTCCTCTGTTATCAGTTTCTTCTTTAAAGTGATTTGTTACGCAATTTGCGGCTTCTCCGCCTCTCCGAAGGAGCTCAACTGCGATAATATGGAAGTTCTTTTTGCAGTCCTTCAGGAGTGTTTTCATGCCAAAGCATTATCATTTGTTTATGATCTTCTGAATCTAAAGCAACTGAAGAGGCTTTTATTTTCGTGATATTTTTCTGTAATTATCTTTTAGCATTACGAGCATCCCTAACGCACTTAAATTGAATATCCTTAAATGGATCGAAAATGTATTTTAAAAAATATATTTCGTGAAGCATTTTTGCAGTTATGTTTCACATGGCTTTTATCACAATTTCCTTATAATCTTTACCATATTGAAAGCCCAGTCTTTAAGTACCAACGCAATATAATCTATGGTTGTAGTGGCTTCAAATTGGTATCCTGTTTCATTACAAAAATCAGTAAATTGGCCCCATACCAATTTGTGCGTTTTTGTTGTGTTAATAGGAATACTTCTTAAGATTTCTTTGTCAATTTCGGAAAGTGAAACATTTCCGAAACGATTATTTTATTTACTTCCATTTGACGGTGTAGATAAGTATAAATGATACTGACAATTCAAACTATCAGAATTGTTAAGTCGGTGAGTATCGCACAGCAACGACAGCTTACTTTACA
Organism: Rhamnusium bicolor; assembly: GCA_029963845.1. NCBI lineage: Eukaryota > Metazoa > Arthropoda > Insecta > Coleoptera > Cerambycidae > Rhamnusium > Rhamnusium bicolor. The sequence goes on along the minus strand of JANEYF010002389.1, from coordinate 236,486 downwards.
TGTCAAAAATAAATGAACAGCTTGGTGAAAAATAACCGATTATTTTGCAAAATAATCACTTATTTAAACAACTCACGTAGTACAAATTTCATGTTTCTTATTGGTTAGATTTATGATGAGGGAAATAACCTTAATTCTATGTTCATTTAATTGTTCAAAATATTACGATAAAGTGTACTGTGGCTGTTGAATAATTGAATTGATCTATTTCAGTATTTCTTAGTATTATTCATGGTCGAGTGATACGGACATTTGCTTCTCACCCTGGAATCGCTGGTTCGATCCTCGGTCGATGAGCTAAGATTTTGTGTAAAACTTGAAATTAATCCTAACATACTCGAATATTGGCCGTGTGTCCATTATTTTTAAACGTGTTGTCCTCTCCACACAGGGTTGTATTACCTGTGGCATTTTAGTCAATGCCAAAGTTTTTTTGTCCTAAGTTATTAGTAGTAATAGTAGTTGAAACAGACTGGCATCTGGTAAGTGGGTTAATAACAGACTTTTTTATCGACTACCAGCCAACCCTTTAATCATTCAATCTACTTGCTCACTCCTCGACCTCACTGTCCTTCTAATAAAGCCGCCCGACACAACACCCAGAAATGGTAGAACGTTTCTTCATTTTTTCCCGCCTCTTGGACTAGTAGGATCTTCCCTGTATATCCCAGACCCCACAAAAAGGCTTATCTCCTTATGCAAGCTATTTAAGAGCATCCCTGCATTCATAAACAAGGGCTGATCTTATCCTAGGAGAACAGACCGATTTCAGTGTCGCTAGACTGTCGGAGCATTAGATTTACTCCGTGTTATTCATAAATTATTTTTCAGCCACTGCTAAAATGACAAAGATTTCCACCTGGAGGATCACATTGTACTATCCTAGACCGTAGCTCTATTTCTCTTCTTTGTCTACCAAATACATTCCTACCGCTAAAGACGTTCCATTATCCAGACAAGAGCCATCTAATTCTATATAGCAACCAAAGAGTCGGAGAGGGGAATTAGTTTCTTTCCTTTAAACTCTTCTCTTATATGACATTCTAAGATGGACCGCCATAGTCTCCCTCTTTATCCATGAGAATGACGGCAGGCGTAGCGGAACTCAAGCTTAGGTGTTGTTCTCATTGCGCCTGTAATTTCCAGACAGAAAAGTCTTTGAACCACGTCCAAAGTTAAGTCTGTTAACTCTCAAGGCAGACCGCATTCAGTACTGATGAATCAGTTGATATTATTCGCAGTCCTCAGATTGTGATACTGAGGATCACAACTTTGGCACAATTTTTTGTTCATGAAATTGCTATTCCAATTTGTTTCTTCGTTATGACGACATCTCTAATTTAATATAAAATAAGTAAGTTACCACTGTAGTAAATGCGTCACATAGCTGACCTCTTCATTTTAATGTATCAAAAAAGGCTTCCCCCTTTTTTTTTCATATATTAATGTACTAAAATGCAAACTCACACATTGAGAAAAACAGGTGCCACAATTACCTTTTCCTTTTTCAAATCTTTATAACATTTGGTTCCATATGATTGACTACGAGAAAATCTTGTTATGGACATTAATGATTAATATTTTTTACCTTACATTTTTCAATTTCATTTTCAATTTTCTTTACCCTATCAGCGTTTAGAAGATGTGTCAAAACTGGATTATTGACACCGTTCACAAAATAACAGTAGCTTAACACCTTATGCGCGAGACTTTTACATTTTCTTAAAACCTCTTCATATGGGGACCAGTTTTCAGAACTTTCAGAATTTCTGTCGATATAATTTCTTAAACAGCTTCTAATATTTACATATTCAAATTTATTTTTCCAGCCGACAGATGAGTTTATCGAGTCGCCCACCGAAAACATGCACAGAATATTGAACACTGTGGAAGAAGAAGAAATTTTTACGCCCGGTCGTTTTTCAAGGTGTGGTTCTGCTAGAAGGAGAATGACTACCGAGAGTCCACGACCCAAGTGGAAATTTTAATTTGCAAACAGTACTGGCCAATTGTAAAAGTGGTTGATATAAATTCATGTTTAATGTGTAATATGTTTTAAATCATATTTTATAGCACAGATATTATTGAAAATGAATCTGTTTGAAATAATAAAGCACAAGCAAATATTATTAGAGAAATACGATATTTGCGGAATGAGTAGCACACTTTGGGAATATTAAAATATTTTTTATCCTCTTCTAAAAAATTTATCTGATATTTAATTATGGGCTCATTTTGAGCAAAATTGCGTTAAAGTAACAATTTTGTGCCTTTTCCATTTTCAACTACTGTCGAACAATAAGCGAAATATTTTTATTTTGGCTTCACGATTCTCGTATGAGAAATGTGAGTATTTTGTGCTAATTAGTACAACAAAAAACCAATTTAGTGCTACCCACAATATCGAGAAATGAGCAACAAGTAATTAGAAAAAGGTTTTGTGTTCATATAATTTCCAATTTTTGCATTTTTTTAATGATTTTACAAATACTACAAAATAGGATAGTGTGCCCAGAATGTACAGACATCTAGGAATGTCCTCTTTAAGTCTCGTTTAAGTTCAAATGTCCTGGTACATATTTTTGTTTATAGCTGAAATTACCAAGCGTTGCTTGGGTTTAAGATGTAAGTTTAAGAAACCCGTTTTTAATAGTGGAGTAAAATCGACTCAAAATTATGTCGTTTTTTAAAATGAAGGTATAACGAATCTTATACAGTATCATTTTGGCCATCCGAAATGTAATTTTATAACTTTTTTTAATAGGGCCGAATTTTGTAAAATCTAATTTTTCATGAATGAGAAGTAATTGGAAAAATGTGCTTTTCAAACCACAAATCACGTTCTTATATTATGGGTTTGAGCTACAATTATGAATTTTTGGAAACTTACTCAAAAAATTAGTGCGCTTCTAATGGTACTCATCAAATAAATGTAAATCCTTTTCATCGAGACAATAAGCCCCAAAGTCGCCATAAGCAAATCCGAATGGAAAAGTTCTGCTAGTTTTTTGAGTAAGTTTCCAAAATTCATTAACGTAGCTTATGTCCCCAATTTAAGAACGCCATGTACATTGTTCGAATTACTTCCCATTCATAAAAAAATAGATGTTGCAAAAGTCGGCACTATTAAAAAAAGTTGTAAAATTCCTTTCGGATTGCCAAAATGATGCTTTACAATACGGTGAGGGCCCCATTTAGTTATACCTTCAAATAAAAAAACTATCGGAATTAAGCGAGATAGAGGAACGATTTTACTGTACTATAAATTTTAACACTTGGGTTGTATTTAATTAAATTTAAATATGCGAGTTACCATATACGTAATCTAAGAACCTAGGGGTAGCAGAAATATATCCAATATAGCTCAGTAAAGTCTAGAAAATTTGAACTGAAACCTGGAAAAATTCCGATGAATCTGAAAACATGGAAAATTGCTCCGAGCACTTTGTTATTAAAGTCCATTAAAATCCCCGAATCTGAAAGTTCACATTAAAAACTTAACTAACGTTTTTAAGCCTTATGAATTTAAAACAAGCAGTGTGCAACTGATTCCGTAGAGCTGGCAAACATATGCGGCGGTACATAGGCGTACGCATCATAATAAACGTAATAAAAGAAACTAACTAATAACAAAAGCAATAAACTGTTACAATTTATAACAATGGATGCACAACTTGCCCTCTTAACTAGCTTGATGAACCAACTTGTTTATCACAAACTGGAGATCTATAAAAACTTTGCAGCATCAGGTATGTTTCTATGGCTGTCTCCGTGAGTGATGTTCACGTGGTGAAAAAATATGCTTATATTTTGAGAACGACTGTTCGACATCAATTGATGTAATACAGGCATTCTTAAAATAGTCTTTAAACGCACTTAACGGATCTGTAGATGCACAATCAGTACCATCAGAAATTTGTCTTAATCTGGTAAAACCGGTGTTTTGATTTAACACATATGCAAACTTTTCTCTAACGCGCTCATTTTTTGCGTCACCTATATCGTGTAGCAGTCGATTTACTTGGTTCACTATTTACAGTGACTGCACTAACGACAACATATAATACTGTTCTGTAAGTTTTTTATGGCGTCATGTATTAATTTATAACCATTGTGAATAGTTTTGAAAGCTGTTTCAACGTAAATATAAGACTATGGGTATTTATTATTACTATCATATTAGGTTTGAAAGAATGCTTATGTAATACCCAAGAATTATTTGATTATTTTTTTCTAAGAAATACATAAATACTAAGTAATAATATGTCAGATTTTTAAATTGAATTGTTATGATTATATTACAGATCGAGGAAAAATATGTCTTTATAAAACCATTGTTATCTTTCTGTTAAAAATCTAACTGCTTGTGTTGACAGTTTCCTTGATAAAAATGTAAAAATAATTTTTCATGAATTTCTTTAACAATTTTATAAAATAGAGAAAATATTATGACAAAATAAAATTTATGTGTAAGTATAATAAAAAATACGACTTAAATTTGGTATGTATTTCCGAAAGCCGAGGAAAACCAAACACGGAGGTGTTTGGTTTTTCTCGGCAACATATTTATTAATTTATAATTATTTTGTCTTTAATGGGAGCATTAAAGACAAAATAATTATAAATTAATAAATATGTTGCCGAATTATTGTATAACTAACCTAATGAGTCTAATATTTGTTCAAATATAATTTTAGTTTTTTTTATTGTCGTTTTATAATTCCAGTTATTCTAGAACAGATTGATTGTGATTTCTTCAACCGATGTTTGCATATGTATAGTAGACCACAACTTTAAGAGACACATAAAAAATCTCAAAACTTTGCCGCGACACTCCTTAAGATAGAGCGGAGCATGCTTTATTTTTCTACAGCATATTAAATAATAAATATAATGTATTACTTAATACATAAAACATCATTATTCTCAGGTAAAGTGTGTTCTGGTTTGATTAAAATAAGAAATTAACGGAAACACGTTTGTATCAATTATAATTTCAAATTATTTTGATATAATTACGCAACTCCCTAGTGATCTAACGGTTACTAAAAGGCCATAAAAAGCGGCCATAAAAGTGTCAAAGTCGGCGTAATTAGATGCGACTCAGTATCGTACTTAAATTTTTTCTTTACACTTGCTATAAATTAAATCTCTTAACAACTTCACCATAGACGAATCTAATGCTCGTGATGTTCCTTTGTCCGATCTAACTTTTCGATTATGTAACCCATCTTTAATTAATCTATAGATAGTTCGTTCTGAAATTTCTGTTAAGTAGGCCATTTTTTCCACGGCTTCTTTTTTAACCTTCACTTTTTTTATATTTCTATAAACAGTTAAAACCATTTTATGAGTATGTTCTCATAAATATTCTCTGGAAATTTTATCTGTAATTTGTGAACCATTATCATTCCCCATATCTTCGTGAAATTTTTTGCTAATGCTAGGTTGAGGATCTTCCACATTATCACAATATTATTTTACCACAACCACTTATAAATGGAAAACAATAATTCACCACCCGTCGGAATATTTATAAAAACACAACTACATAAAATACGCTTAAACACAAAGGAAAATTTCATATTATCTGTTGAAGTATTATACATTCTAGACTCTCACAATCCAAATAAAATGTAAACATTGAAACACACATTGTATTTATAAAGCACATAATCTATATAAATTCTAAAAGGCACGAATCGTTCGATGTTTTGCGGAAGAATGACTGTCTGGCCCTGCATGCCTTCTCGTTGTTAGGCTTTTTCGGTAGTAATCGTTAAATCGTAAAATATTTTAGGAGGGAGTTGCGTAATTACATCAAAATAATTTTAAATTATAATTGATATAGGCGTGTTTCCGTTAATTTCTTATTTTAATCATGCTAAAACATACTTTAAATGAGAATAATGATGTTTTATGTATTAAATAATACATTATATTTATTATTTAATATGCTGTAGAAAAATAAAGCATGCCCCGCTCTATCCTAAGGAGCATTTCGGGAAAGCTTTGAGATTTGTCTCTTAAAGTTGTGGTCTACTATACCTTGTATTTGAATTTTTTGAAAGGTCTACACGTAGTTAAGTAATCAACATATTGTTATTTAATAAATATATATTTTATGACCGTATATATTTATTATCTCCAGTCATCACAAATAATCACACAAAATCAAATCACTTAAATTTATATTGCGATGAAGTGCTTAAATATCACGGTGAAAATGATCGCTCACTGTCACAAAACAAATCGGATATTATATTTGGTATTTATACAAGATAAGAGATATTATCTTTGTTTATACTTGATCCAATGAGAATGAGAGGTATAATAATCGAGGGTATTATTAACAAATACTTGCTGATAACAACACAAAAGCAACATTGATTTTGAGAAATATCTAAATAATTTTAAAGGGCAAAAATTCGTATATTAAAGCAATGAAAAGTAAATCTGACCTCAAATTTCAAACAATGCTCTTTAGATGTCTAGGGGACATTTTCAGGTTTACCGGATTTTTTTCATGTCAAAAATTCTTCTCTCCTGGGCTATTGCCTTGATAAGAAGTTAATTTTTAGGTATACTTGTAGAAAGTAATGTTTTAATTATTATGATTTTGGGCATAACTAAAATATTGTATTACTAAAATGTATCAAATATTTACAGTAGATTAGTTAAAATGTATCTAAGTATATTTTGCACTAAATTTTAATAAAACAATGAATAAAGAGCTCTACTTTTTTATTACTATATTTAATTTTTTTCCAATATGTTTTTTTTGTTTTGTTTTGTTTTGTGATTAAGTGGAGAGTTCAATATGTACCTAAGTAATCAAAGCTCAATGAGGACGAAGCAGCCATCTTAAATGTTTTGTCAAATTTGATAAAATTTTCATCATTATCAGTCATTATCTAGAGAAGCATAATAGCAATGGCTAAACCCCTTTTCAAAATCGTCCATTTACAAAAGAAATAGATAAGCCTGAATGTACTATTCGTGGGAAACTCCACAGTTTCCCACACACACACATCAGAAGTCTTATTTATGTTGCTAAATTGTGTTCTATTAGCTAATATAACAATGATGATTTTCTAATACGTTTTCTCTTGAAATTTATTGAAAAGTTAGTAATATTCTTAGCAAAATATAATGTGGACTATATATAACATAGCTATCCTAGAAAAGAAATATTACAGGTCACAAGACAAATAAATGTGGAAATTGGAGTATAATAATGTGATTTAAAGTATTCATTCTTTCTTGGGTGACCTAGAATAACTAATCATTCATAGGATTTTTCTCAGTAGTAACTAACTATAAACATGGAATACAACAAGGGTCAGTTATAAGGCCAATTTCTTTTTGTTGCTGTCTAAATGACATTACTACACTTATTGCTTACTAGTAATGAAACAATAAAATAGTAAAATACTAACTAAAATCTCACCAACACTCCCTGTCACGTCACTGGGAGTCTAAGTTCAGTAACTGAATACTGAGATGCATGTGTCTCAAGATAGTCTCTAGACGAATTAGGAATATTAGCTGGTAGACATACATAATTTGATATAGTGTCACATAAAAAAAAACATAAAACACACATATATTAGACAAGACATTTAAAACATGTGTTAAATTTATGAGAAAATATTGTAACTAACAATTCAAATCAGTAAAAGATTTTTAGATATGAAAGGCTTATATTACTTTATTAAATAATTCCATGTATATTGTGCGATTTACATGTCCATATATTATATCTGATTAAATTGCATTATTACAATAAGATAGGTTGTTGCAGTGCCAAATAAAGCAAAGAGTGATAACCTATTTATTTCAAAAAATCCAGCAGCCGTAAACGAAGGTCTGTGGTATACAGCTTGATTTGCTAAATCCCTTAATTCCTGTCTCTCTTCAGAAAATGTGGATAAATGTTCGTAATGTTTATAACAAATCGTAATTATATTTTGCACTTCTCTCGTAGTTGAGTCACAGCTATTCATTACCAATATTGGATCACACTAAAAAATTTAAGAAAGTATATTAAAAAGAGATTATTTCTTCTCACATTCTTTGGGTAATAAGGCACAGTCTTATAAAGTATTTAAAAAAAATTATTAAATAAACCTCTGCGATAAAAGGATGTCACAGGCTGGTTTTCGACAAAAATGTTTTTGCCTATCCAAAAATATCTCGCACCTAAAAAATATGAATTTGAAAATACAACTTAAATGTCAAATATTTTAAATAATTAAAAGTTGACGTTCCGTTCTCAAAACTTGAGTAAAATTTCTTTGATAAAAGATTGTCTTTTTTAGCAATGCCAAACATGGCAGTTGTAACGGTCCATTTTTAGATATAATTAACTTGCGTTTTATTTAATGTTAATTGCATAATTTGGTTGGAGGTCAACCTTAAAAATTCTAGAACCGACTTTACTAACTTGTAAATCTTTGAAAATTTGTGCGACCACTGGACCCTTAGTGCGCCAGCGCGAACAGCACTGTGTGGGGACAAGGGGGGAACGCTAGTACGAGAACGGTTAGGTTTCGTCAGGAGACTAAAGTTGGCCTTTGAGCCGGGTAGTAGTGTACGTTGCTGAGATTGTGTTCAAGATTTCGTCTGGTTGAGCTGTTATGGTAAAGGAGTTACGAAGTATGTGACATAGGAAAGCTATGTGAGAAGGTAGGATCCCTTCTTATTATTAATAAAATAGGTACCTATTAAAAAGTAAACAGCTTCCGCTCTGAGTTTGAGCTGGAAATCTGCAGATTAAAATTGGCATCAAAAGGCTGATTTGCCTATCTATCTAGAGGTGGAGAAAGCCCCCTAGAGTTTAGTTTTGCTCTTGAACTGTGCGATAAACTTGTATGAAAATTAACCGTTCTTTCCCCCTTTCAACGGCATTAGTGCGTTGTAACTTTTTTTGATTATATATGTATAAACAATAAAGAAAGGCGGGTAGCGCCCTTTATAAAAAACTGTTTAAGTGAACTATAATATGATTTTAGTGTTTAGTTTTAAGTTGATGAAGGTTTATTACTTGTTGACCACGCCCCGAATGAGCCTTTTTGCTTTTGTATGTTAAATTATAAATATATGTATTTTTTATTTTTTATTGTTTCATTTGAGAATTAAAATAAAGTTAATCAAAAATAGCGAGGAAAACCCCGTTATACAGTTTTCTGTTTATATAATATTTACATAGACACATGATATATTATGTTATATTGATATTGTGTCTACTTACCACAGCTTCAAGTATTGACAGTTCATACAGAAATCCATATAGTAATTCGACGGTGATTAAGACCAACAACACGTTGAGATCTATATCATCAAAGAGAAAACTGGTAAATCACTAGCAAGATTCAAAAAATGTATCCCATACGAGTGCGATAAATTTCATGTCGGTTAAGAGTCAAGACCTGTCAATGTGCGGCTCGCTGAATACAAGAAACATGCAAGAAATGGAGAATTTGAAAAATCGAAAATATAAACACGCATGGAATAGCAATTACATTATTAGGTGAGATTGTGCAAAAGTTTTGGAAAAAGAAAAAATAATAAAGCAAGCAGAAAACTTAAGGAATTCGCCATTATTTTGTTAAACGGTGATAAATGTGTGTCGAATTGCTGTGTAAATTTTTGTACTAACTGGATGTCATTCCTTATGGATGAGGTAGGTAGATTTAATAGCAATACAACATGATTTAGGTATATATCTCTATGCTCAATTTACTGGTTTAATATAGAGATAACAAGAGTATCAATTGAGAACTGATATGCCGAAGACAATTGCACTACTATAATAAAGATTTCTTCAACTGTCTGAAAAATCCACTGGTTATCTAAAAAGGCTTAGATTACTAAGTATCTAGAGTAGGATAGATATGTCCAATTATACATAATCTACAAACAAGCAATACTGTAAAAGTTAACAAGGAAACAAAAATAATGTTCTATGATGGAAATATAGATAGCAATAAATCAATACAAAATTAATGTGGAAAAACTTAAAACGGTTAATTGGGAAAAAAGCGGTGAACACACTCCTCAAAGTTTAAACTGTAATGGAGTAATGTACAATAATAACTTGGCAAATGTATTAAGTGAGTATTACGTGGGTAGTATTAAAGGTATTGTCATCAGCATAGGAGCAGATGACGTCGACATTGACTTAACAAATGAAGCTATACCTGATGTAAATTCTAGCATGACATCATTTTGTGCTGTGATGCTACAAGATTTGAATAAAATAGTTACTAAGCAAATAAAAACAGATAGCACTGATGAAATCGGACGTGATATTATAAAAAAATCTTTTCACATACTAGGTTATGCCTTTTAAACTTAATTAACCTGAGTCTTTAAAAGGATGGTATGTCTGAATATTTCAAAACATCCATAGTACCAATATCTAAAATACCCAATATGAATCTAGCAGAGCAGTTAAGACCAGTAAATATGTCATTTTGTGAAGAGATCTTAGAATTAACAGTTTATGATCAATTATATAAATTCAAATAATATTTTATGTACATAAGCGTGCTTTTGAAATAACTGACAGTAATATACTATTATTAAAACTAAAGAAATATGGATTTTAAAATACTATTATAAACTGGATTAAAAGTTATATCACAAATAGGTACTAAGTAATAAAAATTAATGAGAATTTTTCTGAAGCCAAGTTAAATAATTTTGGGGTTCCTCAGAGTAGTGTATTGGGTGTGTTACTGTTTATTCTCTATAGTAATGATCTTGAAAATGTATTGCAAAAATGCAAAATACATCCTTTTGCTGATGACACTCTTATTGGTATTGGAAATGGTAAGTACGGTTAATTTAGAATTAAAACTATTGGCAGAAATTAATTAAAATCTGAAGTTATGCTTGTGGATAATAATTATTGGTATAATCCTACAACTCGGATACTACTAGCCTGCCTAAAAAGGTCGCACAAGACTTCACAACTTTTCTTAATTATTTATAAAACCAAAAAAAATTTTTGGATTCGAAAAAAAAATTTGAGCAGTGTATCTTTTTTAAGCTTAATTTGATTTTATCAAAATGAAAATAAAAGTCGAAAGTTATTAAAAATTTAAATTGAAATTTTACTATTACAATGTGTTCGCGTGGCTGCTGGGTGGAGAAAGTGTCTCAACTTGTCTGAAATTTTATATTTATAAGGGTTGTGTCGTCATCTATTGCGATGTTAGCATGATGTCATATTTTGTTCATTGGTCCTTGCAAAAATTCTTTTCTAGGCGCGTGCGACTAGCATAGTTTAAAATTTATATGATACAAATGCTGAAATTTTTTGATGGCTTTGCCTGTGATAATTATTTGTTTCTGTCGACAACTGAAATAGAAATTTTGTAGGGCTTCTCGGGCTGCAATCAAATCGTTCAGACCTATTTGTAATTATTGTTTATGAGTTTCTCTATGAGTTTTGGTCATTTCTGTTTTTTTCTTATGCATGGCGACGCCTGCCGTCGCATTTATACTGCGGAGCGGTTTTTTAGTGAAAATTAATTTTATTATTTTGGCTTTTAAAAATCGGAGAATTGAGATAAAAAATTGCGGTTTGAAGTTTTGAATACAGTTTTTTATTCTCTATCTAACTTGCTGAAAAAAAAGTGAAGTAACATTTTGTACTTTGAACCCATGTAGCTTCGGTATCGGGCATTTTTTAAATGTTTCTAATGGCTGAGGGCCTTTTATGTGATTTGGGTGATTTTTTGGCAATATCATTTTTTCAATTTTATTATATTTTTTGTAGAACTTTGGTTATACAACAACTAGTCTGGTTATTCACACAACTAGTAGCCTCAGTACCCGTTGCTTTACTTTTCTTATTGAATTCGACACGATATAAACTGGATGCTATACTCACCCTAGAATCCAACTTTAAAGTGAACATTAAAGGAAATCTAAGCCAAAAAATCTATTTTAAAAAATGCATTGCGTGTCAGCACCAATATAAATGCAATAAAAAACAAGTGCTAGAAAAAACCATTTTGTACCTCGGCTCAGATCTCATGTTACAAGACTACGAGGACTTCTGGCTGAATCAAATAATATTAAACCCTGCCTCTTACAAAAAGTAGCCTAAAACAGTATTGTCTTATAGTTCATTATCAAACTAATAAGGGGTTATCAGATATTAACGATACATAAGTTCGATTATGGAATTTCTAACGAAACAAGTTTCATTACCAGGACGAGGCGAGGACCCGAGTTCTGCGCCAATCAAACGAGTTTCGTAAAGCCATAATCAAAGGTGTATAGTGTATAACTCTATATTTTATCTTCGTCGGTGAAAATAATAGGTTTACGTTTTATTATTATTTATTATGTGCAAGACAAATTAAGATTACAAAAGTCAGAAAATATAACGTAAAATTCAAAATAAATCAAACTATTTTCAACTCTAAGCGACCGATGTATGATATTGTTATAAATGCTGCTTCAACTTATGTCATATGTAACAATGATCTTAACGAAACTCAAATTAATTTATTTTATAGTCTCTAACAACACTGACTAAAATAAAACAGTTAAAATTCGCTACTTGATTTACTAAATATATTCGAATGTGGTAAACAAGCGACTTTTTACGGCCAACCTGGTTTAATTCTTAGATAGGTATATGATAATTTTTCATAATCAAACCATCTTAAACACGATGTGATAAGACAGTACCATTTTAATCTGTTAAATGAGATACACTGTATTTTTAGAGAATTGTAGTAAATATTATAGATAAAACCAAATTAACTGAATTGGTCCGTGAATATATTATGAAAGCAAGGATGATTTTTTATGAGTTTTTCATGCATTCATAAGTATTATTTGTAACTGTGTGTACTATTGGGTGGTATTATGTACTATACTATAGCTTACGGCGCGGCGCACCACATTATATTTTAGCATCCCAAAAGGAAAACTGCGATTAACACTTATTTACCTTAATGCAATCTCTTCCTTCAATGATTAGTTTATAAACCTCTAACTTAATTTCTATTTGCTATTGATATATGAACCATCTCAATTATTGCTTTACTTACCAGAGTGAAGAGTCCAACAATAATTGAAAATATGGCACTGAGGCTGGTGACGGTTTGGGCAAAATCTGATTTAAGATATCTTAATCCACTAATATGAACACAATTCAGTGAAACCAAAGAACAGTAAATCATAGTAAAAAGAAGCTGCCATCCAAACAAGGAGTTAAATAAATCAACAATTTCACATAACTGTCTGTATAAACTCATAATTGTTTCTATAGAAATAGGTACATTCTTCTTATGTTTGAGTTTAAGTAAATTATTTAATTCCACAAATTTGCATTTGATCGTTATAACAAAATTGTTTAGTAAAATAATTTTATTGTGGTTAATATAAAGTAAGTAGTAATTTATGAAATATTTATATTGCCTTTCCAATCCAATTCTCTTCACCCAAAAATAATTATGAAAAATTAGACAACATAGGAAAATTATACTATTTGAAAAAAATTTGTAATTTAGATGTTTCATGCAAGAGTTATTTGATGTATTTCTGTTCAGTAAGTTTTCCATTCTAGAGAGCTTCCTGAAAAAAGTACCCCACCTCTCCGTATTCCAGAAAGCTGATCCTAATATAGTCATAATGCATAAAGCAGTAGCAAATATATCAATAACACCTTGTAATAATCTCTGTGTGAAACTTAAACCACCTTGTATCAAGAAATCCTCATAGTAATATACCTTGCTGTAGGAGTGTGTCATTATTACAGCCAAAAGCAAAAAGTGTATTACAGAACACATCTTGTAAATTATTCTTCTGATAATAATGTCTTTGTTGAAATCATAATATGGTATTATACCCAAAATAGATCCCAAATAACAAGTTTTACTAAATATTTTTAAATTATTTTGGTAGTAGTCTGAGCTCATTACTGGACTGTTGATTACAATAGATACTAACTATTAACTGAAATGAATTGGATCGCACTTACTTTATAAGTTTAATTTATTAAAACTTGTTTAATCGAATGATCAGCTTTTAAAGAAATTAATGTTATTAAATAGAAAAAGGTAATCTATTAACATTACTTTCATATAAATGGTACACAAATTTGACGCCAATATAGATTTAAATACAACATTCAAATTTATTGGTAAATTACTATGTTGTACTTACTCCTTTAAGGGGTTACAGCTCCCTTATGAACTCATTTAAAGCAAATATTTATATACAAAACTCGACTTAATGTTTATAGTTCTATCGCACCCTTGAAGGAAGGTACTTAATTATGGGACACCCTGTAGACCTATAGTTTATGGTTAACGGTCCACATTTTAATCGCCCCATAGTTGCCATAATAAAAAATTAAAATTTATTTTTGTACCCTATTACTTAGGCAATTTGTAACTTGTTAAAAGCCGCAAAATAAGCAAGACTGCAACAGTCTAGTAAAGAATAACTCGGCATGACGTTGCCGGGGTATGTTGGAGTTTAACTTTATTTTTTACTTGAGATGGTATTGATGAATATAAAGGTTATATTGTTTAATGCGTAACTGTGTAGCTCATTGAAGTATCTATCTTTGATGCTACGCATATGCAATTTTTCTCCTGTGGTGTATATCCACTTGTGAGTACCGCCATTTTTTATTTCAACGAAAAGGATTCAAATGAAGGAGTTACCAGCAGCACCTTGCGTTTAACCTCACGTGGGTGTGAGCTGTTATTATTATTATTATTATTATTATTATTTTCGGTTTCCCGATGCCGGTCAGTCCTCCCGTGACCTCCGACGCCTCACGGGAGTCGCGCCGGCGCATCAACTACAGCCACTCCCCACATCCCGCAGGGTTAGCGACTGCAGATACCAGACTCGTGTGCCCTAAGCAGACGGAGAGAACCCAGAATGACCGCCTTCTGCATTTGGCCTGCCAGCCACTCGGCTGATTTTTGGCAGGCCGGTATGATGTTCAGTTCCGAGAGCAACGTAGGCTTTATCCCTCCGAGTACACCGATTATAAGGACGACCATCTTTACCGAGTAGCCTGGGTACAGCACTTGGAGCTCGTACCGGAGATCGCGATATTTGGTCCATTTCTCTTCCCCCTTCAAGGTGATGTTTTTCTCCGCAGGTGCCGAGAACTCGATGACATACATCACCTTGAGTTGATGGTCGAGGAGGACTATGTCAGGCTTGTTGGCTTGGATTAGCCCGACAGTCGGGAACGAGTAGTTCCAGTAAATCCGACATTTCTCGTTCTCGACAACGGACTCAATATCTCCGGGGACGTAAGGCAGCACTGGTGTCTGGTCTACCCCGTACGAGCGCGTTAGATGGTAGTATAGCACTCGTAACGCCGCGTTATGCCGGTGGATGTAGGCCGAAATCGCATATATAGGGCATGCAGACAGTAAGTGCATGAGCGATTCCGGCGCCTGATGGCAGGCCCTGCAGTTGATATCAGGAACCTCTACACGCCACACGCGGCTACGGTAGACCAAGGTGTTGTAACACCATCTTGACAGGCCATAATGAATCCCTCGGTCTCCGACTTAACAAAAACTGTACAAAATCTCAAAGCATTCTCCAGCCGAAAAGAGATAACATAAACAAACCAGCTTAAACACGTAGAGTTGTAAGAGTTTTTACTAAGAATTTCAAAGGCTGTAAACATAGAGTCATTATATCACTTCTCACCTAAATGCATCGTAAATTTAATATCGTGGGTAAGGCCAAAAGTTAGCGTTTGGCTATCACCGTCTAGCTTACAGGCTGGGGCCATGAACTCACCCACGGGAAATCATATAAATACGCGAGGCAGCGTACGATCGTGCTCACATCTCTGACAGCCCCAAGCGATCCGCTTTGGTTCTAACGAATCGGGTACGAAGAGGTTGTCCAGTTCTACGTGGCAGAGTCGTGAAAGAATCGGGTACGAAGAGTTTGTACGACTCTCTGTAATCTAGTTGTACTCCAGGTCGACTCTGACAGCCACAAACCTACGCTTTTGTCCTGCGGAGTCGATAAATAAGAGAGTGGCCCTGTTTTGCAGTTATAACTAGCATTGAGAGCCGCGCTGCATTAGCGTGCGCTAGCCACCGACGCCGCCATCGACATGGAGGCGAGTAACTCAGGCGTTGCCCCGCGGATCTCTCCGTGTATACCAGAATTGGTAAGGATGGCACCTAAATTATTATTATACCGCGTTGCCATTTTCTACGTACTCGAGTCCACTAAAAGTCATGAAATTAATTCAATTTCTTTGTTCCGAGTGAAATGGCAACGATAATCAAAGTACGACTCTATATGCTTGGGTTTCGCGGTTGTTAACAATATCTGACCGGTGGTACCACATGATTTATAGATAGGGCTTTTTTGTTACAATGCACTGCTCATTACATGTTTACTATTAATTAGTACTGTCGATATTAATTTCGATAGTAGTTGGAACTTTTCCTTCATTTTTAAAGTTAGGTTTAAATAAGATAATATACCAAAGAATTAATGTCCAGTTGAATCTGCAATATTTGTGACTTAATCAAATTGCACTACCCATATGTGGATCAGAGGGCCACTGTCGGGTGGACGGTGAGATGCCGACAACAAAAACATGCGGTTATCTGGACAAGGACCTTGTCCCTCGACAGGGGTCCGGGTCCAGCCAACCAGTATACACCGATCAATGATTTATGGCTACCGCTCCCATAAGCGTGCTACAACATAAGCGGCGCCGGCCAAATAAACAAATCTACGGGGTAGTTCGTTTCATGTTGGTTTAAACCTCAGTTGATGGAATGCACTCGACACACCCAAAAACAATACGGGCAGTTGCTCGTCATATGTCGGGGTTCCGCATATGCATCGAATCTTCGTTGGCCAGCGTCAGTTGTATTTGTGGTACTGTTTTGTGGAAGCACCAGCCCGCGAATTAAATATCAAGGCATGGTTGTCGGTCTCTGGCCGGTTCATGTGACAGGCGACACTCTGGTGCCACATACAAGGGAAGTTTCTCTTACACCCATATGTAGAGTTCTACATATGTCATTTAAACTACGAAGCGGAAGTTTCCGCGCATGTAACCAGGTTTGGTTACATTGCAGGTTCAACTAGCCAAATATCTATGTATTTTTCGTGGACCGTTGTCCACCGTACATGTAACAAGGTTTTGTTCATGTAAGTTTTGTAATATATTTCTTATAGACAGTTGTCTCAGTGTAGAAATAAAAGGTGTGAAAACGGTATTTGAATTTCCTTGACATTTCTACTTTCAGGTACAAAAGTGAATTCTAAGCACATTAGTAATAATAAACATAAAGTCAAATTTTATATTTAGTACCCTTTTAAAACAGATATCAGTGCAGTGCAGTGCAGTGCACAACAAATTTAGGGTCCTACCACTAAAACTAGACGATCACGAAATATGCCAATTAATTAAATCCGTATTACCTGTCGCTTCACGACAGGTGAGACTTAGAAAAAGGGGAATAAATTAAATACTAGAATATACGAGGGAGGGTTGGGTTGTCACACTGGTGTCGTAACCAGGATAAAATCAAATAAACAATAAATAAATGTTGGGCCGTTACAATATGTTAAGATAAAAAGGTTCTTGAGTCAAGTTGTAATCATTTTAATGAGTACCTATGTATATGAAAACTTATTTGTTTTATATATTTTTTTAATTCACAATTGAGAAATAATACTCTGATAGTGAAATTTGTTTTAATTATAACTAAATTTTTATTAAAATAAATGAATAAAATCAAATAACTATTTTCATCTTTAATGTACAGGGTGGGCAAATTTCGATGTTTGTATAGGGTAACTCGGTAACTGTAAGAGATACAAAAAAATGGACTCGTTCTCGATCTTTATTTTTGAGACAAATTCACTGACGAAAATTAAAATTTGCTATCGTTTTTTGTTTTCGAGTTATAAACAAAAGTTCGATTTTTCGACCTTTAGACACATGTGAATATCGTGGTTGTTTGTAAGTTATGACTTTTACTTTCTTCATGCACATTTTTCTGTATAATACAGTGGCGTCGAGAAAATTTAAAAAAAGGTGCAATTTCGAGTTATGGCATAAAGTTGTATTTTTTTTAAATGGGAATCATAGTTGGCTATGGCTTAGTTAAAATGGAATTTTTTTCTCTTTCAAACTATATATCATATGTAGGGTAGCTTTTGATGTGTAAGTATTTAACAGCGAAAGTAACCTTTTAATAGATTACTTTTTTGCGTTTTTTTTTAATATTTATTCCAAGTAGACGTGTGTCATTTATGACTATGTTTATCAGTTTGTCAGTAAATTGAATATTAATAATTTTGTTTCCGTCATAATTACACCCCACTTAATCGTAAAAGTGAATTGGTCTTACGAAAATTACGAACAATATGATATGTTAGGATGTTTTATTCAAAGTAATAACAATAATTGTGATATTGCATCCAAAATATATTTCAATCGCTATCCAGAAAGTTATTTTTAAGAGGTTAAAAGAAAATCTCATTAATTGTAGGCCCCTCAACAAGCCAAAAGACCAAAAAATTACAACAATGATCATGCTGAAGAAACTTCAGTATCTGTAATTGGAATGGCGGTTGCCATCCTTCAATTTCAAGTCGTCAAATTGAAGCTGATTCTGGGATTTCAAGACGTCGAGCTTTGGGTATTTTGAAGACACGCAAATTCAGGCCTTATACAATAAGGAAACAACATCACCTGCAACCAACTGATCTTAAGCGACGATTGGAGTTTTGCATATTATCATAACGTCAAATAAGTCAACAAGATCCATTCTTTTCTAGAAATGTAGTTTGGACAGATGAAGCCTACATTAGTAGTGCAGGAATTTTCAATAGGCATAACGAGCACTATTGATCTGATATGAACTCTCACAGTACTGTTGACATTCGATCTCAGGGACGCTTTGATTTTAGTGTTTGGTGTGGAATATTATTGAGGAATATATAGACGTTCTACCCTTGAGGCAAGAAATAAGTTCTTCCAAAAAGATGGTGCACCACCTCATAATATCAGGACAGTTTCAGAATTATTAAATACCAATTTTGGATATAACTGGATGGGAAGTAACGGACCAGTGAGGTGGCCACCACGATCATCTGACTTAACGCCACTGGATTTTTTCTTTTGGGGCCACATTAAAGATAAATTATATAAGAAAACCACTACCGACATAAATAAAATCAGACAAAATTTTATAGACTGTGGGAATTCCATTTCAAATCTTCATATTTATAATGCAGGTTAGAGTGTTATTAATAGGTATAATTTATGTATCGAGCATAACGGACATTAGTTTGAACATTTACTTTAATTCGAATTTTTATTTTGTAATTGTAATGTATTATAAAATAAGATATAAATATCTGAATTTTTGGTCTTGGCTTGTTGAAGGATCCACAATTAATGAGATTTTATTTCAATCTCTTAAAAATAACTTTATTAGGTTGTGTTCTTTCTGGATAGCGATTGAAATATATTTCGGATGCAATATCACAATTGTTATTACTTTGAATAAAGCATTTTAACATATCATATTTCTCGTAATTTTCGTAAGACATCTTCACTTTTACGATTAAATGGGGTGTAATTATGACGGAAACAAAATTATTAATATGCAATTTACTGACAAACGGATAAACAGATGACACACGCCTATTTGAAATAAAAATATAAAAAACGCAAAAGTAAACTACTAAAGATTATTTTCGCTATTAAATACTTACACATCAAAAGCGACCCTACATATGATGTAGTTTGAAAGAGAAAAAAATGTTCTTTTTAACTAAACCATAACCAACTATGATTCCCATTTAAAAAAATACAAATTTATGACATAACTTGAAATCGCAACTTTTTTTTAAATTTTCTCGACACCACTGTGTTGTACAGAAAAAAAGTGCCTGATGAATGTTGCTTTTTTCATAACTTTACAAATAACCAAGATATTAAGTCGAAAAATCCAACTTTTGGTTATAACTCGAAAACAAAAGACGATAGCAAATTTTTGTTTCCGCCAGTGAATTTGTCTCAGAAAAAGAGATTGAGAATGGGTCTTCCATTTTTTTGTATCTCTTGCAGTTACCGAGTTGCCCTATACAAACATCGAAATTAGTCCACCCTGTACATGAATATTATTTAAGTTCTTTTATATAATTTACTTGAATCAAATATGCTAATGAGTAATGACAATAGATATTTTAATAATTTAAATGGGTTTTAAGTTTTTCTACCCAAATTATGTTTTATTGCAATTGCACAAAAAATGTAAATTATGTTACCTATTAATTTGAGTAAATATATGTTACCATAAACTTGTATATAATGTGAATAGTGAGGTGAATAGTATAATAGCTAATCTATAAGTGACTTTTATGCATATTCCTGTAAAATATTTAACATATTCGAAATGTCATAAATAGGTAATACACGTGATTATTTTAATAGTATTGAATTTGTATACAATTTAAGATAAAAAGTTATTTTATGAGAATGATTGTGTTAAGTTGTAATCATCATAATGAGTATATGAAAGTCTGTATTTGTTTTATATCTTTTTTTAATTCACAACTGAGAAATAATACTCTAATAGTTGATTTCATTTTATTTACAATTTATCAACATTTAAATATGCAACCTACATAGTAGCCCATAAAACTGATTTAAAACAAATTAATATTTTGAAGTACAGCTTAATATTAAAACAAATTCACTAGGTACATTAAATGTAATTAATAGACCTACTCGATTTTTAAATTTGCATTTACATAATAAATCTAACATGTTTTATGGAATTAAAATTAATAAAAAATTTATTATGTTAATATGCTTATGCTTATTGAAATCCCATATAACTGAATTAAAACTAGTTAATACTAAACGAATTATTTAGTTTTAACAATGTCTCTGTCACGAACACATCAAAATGCTCTTCTTTTGGAACACGATTTGTTTCCCGATTATTTCCTCAAGCGCAAAAGACAATATGGCGTACATCCCATTAATATACATAGAAGAACGATAAGATATTTTTTTATTCCATAAAATATGGATTTCATTTTATCGTCTTTCATATTATTTTTGAAATGCTCATGGGTCTTGCCACAGAACGGGAACCCAATTTGACTTATTCTGATTTTAAATTTATTTAAAATACGAAGCCATGTTGATGTAGTTGCATAACAGAACTAACCAAAAATCGCTTAGAAATTAAACAACCTTGAATTCAGAGCGACACGCTTACTTTTCGTGTCTACTACTACTTTTGTGTCAGTACGGCTGCTTTAATTTGCTGTAATGTGTTTGAAATATTTTTTAGTCGCTATATTGTCCACGATTTTTCGCTCGCCAGCCTGAGAGTAGTTGTCGCTTGTAGCGCTCGCATGCCCGTGTTATTAGATCAGCTAAAAACTAAATGATGAAACTTTTCTTTTAGTATATTCGTAGTATTTGGCGCTAACTATACCGTTCCTGCTTCCTGATTTCTGTTTGCGTAAGATGTATCGTTTAAGACTAACAGTGCATTTTTTAGAATTTGGTTCTGCTTAATTTTTTTTCTCTAATTTAAATTCCATATTCAATATCTCTGGAACGATTCAACCATTTTTCGTCCAATTTGCTACGTGAGTTACACTGGTTATCTATATCGTTCAATTAACTCCATTTGGATGTGTGTATAGGTGGCAAGGGGTAAACCACCCTCGTAATTTTTCATCACCTATCTTTGTTTATTTTATTGGTACTGAATTATAATAATTTTATATTTTTATGAAATAACTTATTAATTACTTGATAATTATTTGCATTAAATAGAGGAAATACCATCATAATATCAACATATATTTGTACAACTCCAAGAATGTATTCTTCGGATAATAATTCAATTTTGCCACCTCCCAACATTTGTTGTGTTATACATTAAATTTATACCAAAACAATTGACTTTAGAGAAAAAAAAACTTTTCTTCCTTGTTTGTCTTGGAGAATACATCGATGCCGAAATTTACACTAGACTCTCTGCGCTTATAATATTTAAAGGATACCAATTTGAAGCCACTGCAACTATAGATTATATTGCGTTGGTACTTAAAGACTGGGCTTTCAATATAAGACGGAGAGATGGTAAAGACTATAAGAAAAATGTGATAAAAACTATGTGGAACATAACTGCAAAAATGCTTCAGGAAATGTATTTTTCAAAACACGTCATTTTCGATCCATTTAAGGATATTCAATTTAAGTGTGTTAGAGATGCTCGTAATGCTAAAAGAACATATTTACAGAAAAACATCACGAAAAGAAAAGCCTCTTCAGTTGCGTTAAATTCAGAAGATCATAAGAAAATGATAATGCTTTGGAATGAAAACACTCCTGAAGGACTACAAAGAAAATTTTTCCATATCATCGCAGTTGAGCTCGCTTGGAGAGGTGGAAAGGAGCAAATTGCGTAACAAATCACTTTAAAGAATAAATTGATAACAGAGGACAGACAACAGGTAAAAAAGGGCTCACTTTTTATTTACGACTGTTTAACTAAGTCTTTTTGCTATTTTAGGACGATTAGAATATAACTCTGTGATCAGTAAGACACACAAGGAGGTGACAAGAAATGCGCCGATATTAAATGATTAACGCCTAGTGAAATGAATGCCAATCTATGTCCTGTAGGACTATATAAACAACTATTATTATCCAAGAGGGGTTCCAATATTAAAACAAATCGTTTAATTCTGACATGCAATTGGTACTGGAATAAATACAAAAATTCCTATTGGTGCAAAAATTCACCGATTGGAAGAAATGAATTATCCAAATGAACAAAGGAGTCAGCCGCAAAAATCGGTTTAGATACAACTGTAAAAATAATTAATCAATCCAATCGAGCCACAGCTGTCAGTAACTTAATAAAGAATGGAACACAGGAGCAGGAGCTTTTCAAAATATCCGGCCATGGAAGTGCAAATTCCATAAAACCGTATTTGCAAATAGATGCCCTACATCTTTTAAACGTGATAAATAAATTAATATGTAATGGAAATGATATACAAAATGAACCAGGGCACTTCTAAGGCAACATTAGAACATACTACTATTCCAAATATTAATAAAGAAAAACAAGCTCAAATTGTATATCAAAAGTGTAATTTTTTTTATCATTTGTACTAACGCAACGAAAAATAATTAATTTGAATTATCGCCATTAAAAAAAAAACGAATTATCAATGTAATTTGAACTCTATAATTGTTATGAAATAAATTAATAAAATAAAAGCTGTACATTTTATTGTCTATAACGATTTCTATTCTGGAAATAATCTTTACGTGTATCCCTCGTGCATCAATTTTAATCACTTAAACTGTTCACGTCACAATTTTTAAAATTTTGCATTTGGGCAAATGCTTTCGTGTATAATAATTTTAGGTAAAATCCCTCAACCTACGGTCTCGGGATTTTATCAAATTATTATACACGTCATTTATTTACTGAGCAAAATTTTTTAAAATTATTTGTCGTACACAGTTTAACGGATTAAACTTGATGCACTCGGGATATAACCCTTGATTACCTACCTTTCCCGGACTATGAGAGATCCACACTATTAATTCAAAAAATGATACCTAAATATTTTTTTATAAGTCTGAAAAAAAGTTGGCCAATTGGTTTACTCACCTCACAACTTTTTTTTCACTGTGAGAAATGATTTTCCTGGAAAACAATTTTTAGGCCGTTCTCGGCTGTATATTAATCATAGGTAATAACCGTATACCAAATTTATTATTTGGTCATTAAATTACCGCACATTAAGTAAATTGATTTTATGGCTGAAATGTTCTTATTTCTACTAATAAATATTGCTTAACGGTTTTGACAGTATTTTTTCACTGGCAACGTCAACATGCGTTTAAATTACAGTAGAAGAACTATTCTCTTTATAGAACCAATTGCAAAATTTTCAACTCTACTTGGTATAACACCTAGTTACTGTTTTCGTAAATATAGACTTACTTATAGAAAGATATTTAAGTGTTATTCATTATTTCTAGCTTTTTTATCAATTTCATCAACTGTTGCTAGTCTTTATTATCGACTACCCAATTATTCTGATGTTTCGTATCAATATTTTTTAATTTTGGATATAACATTTGAAATTATAGGACTTGTTACGTTTTTGGTAACAACTTTAGGAGCTGCGTTTTGGAATATGAACAATGGAAAGATTTAATAGATCAGTTTCGCAATTTAGAAAGTGCGAATAACCTAAACACTAAAACCGTGATATCCAGTTCAGTTTTTAAAAATGCGAACTTTGTAGTTCTTATGGCGACTGTATATTTCATTCCTATATTTATAATCCAATCTATATACTGGGGTAAAGGTTACTTATGTTATCTGTCTATCGAAATACTATATTATTGTGAATGTATATTAGCAAATATAGTATTTAATATTGTACTTTCAATTAAACAAAAATATAAAGGAATAAACAATATACTTATTAATCTCAACTTTTATAATACAATTAATAAGGATTGGATTAAAACTATAAGAAAAGTTAAAGAACTTTACTTAAAAACAGATGAAGTTGTAGAAACGTTTAATAAACTGTTTGGATGGCCATTGTTACTACTACTTGCTCACACAATCGTGCTGATGTTGGATATTTTGTCATCTTTTTTATACAAGTATTATATTTATGATGATGAACTGGGTATAATAAACAATATAATATGTATTCAGTATGGAACTGCAATTATGGTAAGTAGACAGGCAACAATTAGGTAGGTACTTAATTGTTTCAAATATTATCTACTTATGTTTAAAAGATAACTAAACAGTAATAAAGTTGGTGATACCTATACGGATTTAAATATGTTCAGCTCGTATATCCTTATTCCATTTTCACCCTAAGACTTTTTATCTGATACTTCGAATAAATCTCATTAACAACATCTAACTAATTCTTCCATTTTGCCTCAATAATTTGCTTTTCCTTTGTCTCTGTTATATCGATAGCGAAACGAATGAGAAAAAGATTATTGTTTTAACGAGTAACAGATTCAAAAAGGTACACTATGCTACGCAATGCTTGTAAAGCTTGTAAATTGGCATATTTAAGTACTACATGGACCATTGGTTGTCCATAGCGACCACAAAGTTTTAGAACTCTTATTATGATGTAAATATTGATGCATTGGATACAATCCAATGCATCAATATTTCGTCTATAGTTTTATTTTCAAATAAAACATTACAAGGAGAGTCGATAACCATTGTAGCATTAAAATCTAAATTGTTGCAAGAAAGCTTAGTGCTTATACTTTGAAATGTCAAGGTGTGAAGTTGTGTAAATTTCTCCTGTAATAAAAATTGATAAGGTTTTTCAGTCCATGTTTTGTTTAAGGTTCCCAGGTATCATTTTAAGGAACATTTTCGCAAACGTTTCTAACAAAGTGTGCCTGTTACAATGTCTAAAATGAGATCTGTTTCCGACATGTTGCGATAAATTTTCGATAAATACATAATTTCATATGGTTATACAGTACATGTTTCTATTGTGGTGGTACTGCGCGCTTCTTTGCTAGGTTCGAAAATAAAGAGAAACATGTTTCAAATTTGTAGCTTGCTGCTTTGTACAGTTTCACAAATGTATCGACACTTTATTATGTTTTGTATTAGTTAATGTAACCATTCAGTTTCGATTACTGCAGCATATCGCCTTTGAAAAAAGCTTGTTTCTAAACTATTTTAAGAAATGATAACTATTTTCTAACACAAACAGTATCTTCTGTGTTTCGGAAAGGTTCCGAGTTTCTGAAAAAAAGTATCTCTATCATCAATATGTATCTCAAATATTTTTATTACAACTTTTTACCTTCTCATATGAAAATAGGAAATTCTTCTTTCGCCGTATTATCTGACATCGTTGTAAGTGCATCAGTTGCAAGTTATGTTAATTTGTTATTTGTCTTTTTATATTCCCCACCAACTTCTTTTAAAGTCGAGACATGTTAACCCAAAGAAGGAGATGTTTTTCAGCAGAAAATATAGAAACTGTGTTACTTATGCAAATGTTCGCTGGTACGCAATCTCAGTCATTGTTCTCGGTATGTGACATGTAAAAAAGTGAGCAGTTTAATGCTTGTAGGTAATATGTAGTTATTTAAAAACAAATTAAGTTCCTCTTCTTGATAAAAGTTAAAATATAGAGTGGAATGAAAAATAATATTAACTGAAAATTTTTTTGTTAATTATTATTTACTAACTTTTACAAATCTTATCACAGATAAGTATAACATATATCCTTTTAAACAATTATTTCCCCGGCTATTTGCCAAAACACTGAAACTTGAATTACAAAAAAAGATGATATGCACATTATGTTCAGTACTACTGACTCAATAATGTTATTTTTAATTTCAACTATTCTGTCTAATAAAACCAAAAATAAATAAAACACAAGGTACTCACCAGTTGACACTCACTTTAAAAAACTTTAAAATATCTACCGACACGTGTTTCTGCTTGCCTTTAGCTCGTCAGGGTAGCCGGCACATTTAAAGAATCCAAAGTAAGGAAACTTGTAAACCCCAATGTAATAAACATTAATGGCTTCAGAGAACAGAATAATTGTAATTATATAGTGGAAATACCCCTTATTAGGGCCAATGAAATAATTAAAAAACAAATTAAGTTCCTCTTCTTGATAAAAGTTAAAATATAGAGTGGAATGAAAAATAATATTAACTGAAAATTTTTTTGCTAATTATTATTTACTAATCTTATCACAGATAAGTATAACATATATCCTTTTAAACAATTATTTCCCCGGCTATTTGCCAAAACGCTGAAACTTGAATTACAAAAAAGATAATATGCACATTATGTTCAGACTAGCTAAAGCAAGCAGAAACACTTGTAGATATTTTATTTTTTAATTTCAATTTTTTAATTGAAATTAAATAAATATTGTGTATATATTTCTTTTTTATTCTTTTTTTGAATAGGAAATAATTTTTAAAAGGGATATTTTTTACTTTCTGTAAATTGTAAAATAATAATTAACAAAAAATTTTCATTATTCTCCATTCCCACATTAGAAACCACATCTAACATACTGAAGTCTCATTCAACTTTACCAAATCATTTTTGTAGGCTTTTTCAAAATATAATTATTAATTACATAATTAATATATTTTTATGAATTTATACATTAGAAATAATTTTCGTGTTATTGAAGAAATTTGAATTTGAAATACCGATTTGATTTATATTTGAAGTTTAGGTGCTCTATTGGTAACACTCAAATATAAACATTTTTTTATGTTTTTAATATATTTAAAAATTAATGAAGATTGCCGTTTATTCTATTTAATAAAAAACTATTTTAATAAAAAATTTACATATTTTTTGAAGTCCTTCCTTTAAATTTATTTACTCAATAGTGGTTTCAATACTCGACCGAATTGAGTCGCTACATTGAGTCCGAGAGCACCTTGCCCGGTGATAAACTATTATAATATTTGAACGAAAATCTAGCCACGACCATGTTATACTTCAAACCATGAGTCGGTAGCCAATCCAAGTTCGCAAGAGACATTGTCGGTGGATAGAGCATTGGACCATTGAGAGTTTCACATACCTCTCACCACTACTCAATTTACCTTGTGATGATAAAGGTTGACCACTATCATTGTTTCATACTATATAGAGTAATCGAACCGGTCTGTCTAGTAGGAATATAAATATATGGCTACCATTATATGATTTGAGTATAATCCAATGCAGGTCGGGTATTTCCCGCTAGTAGTTGTCTGTTCAAATCATATTTAATACAGTAGTTTAGTCCACCTGGGCTAGAGGTCGCCTGTACTTGCTTCGCAAGTCGCTATCCTCCACAGAGACTAGATGAGATAGTAGATTTGGACCATATGAGAAGTTTCAATACCTCTCACCACTACTCAATTTACCTATGGCATACTGAGGAGAACTAATAAGTTCGAAACCGGTCTATGTCTGGTTAGGAATTGACAAATGATATTGGCTACTGATCTATATGATTTGAAGGTATAATCCAATAGGTCGGGGTATTTGCCCGTGAGTAATTGTTTCGTTCAAATCATATTTAATAAAACGTTTGATGTTACGCTGCATGTATCAAAAACCCGGCAATTCCAGTATGCTAATTATGTCGTGTTGCTTAGTGATTCTTAACTGCAACTAAAGTCTATTCACATAAGCTTTGCAGCGTTAGCCAGATACGAAACAAAATGCGCGCTGAATTGGTGCAGACGGCAGGCAGATATACACAAGTGCAAAGTTCCGATAGCGGTTAATTCAATTTTCATTGTTTATTTTATTTCATAGGCATCGGTAGTAGTTGGACGTTTATAGATTGTGTTTTAATATAAATTGAATTGTATTTCGACGATTAATATTAATATGTAAGTATTAAACCTAATGGTTAATGACCAATATATTCCTTTAACCTTACCTAAAAATAATAATGTGTCATATAATTTTACTTGTACAATAATTTAATTTATGCATTGCGTAATGTTTGTATTAAATTATTTACCTTTATTGATATTGCTTATTGGCTGATTTTATGATAATATTCGGTAAGGTATTTGATGTTTTAATCATTTACTATTTTTTAAATTGTTTTTTATTATATGAGGTCAGTTTTAATAACGAAAATATTAACAGTCGATAGATCTCTACGAAATGAGGATTTTTGTTGTAGATATAAACTTATTTCATCTTAACACATAAAAAATGTTAGTACAGAAGAGCGGTATTATATAAATACATTTTGTGCATTTATTGCACCGCGCGCATATGCTAGAGAACTACGCAAGACTGACGGTCGGCAAAGGGTCGCTCTACAAGACTAGATAGACAGTTTTTTATGTGCTCATATAAATGAACGGAGTATAATATGCTGTATATTTTAATCACTTTTTTTACACGGGTCAGTAGTACTAAATGCTCAAAATGCAGCATATTACTTTATATTAAGATAGACAGAAACATAACATTGTTTAAAGCAGAAGTATGAGAATTGTGCAGCAAAAAGTTGATCCGCTCTAAAGTAGGTAGAATTTAAAATTGTTTTATTTCCTGACATTTTTCATATGGGTACACAAAAAAAAGTAACTGAAATTTTTAAGACGTTTGGCATTCTTATAGCCAAATCGAATTTTTTTATTAAATTAGGATGTTCTTATTTCGGCGTAACCAGTCATTTTAATTTCTTATTCAAAACTTTAAAGAAAATGTCAATTTAATTTTTGTTATTTTGTTTTTTTCCACTGCTAACCAATAAAAGTATTTTCTTTTTTACTCTAAATAAATTACGTATGTTCACGTTGTTGAAATATTTTTCCACCGATTCAATAAACCTAAAAGACATTTATCTTAATTCTAATGCCTTGAAATATTTGTTATGCCCGGTAATAAATAAGTAAGCCACAATGCTTGGCAATAAGCAATTTACAATATACTCGCTACTTTGCCCATTGTAAATCGGGCTCTCTAAGTCCAACCCACCACTGCAAAGTTTAAGTGAATAGACTTTAGTTCTCGTAAGGATTAAATTAAATGTTCCTTTTCATAATTTTACTTAAAGTTGTGGACTGTTAATTTTCTACAAATGTTTCTCATAGACTAAAATATGGAAAATACACACTAAATTCATTATTACTATTTGACCATTAAATGATTGTCCATTAACTAGATTATTACCATTACTATCGAAATATTGTTTTGTACATTAATAAATAAGAGATTAGCTGTACTGTTTACAGTAATTCTTTTACCCGTTGCGTCAACATGCGCTTAAACTACAGTAGAAGGTGTATTCTTTTCCTAGAACCAATCGCAAAGTTTTCAACTCTATTTGGTATAACACCTAGTTACAGTTTTCATTACCACAAACTTACTTATATAAACATATTTAAGTGTTATTCATTGCTCCTAGTTTGCATCTCTATTCCAGCATCTGCTGTGTCTCTATGTTACCGACTACCAATTTTTGCTAAAGTATCACATATGATAGTTCTGGATGTATTATTTGAAATAGGAGGACTGGCTACGTTTTTGATAACAACTTTAGGAGCTTCATTTTGGAATATGAACACATGGCAAGATTTAATAAATAAGCTGCACAATTTAGAAAGTGAAAATAACTTAAACACCAAAGTCCTGTTGTCACATTCAGTTTTTAAAAAATTCAAATTTTATGTTTCTTATAGCAACTGTTTACTTCGTTGTTATATATTTTCTTGAAACTATACTCTGGGGAACAGATTCCTTTTATTATACAACTACAATAATATTGTATTATTCTGAATGTATAATAGCAAATATAATATTTAATATTGTGCTTTCGATTAAACAGAAATATGAAGGAATAAATAATATACTTATCAATCTTAACCCTTATAATACCATTGATAAGGATTGGGTTAAAATTATAAGAAAAGTTAAAAAACTTTACTTAAAAATATATGAGGTTGTGGAAACTTTTAATAAATTATTTGGATGGCCTTTGCTACTGCTGCTTGCCCATTCAATCCCACAGTTACTAGACTGTTTATTAATTACTATTAGTGACTATAAAGACATCTTGGGGTTATTGATAAGTATCTTATATGGAAATATAGTTTTGGTAAGTAATACAATAGATGTATCAAATGATAATTGTTTATTGTAGAGCAGATTTCTTGAGGACAAATCAAATGTGACTCTTTTAACTTTTTTGTGTATTATGGCATAACTGAAAAGTGAAATAATAAAACACGTTCGTCACAACTTGAAATTCTTGCAAAGAAGTACCTGCGAAAATATGTTTATTAAAATATTCAATGTTCAGTGTCCTTTGTCCAATCACGTATTTTTTTTTCCAACATATCCAAGTGTTTATTTGTTACGTAATTTTTATACTGACAAATGAAAGCTCACTCAAATAGTTCTAAAAGATGCTATTGATATAATGACTAAATATCGAAGAAGTTGTTTTTTTTTTATTTTCTTGGTCTAATCCCACGAACTTAACATCAGTAATAAAGCAGATCACTAACTGTCTAAAGACATTTTAACTAAATTTGATGTTGTGTTTTGAAAATACCACCGTCGCGACGGTGCGTTATTTTGCAAATCTAGCGGGACATTATTATATATCGGAATAAAATCAGTTTTTTTGTAGCAGACATTTATTTACAGTTAGAAAATATAAAATTAAGCTATATTACTAGTCATCGCAATACTAATATATTACTCCTATTACATAAATTTATATAGCAATTATATAAAAAAAAACTTATTATTCACTACTGTTAGAACTTTCGGAGTCATTATTTTCATTAAATTGAAGAATCACTGCCATTTTTCTGTGTTTGCATTTGGGTGATAT
Source organism: Rhamnusium bicolor (assembly GCA_029963845.1). NCBI lineage: Eukaryota > Metazoa > Arthropoda > Insecta > Coleoptera > Cerambycidae > Rhamnusium > Rhamnusium bicolor. Next base: position 205,028 of record JANEYF010002389.1, on the reverse strand, counting down.
GAATAGTTGGTGACTTTATTAATGTTAGACACGGTAGGAACTTATAATTATTTGTTATGTCTCTATTTGCCTTAATCCAGGAAACTTTTCTCAAGTATTTTAATCGAAATTTTCGAAACACTCTGTAGTCTACCTGTAAAAAAATAAGCATCTCTTTAAAACGCAATTTATTGCAAATAAAATTTACCTATATAAAAGCTATAAGAATTGACGAATAAAATAATTTCAAAATCATAATGTACAAAAATGTACAAAAGTTTTGGCATTCTAATGAAATTAATACTTTGAATAAATTCCAAACTATTTCTTAACATGACTTTGATCTAGTTTTATTACATAAATAAGGTAAAGATAACTTAATAATATCTGAAAATATAAAGTACATATTTTAATGCAAAATATCCATATTAAAAAAATATATTGGCAATACGTATATATTCACAACAATGACCTGCACGATGAGGTGCACGGGCACGACTGAGATTCGCCTTTATAAAAAGGAGGTAGAAATCTTCATTTGTTGATCCACTCGCAAAGAAAGACGGGCGCCTACTTTTACTATATTTTGCCAATGGTTTATCTAAGATATCTACTTTGTTTTTAAAAGGTCATAAGTGCTTAGTTTGAGAGTTGTTTTTTGGGATTTAGTCTTGCTAGATATGCAAAATAACGCACTGTGGCGTCGCGTCGAGAGTTGAGAGATTTTTCAATTTCTATTTTTTTATTTTTTTTTTAGTTTGGGCCCCTAATGGTGATATTTTGTTGTGACATAACGATCAGAGAATCTAATAAACTGTTAACAACTTGTTTCGAACTTGAACAATATCTGCCATTAGATTCCTTGGAGAGTAAAGAACTTAAAAGTTTAATATATCTAATTAAAAGTCAACCTCCTGCCTTCACTGCTGCAGGATTCTTTCAAGTAAATCGAGCGACATTACTTTCCTTATTCAGTACCACAACTACTTACTATATTATAATCATACAATTTAATAGTGGTTGATGAATATATGTTGTCATATATTTTTCTACAATTTGTATTTTTATTTGATATAATAAAATTGTGTGTTATTAACTTGGAAATGGTCTTTCGTAATTAACGTACGTAAATTTAATCAACCTAGTCTATTAGTCACTTTAAATTTGTTAGAGGTTTACCTACATTTTCAAAAATATTTGGAACAATTTTAGAATTGCATTTTAGGATTTGAACGTGTAATAACATTCTTACCAACTAAACAATCAGGATTTAGACATATCTTCAGTTGCGCTACAGTACTTACTGATGTAAATGATAACTGAAACTGCTGACAGTAGTAAAATTAGCTACTCTTACTAGATTATTCCAAAAATTTTGATATGTTAAATTACCAATTACTTTTCTTGGTGATTTCGGTGTTGCATTATTTTGGATTTGAACAAAATTTTTCTAATTTGATCTCAATATTATTGGTGGATAGAATTCAACAAACAGTACTTAATGATAGTATTTCACAACCACTAACTGTACTTTCAGGAGTTCCACAGGAGTGTATACTTGGGTCATTATAATTTAGAATTTTTACATAAAATTTTCAGAATTCTTTGCAATTTTGTAATTATCAACTTTAGTGTCAATAGTTAGATGATGACATAGGATACAAAAAACAAACATCAAGATGATAGAAATATTAAAATTCAAGTTGGTGGACGCAATTGAAAATAGGTCTCCCTTTTCGTTAATTCTTTTAAATTGAAAGTTGTCAAAATGACAGAACATGATTGATTTTGAAAGAATGAACTTTGCTCTACATTTTAAGATAAGGTTGAGTTAAACCAGTTTATAGATTTTGGAGATAGAGCAAATTTAAAAAGGTCTACTTGGTATATTTAAAATCTGGAACAAAAAACAAACTTTAATATTTTGCCTGCTATTTCTTCATTTATTCTTATCCATTCTTTAATTTGATCTTGTTATGTAAGCTATTTAAAAAGCTCTAAGAAATTGCGAACAATTACTGAAATATCAACGTATAAGATTCATTTTCTAATAGTACTTCTATTGCTTATACTACTACGAAATCTTAAATAATGACAACTGACAACTAGAGAAAAAATTTATAAAAAATCTTATCTAGGCAAATAATACGATAAGATGGTAAAGGATATTTCACCAGAAATCCACGTTTAGTGTATTCATTGGACTACAAACTTCGCCCTTAATGAAATGTAATTTACTGTTTCATTAATAAAGACATATATATATATATTTTTTTCGGTTTCCCGATGCTGGTCAGTCCTCCCGTGGCCTCCGATGCCTCACGGGAGTCGCGCCGGCGCATCAACCACAGCCACTCCCCACATCCCGCAGGGTTAGTGACTGTAGATACCAGAATCGTGTGCCCTAAGCAGACGGAGAGAACCCAGAATGACCGCCTTCTGCATTTGGCCTGCCAGCTACTCAGCTGATTTTTGGCAGGCCGGTATGATCTTTAGTTCCGAAAGTAGCGTAGGCTTTATCCCTCCGAGTACACCGATTATAAGGACGACCATTTTTACCCAGTAGCCTGGGTACAGCACTTGGAGCTCGTATCGGAGATCGCGATATTTGGTCCGTTTCTCCTCCTCCTTCAAGGTGATGTTTTTCTCTGCAGGTGCCGAGAACTCGATGACATACATCACCTTGAGTTGATGGTTGAGGAGGACTATGTCAGGCTTGTTGGCTTGGATTAGCCTGACAGTCGGGAACGAGTAGTTCCAGTAAATCCGGCATTTCTCGTTCGCGACAACGGACTCAATATCTCCGGGGACGTAAGGCAGCACTGGTGTCTGGTCTACCCCGTACGAGTGCCTTAGATGGTGGTATAGCACTCGTAAAGCCGCGTTATGTCGGTGGATGTAGGCCGAAATCGCATATATGAGGCATGCAGAAAGTAAGTGCATGAGCGATTCCGGCGCCTGATGACAGGTCCTGCAGTTGATATCAGGAACCTCTACACGCCACACGCGGCTACGGAAGACCAAGGTGTTGATAACACCATCCTGGCAGGCCATAATGAATCCCTCGGTCTCTGACTTAAGCCCGGCTGACCTTAGAAAGGCGAATGTCAGCCTGGTCGATAAACCCACTGTTTCTATGTTTTTATAGAAGATGATCGTAATATCAACATATATTTGTACTACTCCAAGAATGTATTCTTCGGGTAATAATTCAATTCTGCCACCTCCCAAAATTTGATGTGGTGTACATTAAATATATACCAAAACAATTGACGTTAGAGAAAAAAAAATTTCTTTATTGTGTGTCTTGGAGAATACATCGATGCCGAAATTTACACTAGACTCTCTGCGCATATAATATTTAAAGGATACCAATTTGAAACCACTACAACCATAGATTATATTGCGTTGGTACTTAAAGACTGGGCTTTCAATATGAGATGGAGAGATGGTAAAGACTATAAGGAATATGTGATAAGAACTATGTGGAACATAACTGCAAAAATGCTTCAGGAAATGTATTTCTTAAAATACGTCATTTTCGTCCATTTAAGGATATTCAATTTTAGTGCGTTAGAGATGCTCGTCATGCTAAAAGAACATATTTACAGAAAAACATCACGAAAAGAAAAGCCTCTTCAGTTGCGTTAGATTCAGAAGATCATAAAAAAATGATAAAGCTTTGGAATGAAAATACTCCTGAAGGACTACAAAGAAAACTTTTCCATATCATCGCAATTGAGCTCGCTTGGAGAAGCGGAGAAGCAGCAAATTTCGTAACAAATCACTTTAAAGAGTACGTTGATAACAGAGGACAGACAACAGGTAAAAAAAGGCTCACTTTTTATTTACGGCTGTTTAACTAAGTCTTTTTTGCTATTTTAGGACGATTAGAATATAACTCTGTGATCAGTAAGACCACACAAGGAGGTGACAAGAAATGCGCCGATATTAAATGATTAACGCCTAGTGAAATGAATGCCAATCTATGTCCTGTAGGGCTATATAAACAACTATTATCCAAGAGGGGTACCAATATTAAAACAAATCGTTTAATTCTGACATGCAATTGGTACTGGAATAAATACAAAAATTTCTATTGGTACAAAAATTCACCGATTGGAAGAAATGAACTATTCAAATGGACAAAGGAATCAGCCACAAAAATTGGTTTTGATACAACTGTAAAAATAACTAATCATTCCAATCGAGCCACAGCTGTCAGTAACTTAATAAAGAATGAAACACAGGAGCAGGAGCTTTTCAAAATATCCGACCATGGAAGTGCAAATTCCATAAAACCGTATTTGCAAATAGATGCCCTATATCACTTAAACGTGATAGATAAATTAATATGTAATGCAAACGATATACAAAATGAACCATGCACTTCTAAGTCAACATCAGAACATACTACTATTCCAAATATTAATAAAGAAAAACAAGCTCAAATTGTATATCAAAAGTGTAATTTTTTTTATCATTTGTACTAACGCAACGAAAAATAATTAATTTGAATTATTTCTGTTAAAAAAAAAACGAATTATCAATGTAATTTGACCTCTATAATTGTTATGAAATAAATTAATAAAATAAAAGCTATGTATTTTATTGTCTATAACGATTTCTATTCTGAAATAATCTTTACGTTGTATCCCTCGTGCATCAATTTTAATCACTTAAACTGTGTACGACACAATTTTTAAAATTTTGCATTTGGGCAAATGCTTTCGTGTATAATAATTTTAGATAAAATCCCTCAACCTACAGTCTCGGGATTTTATCAAATTATTATACACGTTATTTATTTGCTAAGTAAAATTTTTAAAATTATTTGACGTACACAATTTAACGGATTAAACTTGATGCACTCGGGATATAACCCTTGATTACCTACCTTTCCCGGACTATGAGAGATCCACACTATTAATTCAAAAAATGATACCCAAATATTTTTTTTAAGTCTGAAAAAAGTTGACTCATTGGTTTAATCACCTCACAACTTTTTTTTTCACTGTGACAAATAATTTTCCTGGAAAACAATTTTTTTGGCCGTTCTCGGCTGTATATTAATCATAGGTAATAACCGTATACCAAAATTATTATTTGGTCATTAAATTACCGCACATTAAGTAAATTGATTTTATGGCTGAAATGTTCTTATTTCTACTAATAAATATTGCTTAACGGTTTTGACAGTATTCTTTCACTGGCAGCGTCAATATGCGTTTAAATTACAGTAGAAGAAGTATTCTCTTTATAGAACCAATTGCAAAATTTTCAACTCTACTTGGTATAACACCTAGTTACTGTTTTCGTAAATACATACTTACTTATAGAAAGATATTTAAATGTTATTCATTATTTCTAGCTTTCTTATCAATTTCATCAACTGTTGCTAGTCTTTATTATCGACTACCCAATTATTTTGAAGTTTCATATCAATATTTTTTTAATTTTGGATATAACATTTGAAATTGTAGGACTAGTTACGTTTTTGGTAACAACTTTAGGAGCTGCGTTTTGGAATATGAACACATGGAAAGATTTAATAGATCAGTTTCGCAATTTAGAAAGTGCGAATAACCTAAACACTAAAACCGTGATATCCAGTTCAGTTTTTAAAAATGCGAACTTTGTAGTTCTTATGGCGACTATATATTTCATTCCTATATTTATAATCCAATCTATATACTGGGGTAAAGGTTTCTTATGTTATCTGTCTATCGTAATACTATATTATTGTGAATGTATATTAGCAAATATAGTATTTAATATTGTGCTTTCAATTAAACAAAAATATAAAGGAATAAACAATATACTTATTAAACTCAACTTTTATAATACAATTAATAAGGATTGGGTTAAAACTATAAGAAAAGTTAAAAAACTTTACTTAAAAACAGATGAAGTTATAGAAACGTTTAATAAACTATTTGGATGGCCATTGTTACTACTACTTGCTCACACAATCGTGCTGATGTTGGATAGTTTGTCATCTTTTTTTATACCAATATTATATTTATGATGATGAACTGGGTATAGTAAACAATATAATATGTATTCAGTACGGAACTGCAATTATGGTAAGTAGACAGGCAATAATTAGGTAGGTACTTAATTGTTTCAAATATTATTTAATTATGTTTAAAAGATAACTAAACAGGTATAAAATTGGTGATACCTACACGGATTTAAATATGTTCAGCTCGTATATCCTTATTCCTATTTTCACCCTAAGACTTTTTATCTTATACTTCAAATAAATCTCATTAACAACATCTAACTAATTCTTTCATTTTGCCTCAATAATTTGCTTTTCCTTTGTCTCTGCTGTATCGATAGCGAAACGAATGAGAAAAAGATTATTGTTTTAACGAGTAACACACTCAAAAAGGTACACTATGCTACGTAATGCCTGTAAAGCTTGTAAATTGGCATATTTTAGCACTAGATGGACCATTGATTGTCTATAGCGACCACAAAGTTTTAGAACTTTTATTACGATGTAAATATTGATGCATTGGATACAATCCAATGCATCAATATTTCGTCTACAGTTTTATTTTCAAATAAAACATTACAAGGAGTATCATTAGATGTAGAATCTTTATTTACAAATATACCTATAGATTTGACAAAGAACATTATCAAAGATAAATGGCATTTAATTGAAGAAAATACAGAAATATTTTTGGAAATGTATCAATTTTGCACTGATAATAACTATTTTAATTTTAATGGAGCATTTTTCAAACAAATTTATGGGCTAGGAATGGAAAATTGTATGTCTCCGGTTTGTTCGGACCTAGCTATGTCACAGTTACAGGAAATTTGTTTAAATAAATTGACTTTCAATGCTCCTATTTTCAAAAGGTATGTTGATGATATTTTCCTAGTTATACCTAAAGATAAAGTCGAAAAACTTTTGTTCATCTTTAACAGCTTTCATGAAAAGTTACGATTTACAATTGAAATTAAGAAGAATAACAAAATTTCATTTTTAGATACAGAAATTATAAGAACACCTGAGAATAAAATATTTATTGATTGGTACCATAAACCAACCTTTTCAGAAAGATTTTTAAATTTCAATTCCCAATATTCGATTAAAACTAAACTTAATATAATTAAGAATTTAAAACACAGAGCTATAAATTTATCCAGTCGCCAATTTCGTGAAAAAAACTTACAACTAATTAAAATGTATCTTATCAAAAATAATTTTCCGATATCATTAATCAATAGAATATTAAAGAATAACAATAACAGTCGACCAATTAGACCTTTACTAACAGAACCAACATTTTATTATAAACTACCATATGTAAAAAATCTTTCGGAAAAGTTAAGAAATGTCCTCATGTCAAATAAAATAAATATAGCTTTTAAAAGTGAAAATACGATCAAAAAGAATTTTTTTACCAAATTAAAAACTAAAACACCAACAGACTTACAATCGAATTTAATATATGTACATATAAAATACCATGTAAAAATTGTAATAAAAGTTATATAGGTCAAACAAGTAGGTATCTAAAAACAAGGAAAAAAGAACATATGAGAGATGTCAAAAACAAAAATAAGCTTAATATCACATTTTTAGTAGAACATTGTAAATTTTTAAATCATGAATTTAACTTTGACGAAACCGCAGTAATAGGTAAACAATCTAATCTAGAAAAAAAGAAAATTTCAAGAAATGATAAACATTAAAAAATTCAAATCAGTAAATTCAAGAAAAGACACTGAAAATTTAAACTCTTGTTATTTCAGTGTAATTAATAAAATGAAAACTTTATGATACATTAGATATTTTAAAATTATCAACCTATTTACATCTTTCGTTCCTTTCTACTATAAGCTTGTTTACTTATTATATAAACAACCATTTTAGTTCCCAAACACGTATTCATCCCTTATCTACAGTAAGTTTAACAGTGCTAAAAAATAATCTCATTAGTGTCACAGCCTCGACGAGAATAACACACATTTCAAGAAGCATATAAACATTTCTCATTTCTGTATGCGCCGATATACTGAGTATTTTTCAATAAACTCAATATTATAGCTACGAAGTATGTTCCTGCCATTATGTTTTTTATGCACGAGAAACACTAAATTTTAATGTGAGTATTTGTTTATAATTTTTATATATCACTAACCTATAACTAATTCTAAATAATTGAAGTGCCTAAAATAAGTACATGTTTCCTACAATCTGTTATAGAATAATTAATTAACTGTTCAATATTATTTCTTCACTATTAGTTTTGGATTAGAATTTATCACCCATATTATATATGTAGTTATAGAATAACTTACAATCAATTTATTTATATCTTACAGTGCATTGAGGATGGTAATAAATTATACCGAAACGTCGGCAAGTTAATATAGTAGTGTTTTAATTACATTGGACCTAATAACCCAAAAGTTTGTACTTAGTATTACAAGGAGAGTCGATAACCATTGTAGCATTAAAATCTAAATTGTTGCAAGTAAGCTTAGTGCTTATACTTTGAAATGTCAAGGTGTAAAGTTGTGTAAACTTCTCCTGTAATAAAAATTGATAAGGTTTTTCAGTCCATGTTTTGTTTAAGGTTCCCAAGTAGCATTTTAACCAACATTTTCGCAAACGTTTCTAACAAAGTGTGCCGGTTATCATGTCTAAAATGAGAGCTATTTCCGACATGTTGCGATAAATTTTCGATACATACATAATTTCATATTGTTATACAGTACATGGTTCTATTGTGGTGGCACTGCGCGCTTCTTTGCTGGGTTCGAAAATAAAGAGAAACATGTTTCAAATTTGTAGCTTGCTGCTTTGTACAGTTTCACAAATGTATCGACACTTTATTATGTTTTGTATTGGTTAATGTAACCATTCAGTTTCGATTACTGCAGCATATCGCCTTTGAAAAAAACTTGTTTCTAAAATATTTTAAAAAATGATAACCATTTTCTAACACAAACAATATCTTCTGTGTTTCGGAAAGGTTCCGAGTTTCTGAAAAGAAAGTATCTCTATTATCAGTATGTATCTCAAATATTTTTATTACAACTTTTTACCTTCTCAATATTTTCTATGGAAATAGGAAATTCTTCTTTCACCGTATTATCTGACATCGTTGTAAGTGCATCAGTTGCAAGATATGTTAATTTGTTATTTGTCTTTTAATATTCCCCACCAACTTCTTTTAAAGTCGTTGTTGGTTTCACATCTCTTTCTTGTATATTATACCAGGAAAAATTTTTAAATTTTTTGGTTTTTCCCATTTTGTATCTCTAAACTCTGATAGGTATTTTCTATGGAAAGTGATATAACAATACTCAAAAAAACGAAGTTTTAATAACTTTATAAACATATGGAAAAAATGGAACACTTTGGAAACATTTGGATAAATAAAAATGTGTTCCATACAATTTCAATAATGTATCGGCACAAGTTTACAGTTGGAAATGAAGTAACAGATGATGCAGTATGTTTAGAAAATGTTTTCAAACATTAGTTCCGAAGAAAAATGGTAGGTAAAGGTGGAAACAATTACTAAACTGTTCCATAACATTATTGAGCTATGTGTAAAAGTTAAAAAATCGGTAAAAATTTCAGAAAAAATATTAGAAATTAATGTAAACCTTTGTATCTTTCCACCGATTCAATAAACCTAAAAGACATTTATCTTAATTCTAATGCCTTGAAATATTTTTTATGCCTGGTAATAAATAAGTAAGCCACAATGCTTGGCAATAAGCAATTTACAATATACTCGCTACTTTGCCCATTGTAAATCGGGCTCTCTAAGTCCAACCCACCACTGCAAAGTTTAAGTGAATAGACTTTAGTTCTCGTAAGGATTAAATTAAATGTTCCTTTTCATAATTTTACTTAAAGTTGTGGACTGTTAATTTTCTACAAATGTTTCTCATAGACTAAAATATGGAAAATACACACTAAATTCATTATTACTATTTGACCATTAAATGATTGTCCATTAACTAGATTATTACCATTACTATCGAAATATTGTTTTGTACATTAATAAATAAGAGATTAGCTGTACTGTTTACAGTAATTCTTTTACCCGTTGCGTCAACATGCGCTTAAACTACAGTAGAAGGTGTATTCTTTTCCTAGAACCAATCGCAAAGTTTTCAACTCTATTTGGTATAACACCTAGTTACAGTTTTCATTACCACAAACTTACTTATATAAACATATTTAAGTGTTATTCATTGCTCCTAGTTTGCATCTCTATTCCAGCATCTGCTGTGTCGCTATGTTACCGACTACCAATTTTTGCTAAAGTATCACATATGATAGTTCTGGATGTATTATTTGAAATAGGAGGACTGGTTACGTTTTTGGTAACAACTTTAGGAGCTTCATTTTGGAATATGAACACATGGCAAGATTTAATAAATCAGCTGCACAATTTAGAAAGTGAAAATAACTTAAACACCAAAGTCCTGTTGTCACATTCAGTTTTAAAAAATTCAAATTTTATGTTTCTTATAGCAACTGTTTACTTCGCTGTTATATATTTTCTTGAAACTATACTCTGGGGAACAGATTCCTTTTATTATACAACTACAATAATATTGTATTATTCTGAATGTATAATAGCAAAAGTAATATTTAATATTGTGCTTTCGATTAAACAGAAATATGAAGGAATAAATAATATACTTATCAATCTTAACCTTTATAATACCATTGATAAGGATTGGGTTAAAATTATAAGAAAAGTTAAAAAACTTTACTTGAAAATATATGAGGTTGTGGAAACTTTTAATAAATTATTTGGATGGCCTTTGCTACTGCTGCTTGCCCATTCAATCCCACAGTTACTAGACTGTTTATTAATTACTATTAGTGACTATAAAGACATCTTGGGGTTATTGATAAGTATTATATATGGAAATATAGTTTTAGTAAGTAATACAATAAGTGTATCAAATGATAATTGTTTATTGTAGAGCAGATTTCTTGAGGACAAATCAAATGTGACTCTTTTAACTTTTTTTGTGTATTATGGCATAACTGAAAAGTGAAATAATAAAACACGTTGCTTGTCACAACTTAATATTCTTGCGAGGGAGGTACTTGCGAAAACATGTTTATTAAAATATTCAATGTCCAGTGTCCTTTGTCAAATCATGTATTTTTTTTTTCAACGTATCCAAGTGTTTATTTGTTACGTAATTTTTATACTGACAAATGAAAGCTCACTCAAATAGTTCTAAAAGATGCTATTGATATAATGACTAAACATCGAAGAAGTTGTATTTTTTTTATTTTCTTGGTCTAATCCCACTAACTGTAACATCAGTAATAAAGCAGTTCACTAACTGTCTAAAGACATTTTAACTAAATTTGATGTTGTGTTTTGAAAATACCACTGTCGCGACAGTGCATTATTTTGCAAATCTAGCGGGACATTATTATGTATCGAAGGTTTTTTGTAGCAGACATTTATTTACAGTTAGAAAATAGCCTCAACATATAAAATTAGGCTATATTACTAGTCATCGCAATACTAATATATTACCTATCCTATTACATAAATTTATATAGCAATTATATAAAAAAAACTTATTATTCACTACTATTAGAACTTTCGGGGTCATTATTTTCATTAAATTGAAGAATCACTGCCATTTTTCTGTGTTTGCATTTGGGTGATATGAATAGTTGGTGAATTTATTATTTTCTTGTTATGAGAGGATCGGAACTTATCAACATATTGTGTAATATGTCTCTATTTGCCTTAATCCTGGAAACTTTTCTCGAGTCTTTTAATCGAAATTTTTGAAACACTCTGTAGTCTACCTATAAAAAAATAAGCATCTCTTTAAAACGCAATTTATTGCAAATAAAATTTACCTATATAAAAGCTATAAGAATTAACGAATAAAATAAAGTCAAAATTATAATGTACAAAAATGTACAAAAGTTTTGGCATTCTAATGAAATTAATACTTTGAATAAATTCCAAACTATTTCTTAACATGACTTTGATCTAGTTTTATTACATAAATAAGGTAAAGATAACTTAATAATATACGAAAATATAAAGTACATATTTTAATGCAAAATATCCATATTAAAAAAATATATTGGCAATACGTATATATTCACAACAATGACCTGAACGATGAGGTACACGGGCACGACTGAGACTCGCCTTTATAAAAAGGAGGTAGAAATCTTCATTTGTTGATCCACTCGCAAAGAAAGACGGGCGCCTACTTTTACTATATTTTGCCAATGGTTTATCTAAGATATCTACTTTGTTTTTAAAAGGTCATAAGTGATTAGTATGAGTGTTGTTTTTTGAGATTTTTCACATTCTATTTTTTTTTTTTTTTAGTTTGGGCCCCTAATGGTGATATTTTGTTGTGACATAACGATCAGAGAATCTAATAAACTGTTAACAACTTGTTTCGAACTTGAACAATATCTGCCATTAGATTCCTTGGAGAGTAAAGAACTTAAAAGTTTAATATATCTAATTAAAAGTCAACCTCCTGCCTTCACTGCTGCAGGATTCTTTCAAGTAAATCGAGCGACATTACTTTCTTTATTCAGTACCACAACTACTTACTATATTATAATCATACAATTTAATAGTGGTTGATGAATATATGTTGTCATATATTTTTCTACAATTTGTATTTTTATTTGATATAATAAAATTGTGTGTTATTAACTTGGAAATGGTCTTTCGTAATTAACGTACGTAAATTTAATCAACCTAGTCTATTAGTCACTTTAAATTTGTTAGCGGTTTACCTGCATTTTCAAAAATATTTGGAACAATTTTAGAATTGCATTTTAGGATTTGAACGTGTAATAACATTCTTACCAACTAAACAATCAGGATTTAGACATATCTTCAGTTGCGCTACAGTACTTACTGATGTAAATGATAACTGAAACTGCTGACAGTAGTAAAATTAGCTACTCTTACTAGATTATTCCAAAAATTTTGATATGTTAAATTACCAATTACTTTTCTTGGTGATTTCGGTGTTGCATTATTTTGGATTTGAACAAAATTTTTCTAATTTGATCTCAATATTATTGGTGGATAGAATTCAACAAACAGTACTTAATGATAGTATTTCACAACCACTAACTGTACTTTCAGAAGTTCCACAGGAGTGTATACTTGGGTCAATATAATTTAGAATTTTTACATAAAATTTTCAGAATTCTTTGCAATTTTGTAATTATCAACTTAGTGTCAATAGTTAGATGATGAAATAAGATACAAAAAAACAAACATCAAGATGATCGAAATATTAAAATTCAAGTTGGTGGACGCAATTGAAAATAGGTCTCCCTTTGCGTTCATTCTTTCAAATTGAAAGTTGTCAAAATGACAGAACATGATTGATTTTGAAAGAATGAACTTTGCTCTACATTTTAAGATGAGGTTGAGTTAAACCAGTTTATAGATTTTGGAGATAGAGCAAATTTAAAAAGGTCTACTTGGCATATTTAAAATCTGGAACAAAAAAACAAACTTTAATATTTTGCCTGTTATTTCTTCATTTATTCTTATCCATTCTTTAATTTGATCTTGTTATGTAAGCTATTTAAAAAGCTCTAAGAAATTGCGAACAATTACTGAAATATCAACGTATAAGATTCATTTTCTAATAGTACTTCTATTGCTTATACTACTACGAAATCTTAAATAATGACAACTAACAACTAGAGAAAAAATATATAAAAAATCTTATCTAGGCAAATAATACGATAAGATGGTAAAAGATATTTCACCAAAAATCCACGTTTAGTGTATTCATTGGACTACAAACTTCGCCCTTAATGAAATGTAATTTACTGTTTCATTAATAAAGACATATATATATTTTTTTTTCGGTTTCCCGATGCCGGTCAGTCCTCCCGTGGCCTCCAACGCCTCACGGGAGTCGCGCCGGCGCATCAACTACAGCCACTCCCCCACATCCCGCAGGGTTAGTGACTGTAGATACCAGAATCGTGTGCCCTAAGCAAACGGAGAGAACCCAGAATGACCGCCTTCTGCATTTGGCCTACCAGCCACTCAGCTGATTTTTGGCAGGCCGGTATGATCTTTAGTTCCGAAAGTAACGCGAATTGGCTAAATTTTAGTAACTAACTGTACATCAGCACCTCGCCGGCCACCTCGCCTGGTGTCGAATACGAGACCGAGTTCATCTGCTGCTCTTTTTGCAGCCTAGAACAATCCTGCTCCAACTCCTACAGTTTCGTAAGGTTTTCAAACCGCAAGAGGGGAGTTGAGCTCCTGATGATGTTACATGCCATACTCAATACTACTCTGCCATGCATACACTTCAGGCTCAAGAGTCCTGCCCCCCTCTGTTGACGTGGGAGGTACACACGAGGAACGGATGATCTAGGATGAATACTTCGGTGAATATTCATCATCTTGCAGATATCTGTCTAATTGGCGTAGCTCGTCTACGCAGATACCTTGTTCTTCCCCGAAAATTCGCAAGACCAAAACTTTCGGAGATGGTGTCTGTACTTGTCGCAGAGAGAATCCTTTATTTGTTTTACATCCAAATAGTATAGGTCCCTCCGGCATCAAGATGTTTTAGGATGATTCCGTCTGCAAGCTGCGCATCTTCAGAGAATTACCCGCATCGTCCTCTCTTGAGGTAAACGACTGCACTTTTGTCAAACCCGAACTCCATCCCAATGGCCTGCGTATATTCTTTGCAACACCCCCCGTCCAATTGCTGGCGTAACACAATAAGCTGGAGGTTGTACTTATTGACCGGTAGCTCAGTGAGCAGGTCATGAATAAGGGCTTAGATTGATTTGAGTTATCACCAAAATCTAGGCTGGGCGCCAGGACTTTTGCAAGTACCAAATAATGAAAAGTTTACTTTAAAAGATAAAGACAACGTTAAAACTTGAATTCGGTTGGGAAGGAAGTTGAATAAAAAGATATTATTTAATAAAAAGTATAATCAAGACTAGTATATGTACAATATTTACAAGTCAAAAAAAATCTACGTGGTTGGAGACCAACAATTAACCACACAAAAAAACATATGTTATTGAAAGAGAAAAAAAAATTAAATTCCGGATCTCTTACAAATTTCTTCTGACCAAATAAAAATGTTTACTGGGGACGAAGATCTTACGTAACTTCCAATGGGTTAGTCCAGCGAAGGATCCACCAACGGCTAAGCTCTTAATGGGTTCGGTGTCAGTTTGAATCACCACTGTCAGTACTGCAGTTACCCTTGAGAAAAAATGCCAGTTGTATAAAATATCGTTTTCCTGCTCCACCCAGTATATAATGATCAGTTCGATCCATTAATTATCCTCTTCTCTTGGTCCAGGTATTTACATAAAAAGGGGAGAGTTTTATGAGATCAGTATTATAGGCAAAACAAAGTTAAAAGCTGTGACGTTGGAATTGTCCAGCTACGTAGACAAAATATGAGTTAACACAAATTTACAGAGTAAATTGCAAACTAAACAAACTAGGATCGGTATTCTACAATATTTTAGGAAGTTGAAGACTTCAACTAACTTAAGTATCAATAAAAGTTACGTTAAATAGAAAAAATACTAGTCCAATAAATAAACTAGGTGTAGCTACGATAATAAACAAGTGAAATAGATATTCACTAAATGTGAAGATATTTTTTTACCAAAAGATGTCAATCTTCAAGAAAATAGAATTTAGAATGTCTGTATACAGACAGACAACTAGAAAGATAACGTAAATAAATATTTGCTAAATATAAAATAATATGATAGTTTTCAACTTGAAGGTAACGTTAAATTAAATTATTTATTAGTTCCTTGGAGAGAGGGAATAATGAATTGCAAATAAAGTTAAAGATATATAACTTGACTATATGTTTACTGTAGATAATCAAAAGTTAATCAATTGCCAGATAACTAGGCAGGTATCTTTGCCAGAGAACTAGGCAAGGCTCCACTAGAGCAGTGTTCCTGACTAAATACTAAGTAAACGTTCAAGTAAGCATTCGATATTTTAAATTTAGAAAAACCTTACGTTACTGAGGTCTGGTTGATAAATATATGCACTGGTATAAAATAATCCACCACAAAACAAATGCACCACATTAGATAATTTTCACAAATGTTATAAACAAATAGGTTTGGTCCAACAAGGTGTACCAATCTCCAAATGTCACCAGTCACCACTGTTCAGAGCGCTACCAACGTAGCTAAGTGACCTAAAACATCAACAGACAAAGACAGAAAAAAACTAACTACGATACAAAATGGCGACATCCGTTGCCGAGTAAATCTAAAATTTACAATAACCGAAAGTTAGTTTAAATTAGCACACGAACTTATTACAATATCAGAGGGATATTAGATAATATGCTAACAAGGCACGATAAATCGATACTAATCAATATTAATGATGGCTATTCCAAAAAATAACCAAGGTGATCACCGAAAAGCAAATTCGCCCAAGGCGTAAATTAAGATAATTACGGTACAATATTATTATGAAAATTACCTCAAAGGTACTTTAAATCAATATAGCAACTTTTTAAATAATGATGATCAGAAAATCAAATGATAATACCAGAAAACATATAAATTTTATCAGACCGTTGAACTAGAGATGGTTTCGTTCTGAACGCTACACTAGTAAGAAGAAAGAAGCTCCGTTCTGTTCTCCCACCTAAACTCGGTTATAGTTTGGAAAGAGACAGACATTTGAGAGTAGAGTATGAGCAATAAAGATAGATAGATATTTAGTGCCAAAAAATCTGTAAAATCAATTGTTCCAGTAGAAATCAGTGGCGCCATCTGGACTAGACTGGCTAAAAACTTAATTTATCATGGAACACAACAAACTGGAATGAAATAGCTTGCAATTTCGTTACATCTTCGACCACCCTAAGACCGTTTTGTAGTTCGCGCTCTCCAGAGGCATAAAGTTTAAGGTAATCCATATAAAATAGATGGGTGACCTTATACCTCCGATCGGCTGGGTGGTCCACATTGATACCTGCGGGTTTGGCGGAGCCCAACAAAAAACGGCAACAGTGAGATGCAGAAGAGGAGAGGACTTAGGGAGTCACCCTGAAAAACTCCTCTCCTAAATGCCACCTGCTCTGTCATGACCCGTTATGCACCTAATGTTATAGTGAAGAGAGTCTTCCAGAGCGGCAGCAGCTGCCATGCCCTTCTTGGCACCACGCTGTTCGTGTATCTGTTGGAAGACCGAATCAACAGACCTGTGTCGTAGCATACAAGATACGTGTAAATATTTTGTACCAGGAGTTGAGGCAAGTGATCGGCCTATAATTCTTCGGGTCGGAAAGATCCCCCTTTTTGGGGGATAAGCACAGTGCATCCCTCGATGAACCAGTCCAGAATCTGTTGCCCTCATTCAACCATGAGTTAAAAACTTGCACCAGACGGCGGTGAATGGAAGGAAATTCCTACCACCACCAGTTGTTAATGCTCTCTGGGCACGAGGCAGCGAAATTTTTGGTACCAACAAGTGCTTGTTGGACTTCCTCCGTACTGATTGCCGGGCACACTTCTTCTGGCTCCTCAAGATGTCTGTGGCACAGAGCCTCAAAGTGTGCAGTTGCTGGAGTGTCGCTATTGAAAGGACGTCGTTTCGTAGATTCCCTTATAGAAGGTTTCGACATCTTCTACAGTCGGCGGATTACCGACAACACGCTGTGGCTCTTGAAGGAGGCGGGAAGGATTCGTACAGAACAAATTGTTTCGCTCCATACTTCTTACCCGCCTCTTCAACGTTTTCTTTATAGCCATAAGCACTCGCATTAGCTATTAATTGCCGCGGTGGGACTATGGCTTGCAGTTCTTCCAGCTGACGGGGTACTCTTACCTGTGCTGAGGAAAAAGGATACTTGATCTCTTAGATGCTGAGAGAAGGCGCGGTGTTCAGGGTGCATGATACACCAGGCATCATGTAACCACGCCATGTATCCCCTGCACTCAGGTTCGCTGCTCTCCTAGCCTATCAGCAAGTCATCCCTTAGTTCCCTCGTCCACTTAAAGCATCCATCTGCATTGCGAGTTTCATCAACATTGAGACCTACCGGGGGGCTCCTTCAACCTGTCTCTGACCCCCATCCAGTTGGGGTCGATCGTGAGGAGCCCTTCCTCTGTGCGTATTTGGAACCAGAGTTTAGAGGTATCAGGGTGGTTAGCCCTGATACCCCGCGGCCGATATTAGTCGGGTAGAGATTCCTTTGTCTAGACGACAAATTTTTCTCTGCCTGTCCAGGGTGCATCGCACCCACAAATGTAATATTATTGCATCATTGAAAAAAAATCAATATTTTCAAACACTGAAAATTCAATTAATAAGTAGATTATGAAGTCTAGAACATTATACTTCTTGAATTTGACGTATGCGCTATTGAAATTTGAGGCATTTCTTCCCAATGTTATTGAGTTAAACCTTGTAGCTCCTGAATATTATTAAATTGATTTCCGCAATTATTGTCGTGCAGTCTTTAAAGAAAACATGGTTATGTAAAGTGTTACAATGGATTTATCTAAGGACTCCAGGGCGGCCATGGTATAAAAATATATTCTTCCTAATATTGTTCAATTTTTGTTCAATTTTTTAAGTAAAAATAAGATCCCAGTAAATAATCATTATTCCTACCACAAAGCGTGAGTAGACTGTCATAACCAACTAGGATCCTTTTGATAACAATAAGTCAGTGATGGATATGCTGTAGGCCGTGTATATTTTCAGAATAGTGCGCCTGCGCCATCAGTACAAACGACTTTACCATACATGAGAAACGCCAATGTCATTTCATGGAGCTAGAAAGATGGCCGCACTGCAGTTCTGAAGTAAATCATTTGGATTCCTTTGTATCGCCATGTTATCTTCAAATAACGCACTACAATGAACGAAAGTAATTTGATAACATTGGAGAGTCCTGACATGGCTTAACCGAACATTGTAAAAAACTACCTCAAAAACTGTCTACATAGAAAGACCAAGTGAAATCGGTTGAGAAATAAAGAATATCAAAGTTTGTTCTTTGTTCCAGATTTTAAAAATGGCATGTAGGCCTTTTAAGAATTCCCCCATATCTCCAAAAATAATGAACCGATATAACTCATCGTAGTCTTAAAATGTACAGGGAAGATCCTTCCTGACATTGGTTCTGTCATTTTGATAACTTTCAATTAAAAAGATAAAGCGCAAAAGAAGGCCTGTTTTAATAGCGTCCACCAATTTTAATTTTGATGTTTCTACCTTCTTGACAATTGATGTTTATAGCCCATTCAATCAGCTAAGTATTGACATCTAGTTCAAATCGGCTGAGAAACAATAATTTGGCGAAGAAAAAATTAAAGGTACGGTTTTCCTTGGCCCACCCGGTATATGCTGATGAAACAAATTCATTGTTCGTTTCATTCCGATAATTTATATAAGTATATGAATTTATAAACACAGATTTAAATAAATTATTTATACATAAGTTACCTTTTATAGAACTATCATGTGACAGTTTAAACAAATCTCTGAAAATATTGAAAGGAAAATCAGTAACTTCTTTTTCCTCTCATTTTTCTTACCGTTTTTGCCTTCTTCATTCTTCATTCTGCTGAATATTGTGATTTTTTTTGTCTTACACATTCTTTTACGTGTGTAATATGACCGCGCATGGGGTTTACAAGAGGTGAAATTTCAAAAACATTCAACTTTTCGAGAACAAGTTTTTTGCTTTCATAAGAAATATGATTCACGTTGGGAAACTTTATATTTCTTATACAGGATGCTCAAAAATTACAAAAACTTGAAATTCGCTTAAGAGTAAATTGGCCTTATCTTTAATTTTGGAGCAAAATGTTAAATAAAAAAGTTGTTTAAAATTTTGTAGCCAGTCAAAATCCAAAATTTCAGTTGATTATTGGAATGTTTGTGTAATAAGAAATTTTTTTAGTAAATACCATTAGTCAGTTTTTGCCACTTTTTCTATTTAGCTAATTGTATATTTAAATATCAGATAAACAATGCTGAATTTATAAAATACCTAAAAATGAAATGGTACCTTTTATTGGAAGGTATGTTTCAAAAATATGCACCATAACTCGCAATTTATAAAAATAGTAACATTCAATCGAAATATTGGATTTTGGTTGGGTATAAAATTTTAAATAACTTTTTACTTAACATCTTGAGTACCCTGTATAAAAAAACAAAGTTTCTCAACGCGAACATATTATACATACGTAAAAGAATGTGTAGCATAAAAAAGATTACAGTATTCAGCAGAATGAAGAAAAAAGAAGAAAAAAGATTTAAATGTGTTTATAAATTCATATAGAATCACTTTTTCTCGAAAAGTTGAATATTTTAGCGATTTCACCTCTTGTAAGCCCCATCTGTGAAACAATATTTCACAATAAAATTAAGCTTGGGTGGAGAAACAGTTGCTGACTATATCCGTAAACTGAACTTGTTGCATATTTATTTACCTTAATTAACACGCTTTTATTAGCTTCACCTGTATGTTTGTTTGTTTGTTTGTAACCGACTCTTTGGACTCGATTTTGACCCACTTTAAACGGACAGATTTAATTGAAACTTTGTACACTTACGAAGAACCGGTAACAATACAATAATTTGATAAGTTTATATCATTATCCTGATCAGGATCGCCAGTCCTTTCCTCACGTATCCTCTGCGTGAGAGCAAGAGGCTTAATATTGTAAGTACATTCCGTGATTCTCAGTTCGGTCGTTGGCCGAGCGGGCTAAGGCACAAGTCTTAGTCGACGCGAAACTACGGACTCCTCGAGCGTGAGTTCAAATCCCATGGCTGAAATAAAAAAATAATTTTTTTTTTCAGAAATATCTATTGGATCGTAATATGTTATAATATCAGCATCAATAAGCAATATAAATATAGTTAAAAAAAACTACAAAACATGCTTTCATAGCACATCAAACTAAAAAGTGAAAAATAAATATAGTTTAAAAAACTAAAAAACACGCTTTTAAAACACATTAAACTAAAAAGTGAAAAATAATTATTAATATAAACTGAAAACAATAATGAACGAAAAATACTAGTATTATTGTGAAAAAAGCGTGGGGCGCTTTGTGCCATATTTTTCGTATATCGAGCAACCCACGCTTTTTTCACAATAATACTAGTATTTTTCATTCATTATTGTTTTCAGTTTAAATTAATAATTATTTTTCACTTTTTAGTTTGATGTGCTTTAAAAGCGTGTTTTTTTAGTTTTTTAAACTATATTTATTTAAATTTCCTGTTTTATTTATTTTTGAAATGTAATTTCTAGAACAATGTAGACATTTTGGTGAATAATAAATGATTATTCTTATTATTGTATTGTATTAAAATACGTGGAGAAGAAAATGTTGCATTGAATTCTTTTTTTACGTGTTGTTGAAGAAACCTGTTGTCCATGTATCTATAGCAGTGTAGACGAGAGTTTGTTAGAGAAAACAAACGTTACTGAGGAATTGGGATCTTAGTAGTAGAAATTATCAAGGAATGTTCTGGTCACAGCCTTCTTTGTATTCTGGTAGGGATGTATCAGCTGAAAAATGTCTACATTAAATCTTATCTACTACAATGTTGTCGGCGACACGATATGGAATAGGATGCATGATATGATAAATTGGCCAAGAATCAACTTCCTAACACCACTGAATGAACTCTCTTACCGATATCTACATATATTGAAGAAGTATTTTGATTCGTCAATTACTGAAATTTGTAAATTGTTTTTACCCTCAAATTAAACTGCGTAATATTTCAAGACATCTAACCACTTTATGATTTTCTTTAATATTGAAGACGTATTGAAAATATTAAAATTAATATTTCGATTTCAATTAATGGATTTCTCTTGAGGTTTCTATAAAAAATAACATTACGACTTTTCCGAATCCACGTTTGATTTATTGATTTATTGATTTATTGATTGATTTAATAATGCTATAAAATAATTATTTACATAAATATTGATATTTTATTTGAATCTTAACTAATATAAATAACTAAATTTCCTTAATTTACGGAGATCAGGAACTTCATATAGACCGTAGACTCGGCCTAAGTTTGATCGTCCCTGTTCTTTTGTGGCATCTAGTAAGTGAGTGAGTGAGAGAGTGAGTGAGTGAGTGAGTGAGTGAGTAAGTAAGTAAGTAAGTAAGTAAGTAAGCAAGCAAGCAAGCAAGCAAGCAAGCATTCAAGCAAGCAAGCATTCAAGCAAGCAAGCACGCAAGCAAGCAAGTAAGTAAGTAAGTTTATTTCATGTTAAAATATACAAGTATTTACATACATCAATCAAAGGTACTCCAATACCAATAACATATCAAAGATGATTATACAATGATCAATGGAACATACAAAAACACATTAACATTACATATTAAAATTATTACTGCATACGAAAAATATGAAAAATAAGAAAAATATGAAAAATTTCATTTACATTTTAAATATACATACGGCAATAGAAGATACATAAAAGAAAACAATATTATAAACAAAATAATATAGATTTATTGGGGTCAAAATAAAATAAGAAGGTTTAGTGCCATATCCCCAAAAAAATAACTATGCAGCTACGGACACGTGTTTCGGAGTTATTGCCCCTCATCAGCGTAGCGTAGCTAAAGAATTGGATCTAGGATGGGATAGATCAGGAACAAGAACTAAAATAAAGCTGGAAAGTACAGTACACAGTACTCAATTAGTGCCTTCATGTTCCCATGTGCCACATATGGGGCCTCAATGAGCACAGTCAACACACAGAGCTCTATGTGTACTGCCCGTTTCCACCTGGCAAATACAAACAAAATAATAGAGATTTATTGGGGTCAAAATAAAATAAGAAGGTTTAGTGCCATATCCCCAAAAAAACAACTATGCAGCTACGGACACGTGTTTCGGAGTTATTGCCCCTCATCAGCGTAGCGTAGCTAAAGAATTGGATCTAGGATAGGATAGATCAGGAACAAGAACTAAAATAAAGCTGGAAAGTACAGTACACAGTACTCAATTAGTGCCTTCATGTTCCCATGTGCTACTTCTTTAGCTACGCTTTAGTTATATACAAAATTTTCTGTGTATAGAGATAATTACAGCATACTTGTTGTCGTTATTGTCTTGTTGCCGCTAGTAATTTTTAAATACAACTAGTTTTCGTAACTCTCTAATAAATGTTTCTTTTCATAATGTTGATAAAAGCCGTGAAGCGTTAATTTTCGACAAGTATTTATTATAGATTAAGATATGAAAAACACACAGTAAATTCGTTACTATTATTTAGCCATTAAATAATTGTCCATTAACCAAATCATTTTTATCGAACTGTTTTTTTTTTGTGAATTAATAAAACCAGTTTAGCCGTACGAACGTTTTACAGTACTCTTTTACCAGTTGCGTCAATATGCGTTTAAATTACAGTAGAAGATGTATTCTCTTTCTAGAACCAATTGCAAAATTTTCAACTCTATTTGGTATAATGCCTAGTTATAGTTTTCATTACCACAAACTTACTTATATAAACATATTCAAGTGTTATTCATTTCTTCTAGCTTGCATCTCAATTTCAGCATCTGTTGTATCTATATATTATCGACTACCATTTTATTCCGAAGATTCACACCAATGCATGTTATTTCTGGATATATTATTTGATATAGGAGGACTGTCTACATTTTTGGTAACAACTTTAGGCGCTTCATTTTGGAATATGAACATATGGCAAGATTTAATAAATCAGCTGCACAATTTAGAAGGTGAAAATAATCTGAACACCAAAGTCCTATTGTCCAATTCAGTTTTAAAAAATTCAAATTTCATACTTCTTATAGCAACTGTTTACTTCGCTATTATATATTTACTTGAAATTATACTCTGGGAAACAGATTCCATTTATTATACAACTACCATAATATTGTATTATTTTGAATGTATAATAGCAAATATAATATATAATATTGTACTTTCGATTAAATATAAATATGAAGGAATAAACAATATACTTGTTAATCTTAACATTTATAATACGATTGATAATGATGGGGTTAAAACTATAAGAAAAGTTAAGAAACTTTACTTGGAAATATACGAAGTTGTAGAAATTTTTAATAAATTATTTGGATGGCCTTTGCTACTGCTATTTGCACATTCAGTCTTACAAATGTTGGACTCTTTATTAATTCCTATCAGTGACTATAATCACGTATTGGCGTTATTAATAGGTAGTTTATACGGAAATGTAATTACGGTAAGTAAACATACAATAGGTATTTCAAAAGGTATATGAGGAACTTATTTTCAAAACGCAATTTCTGCAAAATACTTTTTTGGAAGAATTTTTTATGACTAAAAAAAATATGTCCCCTATATTTATCACAGAAACTATGTTTTGCTGAAAACAAAAATATGGATTTTTAAACAAGTTAAATATATCTCAATAAACGTTTTGTCAGAAATTGCGTTTTGAAATAAGCTTCTCATCTGTTATTATTAGAAATCGGGAGGTAGCGATAAATGATTGGTGGATTCATCCACGCCAGTTCAGACGTATTTGTTATACAGAAAAAAAGTTTTGTTTATTTGTCATATTGTCAAATACCGATTGCACAAAAGGAACTAAATTGGTCACCACAGAGCGGCCCTAGAAAAAGCCATGTTCACTAATAAAGTTTTTTGGTATTAAAAATTAATTTATTTGATATAATCATCTTACGGAATTGAGAGTATATATAGGACGGTAATTACACACCATGTTTCTATTGCCACCCTTAAAAATAGAAACAATTTGTGCTTGTTACCAAATAGAAGGGAAAACCTCCTTAGAAATTGACTTATTATATAATATAATGAATAAAGGATAAGCACTTGCGTTTTTACAGGATTTTATCAATAAAGATGATAATTCATCCTGTCAGCACATTGAACTGCAGGTGTCTGCCTCGCTATGTTTTCTACACAGTGTGTTTCATAGTCCATAGTTACAAATTATAAGAAACTCCACAAAAAAGAAATGGTCAGAAAAAAATTTTAAGGTTTAAGTTTTTACTTCACTAGTTTAACGAGCTAGAATATTTATACTACGAGTACTAATTAAGCAAATAATTATTATGCAGTACAAGACATTACAAACAATTACACTTAACTTGATAATCGTATATATGTACATACAACGATTAAAACAAAAAATGTAGAGAACTTTCCACTAAGCTATATAAGATTTTATAATTAAATCACAGAGTACAGAACAGCGTGTACACATCAGCGTGAACGAAAGATTATTGAACCATAGGGTTGGCATCTCGATCAGTAAATCATGGGCGGTGCCAGGTAGAGAAATACCCAAGTACGTAAGCGAGACTTGTTTACTATTTTTTGTCTACTGTTATGCGTCGAGGTGTCAATAACGTAATTTATTTCTCTCCGTTGTATTGTTGATAATTTTATTTTTTGTATTTTATTCTTGATATTAATTTAATAATAAAGTATGTCAGACCTGCCCAAGGGTGAAAAACGGTCATATGATAAAAAAGTGAATAAATTTATCAGTGAATTTCCAGATTTATTCTACAATGGTGCTATAATAATTTGTAAGGTGTGCGAGACTGACCTGATGTGCTGCGACAAACGTGATTGTAAATGTCACGTAAATTCTGTGCAACATAAAACTAAAAAAATGGCGTTCCTTCGACAACACAGTTCATGTTCGATTTACTCCTAATGCTGATTGCCTGTGATGTTCCGCTGCATATACTCGATAAACAACTATTTCACGAGTTCTGAAATAAATACAATCCCAAGGTGACGTTTCCAAGTCGCACAACTTTGCGTAACTATGTACCAGCTCTAAGTGATGACATTGTAAATAATATCAAATATGTACTAAAAATACACGACTGTGGTTATGTGTTGACGAGACCACAGATTGTAAAAAAATTCTATTGTAATTGTTATAGTACGTGTACTGGACTCTCTTAAACCAACATTTCCACTGTGACTAGCTAACAAAAGACTAACTCAGTAGACTGGCCAAACAATTACGCGAGTGGTGCTGGAGACGTTAGAAAAATTTGACCTGTCAAAAAGTCAAGTGTTGATTTTCGTGACCGATGGTGCCACAACAATGCATTTAGTAGGCCGTTCTCTTCAAGAACACGGTTCTAGGTTAGTATAGGTTACGTGTAAAACGCATGCTTTACACTTTGTGGCAGAAAGTATTCGACAAGGTTTTTCAGAGCTAGGTGCATTAATAGCAAGTACTAAAAAAGTGTTTCTCAAATCTTCTAAACGTCTTCGCGCATTTCACAGCAATTGTCACGGTATTCCTGAAATACCACAGCCGATTCTTACATGTTGGGAAATATGGTTGGAGGCAGCATTTTATTTTTCAATTCAATCCAGACGAGACTACAGCTATTAAGGAAAGCCAGACAAAATTCGAAGATGTTTCTGTTGAAACAGCTTTAAAAACTATTCACAAGAATTATAAAGGATTACATGATGCCATACAAAACTTACAAAACAGTATTGTCGTTAACGGAGTCACTGCAAATAGTGGACGAAGTAAATGGACTACTACACTCTATAGGTGACGCAAAAAAATGAACCCGTTGGAGAAAAGTTCGCACGTGTGTTAAAGCTAGACATCGATTTTACCAGATTAAGACAAATTTGTAATGGTACTGATGGTGCATCTGCAGATCCGTTAAGTGAGTTCAAAGACTATTTTAAGTATGCTTGTATTACATCAATAGATGTCGAATTGTCGTTTCCAAAATATAAGCATATTTTTTCACCACGTCGAACATTACTCTCGGAGACAACCCTACATGATGCTGCAAAGTTTTTACATTACACATATTTTCCAATTTTTGATAACCAAGCTAGTTAAGAGGGTAAGTTGTGTATATATTGCTATAAATTGTAACAGTTTATTGCTTTTATTACTAGTTAATTTATTTTCTTACACTTATTATGGTTCGTACGCCTATGTCCTACGGCGCATTTTTGCCAACTCTATTGAACAAAACATTTTAAAAGAGTTAACCTCCATTGTCTAATTTCGCACTGTTTACGTACGTACGTATTATTCATAGACAAATTTTATAAATACTACATACTTAGAGTGTATTCAACATAGGGCGGCAGTGAGCGCAAAGGTAATAGTAAAGGCGGATACGCCTGTATCTATCATTGCATTCATATTGCTATTGGACACTTGAAAATAACGAGGATCCCCATCAAGATGACGGCCTGTAAACAGTTGTTGTTTATAGCTGCAGGCATTGCAATTACCTGATAAAGTGTGTAGTAACTGCGTAAAATTACAAGCTAGTAATAAAGATTTAAATATAGACACCAATTACGTGACGTGGAATACTAGATGTCTGGTATATTCTCAAAAAGTGAAAGAATTCACAACTAAGATGTTTGTCGTAATCCATCATCTCCTTCTCCCAATTCTGCAAATCTCACTGTACATTCAAATATTAGTGATGTGGGTGCAACTCCATCTGTAAAGTATTCCCTTAGTATTTATTATCAGAATGTGCATGGCTTCAATACAAAGACCCACGATATTTTAAACGCTTCCTATATTAGTCAATGTGAAATTTTTGCTCTCACGGAAACGTGGATCGGCTCTCATATTGCCGATTCAGAAATAGTACGTAACAATTATAATAGTTTTAGATCAGACCTTCTTAGAAAGTAGAGTTAAGAGTGTCTCTAGCCTGTCTGCCTGCGCTCTTCGCTCTTTAGCTAACTACAACGGAACCTCGTCCGCCGAGTGAGCAGACGAGATCGCCTGCTGTAGAAATTTTTTTCTGCCGTTCAGTAGCAATGCACTAAACAGCTAATACAATAAGGCTTTGTAAAATTATTCTATTCAAATTTGGAATTTAACTCATAAATTAATTAATTTCGATATAATAAGAAATGTAGTTCAACTTATTTATTCAAAAAATCGAACCGTTACATGGTATGTATTTTAACTGTTCCGTACAAATAATTGGTATTGTCTCCTACCGCATGTACTGAACCTGCGTGCATGGAAATTTTCTAGTGCCTAGTTATTATCAATCATTTTGATGACACATGACGGCTCCCTTCAAAATATAATTATGCGACATCTTAAGCAGTTAAAGGTCACAAATTTTTAATAAATTTGTAGCAATAGAAGATACGACATTTTTAGCGTAAAATGTTTTTAAAGAATTATGTTTTGGTTCTATTTTCAAATACCAGTTTTGAAAATCTTGTATTTGCGTTTGAAAGTTCCAAGTGCGTCTTATCAGAAAAACACCGTTACCAAGGTGGTTGCTATACAAACATGCATTTTTATTAGTTCTTAAGGGGCCTAGTCGGGAAAAAGCTTCGGATAACTGTGTCACTCTCTAGAAAGTTTTTATATATGCGCCGCTGAATAATTTTGCTCTTGACTATACCTTCAATGGACGTTTTATTCACCGACTTCATTGAGGTGCGATTCCCGATAGAGGTAATACTTCCTTGCTTCATTTGTAGTGACAAAGATACTTATTTAGAAAATTTATTTTAACCAAATAGTACGGAATAAAAGTTTGAAACTTGCTGAGCATAATTATGAAGATTCGTTCTAGAAGACATGTATGAATTTTACCTCGAATTTTACCCATTGATAGCATAATTCAGGAGCTAATCACGTTCAAATTTCACTTATATTTACAGTATAAATTTTTATTACATAAAGTGAAAATTAATTAAAATAGATATACATGTACCCTCTAGTACACTTTCAACCACTGATCCTCCAAATTTGGTGTAATTTGACCAAACCGTATGGAAGAAATAAATTTTGAAAAACTACCTTACAAACACTGGTTCGATTAGCCCTCTTAAAATTGGAAGGAAATTTTCTTTGTAATTTCGACATTCTGCAACTACATAATAACTTTACTACTAGAAAATTATCAGTGTAATTTTAAAAAATAACGTAAATTTGACCATTTAACGTTGTTTAGTTCTTTCCTTTAAAACACTTTTGTTACAAAAATCTCAACAAACGTTTATATTATTATACTACATGTGATTCAATAACCCGACAAGTTCAATATGCTTCTTGTCATCATTGTCTTGTTGCCGCTAGTGATTTTTAAGTACAAGTTTCCATGAAGGTCGAATTAAATGTTTATTTTCATAATTTTGGGTAAATGCTGTGAAGATTTAATTTTCTACAAATATTTCATGTAGATAAGGGCTGGCTTTTCCACCTCTCATTAAATCTCTTTGATAAATAAGTTACATGGAAATAATTACTAATATAATTGTATTCAAAGAAACTATCTATCATTTTCTTTCCATCCTGTTAAATTTATTTGATAAACAGATTTCTTGGACACAGTTTGTATCAATATGAATAATTGTTTATAATAATGAAAGTTATTTGTCAAATAGGGAGGTAGAAAAACTGGCCCTTAGATATGGAAAGCAAATACTAAATTACTATTTGACCATTAAATGATTGTCCATTAACTAAATTGTTACAATTTTTATCGAATTGTTTTTTTTTCTGAATTAATAAATATCAGTTTAGCCGTACTTTTTACAGTATTCTTTTACTGGTTACGTCAATATGCGTTTAAATTACAGTAGAAGATATATTCTCTTTCTAGAACCAATTGCAAAATTTTCAACTCTATTTGGTATAATGCCTAGTTATAGTTTTCATTACCACAAACTTACTTACATAAACATATTTAAGTGTTATTCATTGCTATTAGCTTGCATCTCAATTTCAGCATCTGCTGTGTGTATATATTATCGACTACCATTTTATTCTGAAGATTCACACCAATACATGTTATTTCTGGATATATTATTTGATATAGGAGGACTGACTACATTTTTGGTAACAACTTTAGGCGCTTCATTTTGGAATATGAACACATGGAAAGATTTAATAAATCAGCTGCACAATTTAGAAGGTGAAAATAATCTGAACACCAAAGTTCTATTGTCCGATTCAGTTTTAAAAAATTCAAATTTCATACTTCTTATAGCAACTGTTTACTTCGTTGTTCTATATTTACTTCAATGTATATTCTGGGAAGCAGATTTTTTTTATTATACATCTACCACAATATGGTATTATTTTGAATGTATAATAGGAAATATAATATTTAATATTGTGCTTTCGATTAAATCTAAATATGAAGAGATTAACAATATACTTATTAATCTCAACCTTTATAATACGATTGATAAGGATTGGGTTAAAACTATAAGAAAAGTTAAAAAACTTTACCTGGAAATATGCGAAGTTGTGAAAACTTTTAATAAATTATTTGGATGGCCTTTGCTACTGCTGCTTGCCCATTCAATATTACAGATGTTGGACTGCTTATTAATTACTATTAGTGACTATAATGACATATTGGGGGTATTATACAGTATTTTATACGGAAATGTAATTATGGTATGTAAATATGCAATAAGTGTTTCAAATGGTACATGTTTATCATAGAGCGGATTTTTTTGAGGATAAGCCAGGCGTGACTCTAACTATTTTTTGTGTTATTACACATAACTGAAAATTGAAATAATAAGACGAGTAGCTTCTCAAAACTTTAAATTCATAAATTCAATTACCTTTATGTAATTTTTTTATACTAACAAATGTAACTCACTCAAATAATTCTAATTAAGCCATTAAATAATGGCAAAATGATGAAAAAAGCATTGTTATGTGTTTCTTTGGCCTAATCCCATTATTCGTACCATCAACAATAGAGTAGGCCACTAACTGTCTAAAGAAATTTTAGTCAAAACTGAATGTATTAAAACTACGCCTTATTATATTCTAACATCTCATAACCATACCACGCAGTGATGGCTGGTGGATTTAGGTTATACAATATTTCAGTATTGAAGCATGTAACCCAAACAATATTTTAAGACACGACTATCAGTACTGATTGAAGAAGTTTTGCAGAAAAAAAATTGAAAAAAAAATTTAAGAAAAAAAGTTGCAAAAATACCCAGCCTCCCCAGATTCCTTCTAGACCATTAGTAAAATCTTTGCAAACTAATTTTTTTTTTCGTAATCAGAAGGAAAATTTATCTCCCTATTTTTTTTGGTTTTCGAAAATTTTGATTTTTTTGTAAAGTTGTGACACTTTGAAATTTAAGTTCTTCATCGTGTAAATTTCAAAATGTCATAACTACAAAAAATCAAAATTTTAAAAAAACCGAAAAAAAACGGGGTGATAAATTTTCCTTCTGATTACGAATAAAAAATAGTTTGCAAAGATTTTACTAATGGTCTAGAAGGAATCTGGGGAGGCTGCGCATTTTTGTAACTTTTTCAAATGTTTTTAAATTTTTTTTCTGCAAAACTCCCTCAATTAGTACTGATAGTCGTGCCTTCAAATATTGTTTGGGTTCCATGCTCCAATACTGAGATATGGTACAACCTAAATTCACAAGCCACCACTGATACCACGTGTGCTAAAATCAATGTTATGAAATACCCCGTCGCGGCGAAGGTTGAGATATTCCTAACTTTATTTATTTTTTTTAGTTTGGGCCTCTAATGGTGATATTTTGTTGTGACCTAACAATCAGAGAATCTAAGAAATTGTTAACAACTTGTTTCGAACTTGAGCAATATCTGCCATTAGAGTCTAAGGAGAGTCGAGAACTTAAAAGTTTAACATATGTAATTAAAAGTCAGCGCCCTATCTTCACTGCTGCAGGATTCTTTCAAGTAAATCGATCGACTTTACTTTCTTTATTTAGTACCACAACTACTTATTTTATTGTAATCATGCAATTTAATGCTAGTTGAAAAATATAATTACTATTGTAATATTATTTGTGTTAAAAAAACCATTATTTTTCTAATATATATATATATATATATATATATATATATATATATATATATATATATATATATATATATATATATATATATATATATATATATATATATATATATATATATATATATATATATATATATATATATATATATATATATATATATATATATATATATATGTACAGTGTGTCTCAGGATTTATGTTAGAAGAGATGAAGGTGAATCAATTTTTTTGATTTTCAATTTAATATGTCGAGGTTAAGACCTGCTCGGCTTGAAACTAATTTTAAGTATATTTTAGATTTTTTTTAAAATAACAGAGATCATGACACCTAATAAAACACAATTTATTCGTCAAGAAAAGTACGTTGGTCTTTCATAATATTGCAAAACGCTATTAAGAAAAGTTGTTCAAAATGTAATATTATGACTTTGTGTAAAATTTCAAGAAGATAAACCTATTATGATGAATCCGGCAAAATAGGTAGTCTCCATTCGAATCACGAAATTTTTGATACATGGTGTCCAGAAAGAAGAGAACTTCATAGATAGATAAAATATCTCAAAGTAATGCTAAACTTACAACCAATTTACTCGGTGAAGTGCCAGAAAGTTGCAATCGGCTGTTATAGTTCCGTCGACACGCGCCTTTCATAACGTAGAGACGAAATGTAACTCTAATTATCGTTGAATCTTCTGACGCAAGGAAGAATTTTAATAAAAATAAGTCCAAGAGATATAAAAAATATTCAATAAGTACTCCAGAGAAAATGAGAACTCTTGCGACGGTAAGTTACGTTATGCATATATGTTTTCACATATTTTTCTACAATTTGTATACTTATTTGATAAAATTAAATTTTATGTATGTATATCAGGCAATAATTTATAATTAATCCCCTGAGAAAAAAAATTGCATTGAAATCTTTTTTACGCGTAGTCGAAGTAACGATTCGAGTATTCCCCGAATTCATAACGGAATACGAGAGCTAGTTGGAGAAAATGCACTATTGACTAATTGGGTTTTCAGAAATCAAAATTATCTAGGAATGTTCTGGTAATGATGAGTTGAGGAAGTGTCAACAATAAATCAGATGGCCTTACCCATTTCATTATTGTTGGCTGCGTGCTGTGGAATAGGATGCATGAAAAAGTGACCAAAAGTCAACTTCCTATTGTCAAAGAATGAACGCTATTATCGGTATTTTCATATATTGAAGAATTATCTTGATTCATCATTTACTAATTATAAAACAACACTACGGGCTTCTCCTAATGAACATACTCCTACATCTATCCGTAGGTAAACAAAATAAGTAAAGCAGCATTTTGTTGCTTATTATGTGCATTGCAAGCTACATGTTCATTTTTGCTCGTTTTTGAACACTAAAGTTTATAAGATATCACAAGGTTACTCATTCTCGTTAAGTACGTAAATTGTGAATGGAGATATCATATAAAATATGTCACATAATTCTTAGATGAATCGACATCAAATTGGGCACGTATGCTAAGTTGAACTTGATAACCTAGAAATTGAGACGCCTTCTGAAAAGTAACAAGAGAAAACAATTACCACTTCTCAATGAAGTGCATAATATGCTTGCTATTCCTAAGCTAGGCGATGACAATGACCCAGAGGGTGAGGGCGAGGATGACTTGACTGGATATAAAAAATTTTCCAATTAATATACGAAGTAGAGTTGAGTGATGAAATGTGAATCTCCCAAATAAACGAAAATTTAAACAAAAAAAAAACAAAACTGAAAATTACAAAAATCGAAAAGAAAAAACGTGATGAAATCGGAAACGGATCATCACCACGTTCTCGTCATTGTTTCTGGAATCGGCAGAGAGTGGTCGGTTTCTGGTAATTTTATAGATTTTTAAGAAAAGAATTTTTTTTTTTCAAAACTAGTTTTTCTGTAGTATCTTAGTACACCGATTTTCACCGGAACGAATTATTATGAAAGACGACAGTCATTTTGCGTCCGCTATTTTAAATTCCGAAATTTTGACTTCTAATTCATGATCAGCGATCCCAAAATTCTCAAGGGCGGGTCTACAGTAGAAATTTAAAACTTTTTTACTCTTTGTCAGTATTTCATTCTTCCTGTCTTAGAGTGCGGCATGAGAGTGGCAACCACATGCCGCTCCCTCAACAATATACTTGGCATTGTAACACTAGTTCAAGTGCCTGGATATTTACATAGCATAGACAAAATGTCTCAGCGTGCGGCATGAGAGTGGCAACTACTACTTGACAAACATATCGTGGCAGTGAGATAAAGATGCACAAAGGGTTAGTTAGAATGGGGACCGTCAATCGCATAACGTTTGCATTAGTGTTTACATTACTGCAAAAAGTAACTTTCAGAAAATTATTGTATTCTGTAGTGAAGTGTTTGGTGAATTGTGGTGCAATAAATTTTGGCGCCTTGCGAATATCTGTTTTTATGTTTTTAAATTTTCTAAATACCGAATTGCAAGACATTCTTGATGAATTATCATTACTCGTATTAGAGAACTTATATCTACAATTCGAGGAATCACCCACTCATAATAATAGGGTAGTTCGCACCTGGTTAAAAGAACACTTTCCTTTGCAATGGATAGGACGGAAAAGCCCATTAATACACTGGCCTCTCCGATCTCCAGACCTGAAGCCACTGGATTTTTATTTATGGGATTACTGAAACAAAAAGTGTACAAAAATGCTCATAACAATAGAGACAAACATGTGCCAGTATTCGGCAAGCATTGCCAAGAAATTACTCCCAAAGAACTGAGAAAAATTATTAGACATGTGAAAAAGCAGCTCGATAAATGTATTATGTTGGATGGTTGTTTAATGGAAGTTCATTAAGTTGTTTTCGTTAAATTTTGTTAATTTTTTTGATAGTAGTAATATTAGTGTATTTGTAAAAATGATTAACTGATATTTTATATACTTGAATAAATTAAATACTAAAAATGAATACTTTTTCCCAAAAATTTGTATAGTTTGCAATTTTGAACATTTTCCCTAATGAAATTTTTCGATTAAACAAAGCCTACTCTGTTTTTTAAGTTTTCTTATTTTTTAACAGTACTCAGTAGACCATGATCGACAAGGTAACTTTTTTGTAGGCAATAAATATTGATTGCATAAGTTGATCTGAAAAAAAATTAGGAAGATACGAGGGTGTATAGACGAAAGGTGAGACACTGTATATCGTTTATTTCGTTTATCTCATTTCCTGTTTATCCTATTTATATTCTTTATCTCATTTATCTCGAATTTATCGTTTATTTCGTTAAAGTCGTTTATCTTATTTGTCATATTTCCCTATATACCTATTTATCGTGTTTATCTCATTTATCCTACTTATTTATCGTATTTATCATATTTTCTCGTTTATCTCTGTTATCTCGTTTATCCTGTTTACCTTGATGATCTTATTTATATTACCTATCTTAATTATTTAGTTTATCTTATTTATTTTACTTATTTAATTTATCCCATTTGTCCTGTTTATCCCACTTGTCTTATTTATTTTATTTATTCTGTTTATTTTGTTCATTTTAATTATTTTGTATGAATATATAAAATAAGTGAAATTGCATTTTTAATTAATATAATTTATTTCTTTCATGTCAAATTGATTTTGACGATGAGAAAGTACTGTCGAGTTCGATTTTTTTTTTAATATTGTATATGTTTATTAATCATTGGTAATGAACGTATAACAAAATTATTATTTGGTCACTAAATTACCGCCCATTTACTAGATTGATTCTGTAATTGAACTGTTCTTATTTATATTAATATAAATAAGATTTCCTAACAATTTATATATTATTTTTTCACTGGCAATATCAATATGCGCTTAAATTACAATAGATGTATTCTCTTTATAGAACCAATTGCAAAATTGTCAACTCTCTTTGGTATAACACCTAGTTACTGTTTTCGTAATCACAGACTTAGTTATAGAAACATATTTAAATGTTATTCATTATTTCTAGCTTTCTTGGCAATTTCAGCATCTAGTGTAAGTGTTTATTATCGACTGCCGTATTATTCTGATGGTTCAGATCAACATTTTTTAATTTTGGATGTATTATTTGAAATAGGAGGACTGGTTTCGTTTTTGGTAACAACTTTGGGAGCTTCATTTTGGAATATGAACACATGGAAAGATTTAATAAATCAGTTTCACAATATAGAAAGTGCGAATAACCTAAACACCAATAGTATGATATCTAATTCAGTTTTTAAAAATGCAAACTTCATAGTTCTTATGTTGACTATTTACTTCATTGCTTTGTTTCAAATCCAAATTTTATTCTGGAATACAAATTTCGAATATGTATCTACCCAAATATTTTATTATTTTGAATGTATAATAGCAAATATAATATTTAATATTGTGCTTTCAATTAAACATAAATATGAAGGAATAAACAATATACTTATTAATCTTAACCTTTATAATACAATTGATTCAGATTGGGTTAAAACGCTAAGAAAAGTTAAAATACTTTACTTAGAAATAGATGCAGCTGTAGGAACTTTTAATAAACTATTTGGATGGCCGTTGTTACTAGTACTTGGTCACTTAGTCTTACAGATGTTGAATTGTTTGTTATCTTTTATTGAGGATGATCTTTATATAATGGATACATTAATAGGCATTTTATCTGGGATTGCAGTTATGGTAAGTAAACAGACAACAATTTCTTGTTTTAAATATTATCTCATTATGTTTAAAAGATTACTCAACTAAAAGGGTTAGCTATATGCGGATTTCATAATTTTGCAGTTCACGTAAAATTCGGTTCAAACTTATTTGCAATATGAAAAACGATGACGTTCCAAATAAGTTTGAAATAGGTTAGGTTAGGTTAGGTTTGTTGTGAGTGGGTCTCAGTAGACCCTCCACTGCGGCGATCAGCAGGTCTATTGTGGCTCACGCCTAATTATATTTCACCCAATAATTTTAGTCTCTTAATGAAACTGATAACTTTATTGGGTGAGAATGTGTCCAGATCCTCTGGCAGCAGTTGCTCTTTGCCAAATATTGAGAATAGGATCCTCTCCACGGCGGGACAGGTGCATAATATGTGGTCTGCCTTCTCATCATCCTCCAGGCATAGACGGCACTCGGCGTTTTCCGCTAGGCCGAGTTTATGCAAATGATAGTTTAGTCGGCAGTGCCCGGTATATAGGCCTGTTAGAGTTTTCAGGTTTACCCTGTTTAACTCTAAAAGTTTCTTAGCTCTTGATTTCAAAGGGTATTTTATAAACTCCTTCGAAAGAACTAATCCTGGTAACTCTTGCCAATACTGGAGAGTTTTCCTTTCAGCCCAGGTTGAGATAGCCATCTTGGCAGTACTTGAGGATATGCCAAGTATTGGTTCTGGTCCAATGAATCGTGATCCCGCTCCTTCTCTGGCTAAGGAGTCCGCTATTTCATTACATTCCATACCAGAGTGGCCGGGTATCCAGACCAGAGTCACTTTGTTGTTCTTGCTGAAATGATTTAGAGCTTTCTGACAATTCCATACCGTTCTGGAGTTACACTTGGTAGGAGCCAAGAGCTTTTATAGCTGCTTGACTATCTGAGAAAATTTTTATTGATCTGCGTGTAAGATGCATATATTCCAGCCTTCGTACACACAGTTCAATGGCATGAACCTCAGTCTGAAAAACAGTTGCATGAGTACCTAGGCTTGAGAATATCCTCACCCTTGGTCTGTAGCTATGTACTCCGGCTGCTGTTCCCTCGGGAGTTTTGGAGCCGTCTGTAAACCAACAACTGTCTGCGTTTAGTAGGTCGGCTTTATTCAGATCCCACACATCTCTTTCTGGAGAAAGGATGTTGAAGGTCAGCTCGTAAAGTTTGAAATAAACTTTATCATCAATCTTGTTTTCAACCTCTCAGATTTCTCATCTTATACTTCTTATAAATCGCATTACCAACATTTTGGCAGATCTACTAGTTCTCTCATTTTGACTCACAAATTTGCTTTCACTTTGTCTCTACCAAATCGACAGCAAAACTAATAAACAAAACGTTATTTCGTTGACGAGTAACACAATCAAAGAGGTACACTATGCTATACAGGGTGACGAAATAGTTCGTAGAACTTCGATATCTCGAGTTCTACAATAGCTAGAAATTAAAAAAAAAGTCCTAGATAAAAAGTCTGCAACCGAAAATTATTTTCGAATATACAGCGTGCGCCAAGACGAAATTACAGGATCAAGTGCCTTTTTTTAAATGGGATGCTATGCATATCAGTAAATTTTTGAAGTCTCTTTCTAGAGTATATTATATTGACTATCTCCCAACCACTTGGATGTAATGAATTTTTTTGTTGAAATAATGTCACCTGCAGATGCATATTGAAAAAAATCACCAAAGTTAAAATTATGGCTTTATTTGGATCTGTGCATAATGCGTGTATATACACACATTTATACAGCGTATCTCAAGATCTTTTGCAAATTGGGCGTGACTAGTAACAGAGGGTTATCTCTGCTAGTAAGTGGGTCAATGTGCAATAAGTTAGGCCCCTCCTCTAGCCAATAATGTGTATTTAGAGCATGTCATGTGTTGTAAATCGCCGCCCTTACAGCAGACTGAGAAGATCGAGACGGTGCGAGCCTAGTTAATATGTTACTCACGTACACACCCGACTCGCTGATAAGGCTGGTTGGTTCGGCTGTGTAGGAATGTGCGCATATGTACAAAATATAAATTGCAGAAGCTCTTGAGACGCGGTGTATGTTTGTTTGTGTATAATAGGCAATCTGCAAAAATGTTTTTGATATCATAGACAGACAACTAAAAAATGTGTTTTCTTATGTATTTTTTATATTTTCTTGCTTGGATTAATGCTTAAAAGAATTATTAACTTTAGCCGCGAATTTAATCACGTTTGCACGATGCACATCTCCCACCAGGTGCGGTGTGACGTCAGACCGCATAAGTTTGCTGCAAATGAATACTGTTATACTCGCGGTTTGTGCTTACAAATTAAAATACGATAATATTTTTATGTTCTACAATGAAGAGTGAAAACAGAAAAGGAGCTGTATATGTATTGTATTATGTTTAAGTGTAGAAATCCAAGTATAAAAACTTAGAAAAGTTAATTTTGTGTCTCTAAAATTAGAAAAAAATTCATAAAAGTACCGGAATCTACATGAT
This sequence comes from Rhamnusium bicolor, assembly GCA_029963845.1. Classification (NCBI taxonomy): domain Eukaryota; kingdom Metazoa; phylum Arthropoda; class Insecta; order Coleoptera; family Cerambycidae; genus Rhamnusium; species Rhamnusium bicolor. Next base: position 165,936 of record JANEYF010002389.1, on the reverse strand, counting down.
TATATTGCTGCTAGGATCATTTTAATGTAAGTGTTCATATTAAAACCACATAAAAGTATGGATTAATTATAAATACGTTAATTTCATCAGCAACAACGTTTATTACTACTATTTCCAATAGATATTTACTGTCTATGTAATTAAATTATTATGAAAAAATAATTAAGTATTCTGAGACCAAAAATAATAGTTAATCTATAAAATGAGGTTATATACCTAAAAATATTTATTGTATCGATATCTAACTACAGCAAAATGATAAGTGGGTCTAAACACATTTATTATTACAAACAATGAATAATACACATTTCAGTACTGATAAGAAATGAAATTAGTATGAGTAACAAAGAAACTGCTCAGTGCTTATCATGAACACGTCGATTGTCGGTAAATTGTTGGTCTGAGCTTGCACAAAGCCACTGGACGTCATTTTTACTACTTAGATAAATTAACATATTAATTATTTTTACATAAATAATAAATAAATGTAAGATTTAAAAGTCGCAAACTTGCAATTTATTGCATTCAGGTAGACAGTCCAAGCCAAAGTTGTGCGGTATGACGTCAGACCAATAGCGTTCGCGCTCACGTGGTATTGCTTGCATATAACTTTAAATTCTAAAATGAATTATTTATGAAACAAAATTTAAAAAACAATTATTCTTATATTCTCAACTTATATAATACACATCGTGATCATAAAATAAATTATTCCATTTCTAAAATGCATGCATCTAGCCTATTGTTAGACTGTGTATATGTCTGTTAAGACTTTTAACTGTTTATATTGAATTTTACACTATTTTGTTTTGTACAATGTCTAAGCCTATATCAGGACTAATAAAATTTAATTGAATTGAATTAGTTGAATTTTACTAAAAGCCGTGGTGTTAAATTTGTACAGGTATTCCTCTTAGGCTGATGTGAAAAATACACACTAAATTCGTTATTACTATTTGACCATTAAATAATTATCCATTATCTAGATTGTTATCATTATTAGGTATCGAACTGTTGTTTTGTAGATTAACAAATTATAGATTAGCTGTACTTTATACAGTATTATTTTACCGGCTGCGTCAATATGCGTTTAAATTACAGTAGACGGTATATTCTCTTTCTAGAACCAATTGCAAAATTTTCAACCCTATTTGGTATAACACCTAGTTATAGTTTTCATTACCACCAACTTACTTATATAAATATATTTAAGTGCTATGCATTGTTCCTAGCTTGCGTATCAATTTCAACATCTGCTGTATGTCTTTATTATCGTCTACCAATTTCTTCGCAATATCCACATAAATATGTGTTAACTCTGGATATATTACTTGAAGGAGGACTGGCTACATTTTTGGTAACACTTTTAGGAGCTTCATTTTGGAACATGAACACATGGCAAGATTTAATAAATCAGCTGCACAATTTAGAAAGTGAAAATAACGTAAACAACAAAGTCCTGTTTTCAGATTCAGTTTTTAAAAATTCAAACTTAATATTTCTTATGACAACTGTTTGCTTTGTTGCTATATATTGCCTCCAACATATATTCTTGGGAACAGTATACTTTTATTATACATCTACCATAATATGGTATTATTGCGAATGTATAATAGCAAATATAATATTTAATATTGTGCTTTCGATTAAACAGAAATATGAAGGAATAAATAACATACTTACTAATCTTGTCTTTTATAATACGATCGATAAGGATTGGGTTAAAAGTATAAGAAAAATTAAAGAGCTCTACTTGGAAATATATGAGGTTGTAGAAAATTTTAATAAATTATTTGGATGGCCTTTGCTACTGCTGCTTGCTCATTCGATACCACAGATCTTGATGTGTTTATTTATTACTATTAGTGACTATAATAACATAATGGGGTTATTAATAAGTATTTTATTCCTAAGTGTAGTTATGGTAAGTAAACATATAATAGGCGTATCTACCCGTATTTATTATAGAGCGAATTCTTTGAGGACACTTACAAATACAACTCTTTTAACGATTTTTATGTAATATTACAATTGAAAATTGGAATAATAAAACAAGTCGCTTTTCACAACTTTAACTGCTAGCAGTCAAGTATTTGCGAAAATATTCTAATTAAAGGGCCTAGTGTCTAGTGTTCACTGTTAAGGTATATTGATTTGTATAATTTTTCCAACGTATCTAACTGTTCATTGATTTATGTGCATTTTTTTTACTGAAATAAAATCTGACTGAAACAATCCTGAGTAATGACATAATGACACAGAATCGGAATGTGGTAATGATGAAACGTGGATTAACACTTGAAAGTATTTACTTTTTTGTTTCTTTTGCCTGAACTCGCTTGTTGTAACATCAATAATAAAACAGACCATGAACCATCCAAATGAACTTTAATTATAATTGAATGTGTACGGGTAACAGTTAAGTTTGATGTTAGTTAGGATTCTAGTCTTTAAAAAAGATGTTTCTAAAATAACTTAAAGATACAGATTTTAAAAAATACATACATTATCTCGAAGGATCTTGCGGATTTGAATGGGGAAGGCGCAATACTATACAAAATTGCAAGAAGTCATAGAGAAATATTATTCAACAATTTTTAACGTCCCGCTAAGAAAATTGAAAATTTTCAGAAATCGGGAAGTTATTGGTTTCACTCCGATTTTCGAAAATCGAGGTTTTGTCAGATCTCGACGTTTTGAGGTCCTAAGAAGCTATTCTGACTATTCCCACGATGGTGTCTGTATGGCTGTATGTACGTGTGTACGGTGTATGTAAACCTCTCATAACTTTTGAACGGCTTGACCGATCGAAAGGCGGTTTGCGTTATTCTAAGGGGTTGACTCAACTTAGATTTTCTGAGAATTAGAACTGATTCGGCCGGGTAGATTTTAAGAAATCTCAAAAATAAAATTTTCAAAAATTTGTTTTTTTGGATATCTTTTAGACTACTGAACCGATCAATTCCAAAATATGATCATCTCTTGTTCTTATAAAACAACGTCGATCGTCGCAAACTGCATCAAGATCGGTTGATTCGTTCGAGAGATATCGATTACGAAAAATTCGCAAAAAAGTGGTTTTTGAAATAACATTCAAAATTTTTGTCGGATCGATTTTTGGTACAAACAACTTTTTGTACTTGAATAACTGCGTTGAATGCTGTAAACTGCATCTCGATTGGTAAATTTGTTCAAAAGATATCGCAGTTCAAAAATTACAAAAAAAAGTATTTTTTTAATATAACTTCGAGATTTTTCACCTAATCGTAGAGCTCAAAAATGTATGTGTATAATATTTTGAGCTCGGAGAGTTCAAAAATTAACTAATACGTATATTTTTGAGCGCTTTAAGCTCAAAAATAGCGGGAAGTTTCAGGGATGGCCTGCAGGGCAGCCGATTTTCAGATTATTTTTGTCTGATAATTGCATTGTTTTTTGTTTATATCGTAATCCTAAGCTTATTTTACTACAATTTTCAATAAATTCTACTCAAACCGCAAGCCTCTATGCATATTTGTTAAGCAATTACTGTGGTATTCGCTAATAATAAGATTAATTATATTGTGATCTATAGACATTCAGAAGTGAATTTTCAAACGATGTGGTAACGCAAATTCTTCTAAATGTTTTGAATTAATTTTTTGTATAAACCCTATCGCGCATATATTGTTTTAAAAAATTCTGTGGCATTTGTTAGCAACAATTTAGAATTTTTTGTGAAGCTATAGGAATTTAGAGAGAATAAGAATTTGAATTGTAAAATTAATTTAAAATGTTCCAAATTAAGCTTAAAATTGTGTAAACAATGTAAACAAAAAAAAGGAATATCCAGAGACATTCAAATTTTTAGAAAGTATTTTTGTGCTATTATGCAATCCTGGACGGTATCGTGTCCTTCGTATTCAAATCTGTATGATCAGTATCGATGGTTTAAGTATTTTTTAAAAACTATATCTTCGAGTTCACATCCCATGATAGAATTTGTACCTCTAGATTTTCAATTATTTATTGGACAAAATATGTTCCAGTAGAATGTATATATAGAAAAAAAAATGATGAAATTTGTTAATTAAATCATTTAATTGTCTTTTGAACCGAAAGGCTCATACCTCATACCTTAATAACAAACTGAACTACTGCAAATTTTTTGTACAGTTTTAGAAAACATAAATTAATTATATTTATCTAATATGATAACAAACTGTCAATAGGTTCCTATATTTTACAATGTCATTCTTCTTTGAATGCGCTAGTATAAAAGTTTTATGTAGATAATAAATTAAACACAACACTTCAAATACTATTTTTCGCAGAAACTATTAAAACAACTACTTCTTCTAACTACGTGCAAGAAGTCATTGGATTAAATAATAGTATTCATACTAGCAGTATAAGAAACAAAAAAATATTGAGAATAAAAAAAAATTTTACTCACCAAAAAGGAGATTTACATTTAACAAATGATTCCTTCCAGTTACAATACCAAAACTAAAACCCCCAAACTGCTGCACAACGTCTTTTATTCTATTGGAACATTTTGGGGGGTTCGAAAACAGATTATTAAAAATCATTACATGATTCAAAATATAAACAATTGTCACTTTTATTTTGATATTTCAAATTGATAGAATGATAGATAAGAATGACGGTGTAAAATGTAGGTAGTTTGTTGTTACATTAGGTTTCAAAGGATGCTTATATAACGTTAAATAATTTATTTTTTCTAGAAATGCGTAATACGAAGCAAATAAAATATCAGATTTTTTAAAATATGTAAAAGAAAGGGCTCATCTAGGTTAGGTTAGATTATGATACAAATACACTGGTATGCTAATCCAGCGACCGAATTTCGTTCACTTCTGCGCATGACGTCAGTGACGAGGATAATTTGGCGGGAAATTTAAATTATTGGAACTGTGTGGTCATTTTAGGGTCAAGTACTTATCAGTGCTGTTAATACAACTATTGTGTATTTTAAAGATGCAAAACTGTGCTGTAGCTGGTTGTAGAAATTATAATTAGATAATCAAAGGACCTGACATAAGGGTATTTACAATATTCTAAAAACGAAGATCTTGTGAAGCAGTAGACTGTGTATGATATTATTTACAGGTAGTTTGAATTTAACTTTTAAAGCGATCGATAATGAAAAAATTAATATGCCGATTCGAGCGTATAAATCGATACTGCTAGGTCATAAGTGGAGTGCGGTATTAAATGGTAACATATTTGGACCAACCTCTGATATCAGTTATACTTTGCGGTAGTAAGTTGAAGTTGAAGAAACACAGATTCGAGGGTTGTAAACAGCAGATAGGTTATGTCCTTGACTGATTGTTTAAAACTGAAAAGTGGTCTGAGTTGTGAGTCTCCGAAAATGATTATTAAATAGTTTATTAATAATACTTATATGGAATTCGAGGAAGAAGATAGTAATAAAATACATTGTCCATTCTCCATCAACGAATAAAAGGTTTTTCTTTCCATTATAAAATGCTTGTAGATGTCCGTTTTTAAGAATTTATCTATTCCTATTTGAAAATAAGCCTGTTGTTAGTGACAAAGACATTAAATGTAAAATATATTTTTAGATAGTCTGAATGAAACAATAAAACTTTACTACCTTAAAATGGAGTAAATAAAGACTAGTGAATGGAAAGACAGAATTCAGAAAAGAGTCAAAAGGTTGGTAATAGGCAAGGACAATAAACACATTATTTTTCTTCCATAAATAGTATCTATTCTTAGGTTTCTAACAGCTTGTACTATGCATTTGTTTTGTTCAAGCTGTTGAAAAGAGTGGTGTTTTTACCAACAAACAGGTAGGTCGAAAAACTTTAATTAGCAATCTGTTTCAATTTTTTTCAAAAAAAAAAAACAACTTTTACAATAAAACTTTATTTTCAGAGCTTTCTCGGGGTTAATAGAGACAATGGGGGTGCGAAAACGTATGCCAAACATGATCCAGAGATGTTGCAGAATGCAATAAGGGACATAAACAATGAAATATCGTAGAGGGTGGCTCAAAAAAAATTTAGAATTCATCGGTCTGTCCTGTACAGACTTACAAATTCCCATATCGAAAATCAAAGTGGGCAAATTGTTTTGAAAGAAACGGTAGAGAAATCCAAAATGAAACGTTTAAATATTGCTGCAGAATGGGGACATACCCGTTGGATATTATGCATCTGAGGATGATGTAAAGGCATTTGAGAAATGTGCCTTAATAATAAAACTGTTAAGAAAATGTTTTTATATTTTCATCTTTATATTTTAATAAATAAAATGAGTTGTATAACATGTTTTTTGTTTTTTTTTTTGTTTCTATGAATTTCCTCCAGGAATTTATATATTTTTTAATTTTAAATGTCTCTATTTGCTGTTACTGTTACTTTGGTCGAATAGAATTTATAGTAATAAATAAATTGCTATGTCCATTGACCACAATCGGAGGGTCAATAGAGACACAACCAAAAAACAATAAAAGACTCATGCACAATTCTCAATCTTTCTAAAAATATGATCATTTAATGTCATTCACAAGATAAGTAATTTACACTGTTTGTTATATTATAATAATAATAATAATAATAATAATAACTTGACTTTATTTATCTTCTAAACAATTTATAAAAAGTATATTTTCATGGGAATGGCGACGTTCAACAGTGTTGCTCTTCCACATAACCATTCCAGTTTCACATAATAATATCAAAAGCGCATTTATATATATATACACATATATACACACATATACACATACACATATATACATATATATACATATATATATATATATATACACATACATATATACACACATATATATACACAGATTGTACCTATTTGGCTTAATTATTTCTAGTATTAAACAACAGTTTTTTGATCTGGTCTCTGAACTTGGGCAAACTAGAAGCTGATTTAAGGTTAGGGGGTAAATTATTATATAATTTAGTAGCATTATATACGAAGGATCTTTCAAATTGGGCAGAACTATGCCTCGGCACCGTATACAGGTCTCGAGATCGCGTAGGACAGTTGTGCGTAAAACTACCTTTAATTAGTTTTTTGAACAAATATTCCGAAACTTGTAGATTATTTATTTTATAAATTAGACACGCCATATGGAGTTGAAACCGTTCATCTAAGTTTAGCCAATGTGACTCTCTGAACTTATCTGAGATGTGGTCAAATTTTCGTAGACTATAAGAAAATCTCAAGCAAGACTTTTGAATCTTTTTGTAAACTATCTTTATCTTTACTTAACAAGGCAGGCCAAAAAACAGTATCACAGTAAGAAATGTTACTTAATATTAAAGCATCACAAAGTCTTAACTTTACATCTGTACTAAGAAAATCTTTATGAATGTACAGTGTTCTTAATTTACAATAAGATTTTTTCACCAAATTATTGACATGCTCCGTGAACCTAAGATCCACATCAAGGTACAGTCCCAAATTTTTACAAGAGTTTGTAGGAACTAAGGTCACCCCATTAACAATAATATTAAAATCAGGATTATTCACAACTGTATCCTTGTAAGAACCGAACACTAATAATTCTGTTTTAGACTCATTGAGAATTAATTTATGTGCTCTAGATATTTTAGAAATAGTAAGCAGATCGGAGTTTATTTTAGAAACAGAATTGCCAATGTCATGCAAGTGAAAGGAACAATAAATTTGCGTATCATCAGCGTACTGATGCATTTTACAACATTTTAAATATTTAGAAAAATCAGCAGTGTAAATAGCAAAAAGCAGAGGACCTAAGATGCTACCTTGAGGCACCCCTTGATTAAGAACAGCAGTTTCAGAAAATTCACCATTTACAACAACTTTTTGAGTTCGATTGGATAGGTAATTTTTAAAGAATGCGACTGCAGCAGTACTCACTCCAAAATGTTTTAATTTGGAACACAGAATCAAATGATCTAGCGTATCAAACGCTTTGCTATAATCTAACAGTATCAAAACAGTATTCTTTTTTTCATCAGTGGCTGCAAAGATATCATCTGTCACTTGCAGCAAAGCAGTGGCTGTACTGTGATGGGCCCTAAAGCCAGATTGCGTTGACGGTAATATTTTATTTTTGTCGAGAAATAATCTGAGCTGCTCAGAAACAATTTTTTCAAGAATTTTTGATAAAGTGGGCAATAAGCTAATGGGTCTAAAGTGATATACTAGTGATGGATTACTAATTTTTGGCACAGGTATAACAATAGCCGATTTCCAAGGCTGAGGATAATGTCCACTTGTTAAACATTTATTAATAATAAAGGTAAGATGTTCACTTAAGCGAGGTATAACTAAAGAAATCATTTTAAGATCAATTCCATCCAATCCCTTGGCATTAGATTTAATAGTGGATATAATTTTTTCTACTTTTTCAACAGAAACTGTATCAAACCTAAACCCCTGTAAACTTACATCATTGTTTTCTTCGTAGTTTTCAGAAATAAAATTATCATTATTATTGGGATGTACCCGAGGTACACTACTTAAAAAGAACTCACTAAAGGAATTCGCATCTGTGACAGCAGAACAAGGGTTGCTTGCATCTGGGCTAATATTCAATGCTTTTAGTGTTTTCCAGAATGCTTTGGGGTCTTTTTTTAAATTGATAATTTAAGTATGCTTTTTTTTTTTTAATATGCGAGCGCGTGAATAAATCGTGTATAAGTCGCTCCTGATAAACTGTATGGTAAATCATTTATATTAAATGTGAGCAAGTTGTGAACAGTTATATAGTTGTATAAGATATAGGCGAAGAAGTAAATCAAGTAATTATTAACAATAATTAACAATAATACCTGAATATTGTTAAAAAGCTAGTTGCCTCCATTTCCTGCATTGACACTATCTACTATATATTGGACCAGTTGAATAAAGTCGTGGCAATGACTGCTAGCAAGAGAGAAATAAGGTCAGAATTAAAACAAGTTTGTTCGGAGATGTTTACTGAAGAAATGATAAACAAGGTATGTAATAACTTTGTTAAGCAGTATGATAGTAAAATCGATAAGAAGCTGGACAAAATAAATGATTCCATAAAGTCTCTTTCTAATTTTGTCACGTTAAATGAAAAGTCAATTAAAGTGCTTGAAGCAAAAAGTGCTTTTAATGAGCAGCATGCTAAAAGAAATTCGTTACGTTTCCTCGGATTCGAATACAGTGAGCAGGAAGATGTTATGGAAATTATACTGTCTTTTATTAATGATAAATTAAATATCAAATGCAGATCTGAAGACATTGATAGTGTATTTCGAGTTGGAAAGGAAAATCAGAATGGAAAAGTAATTTTGGTAAACTTTGTTACTAATTGGAAGCGAGCTGAAGTGTTAAATGCAAAAAAACTATTAAAAAGTACTGGTATCTCGATGTATGAGGATCTCACCAAAGAGAGGTATAAGTTGTTACTGGCCGCGAAAAATAAATTTGGAAAAAGTCAGGCCTGGTCGTCTGGTGGAAAGATCCGAGCGCTTCATAATAATGAAAAAATTGTAATTAATAACTTCGATGATTTGTAATTATTGGCCACGCACATATCGATATGGAAGGCATATAAATATAAGTGTTTCTTTTTATAGCTTTTTGTATGTCTTTTTTCATCTTGATTTATTTTTCTTTTATATTCATTTGAAATTTTTATATTAAGATAAACTTCTTTATAATAATACATTAACATTATATCTTTCTATCTGTTCAATATTGAATACTAATTAGAGTAATTATTAATTTAGTAAAAATTATGCCTTTTTACTAACTGTAAAGAATGTCACAAATAACACATTAAGTTACATATAGCATAGTTTCTTATTATATGGATAAAATAGTACTTTTCATATATTTTACCATACTGATAAAATTATAGTTTTTTCTAACCTATATAGGAGCTACTTGTTGGATTCATGCACGGCAAATGGTTTAATTTTTGTCATTTCAACATTCGATCGTTTAATACGGGTTTTGATCTGTTCTCTGAACTGGTAACTAGAGAATCTTGTGATATTATTGGACTCTCAGAAACATTTTTAAATAAAAATACCCTTGACAGTGCTATACGAATTCCTGGTTATAAACTTATTAGAAATGATCGAGAAGGAAGAGGAGGTGGAGTAGCGTTTTATGTGAAGGAGGCAGTCAAATTTAAAATTTTAGATGTTCCTAATAATGGGCCTATTGAACAGTTATGGATAAGTATTAATATTAAAGGTAAAAGGCTTTGTCTGGGCACTTTGTATAGACCACCTCATGTAAATTTGCCAGCGTGTATTGAAAGTGTTGAAAATGTTTTAATCAATTTCTTACCAGGATTTGATTATATACTATTTGGGGGTGATTTTAATGTAGATTATTTAAACAAAAACAGTCATAATTTTAATTTATTCAATTCTTTGCTTAATAAGTATGGCTTACATCAACTAATTGAGCAACCAACTCGTATCACTGATAATTCCAGTACCCTGATTGATCTTATTATTACATCTAGTCTAGATTTACCCATAAATAGTGAAGTCCTTAAAATGGATGGCATTTCCGATCACAGTTTAGTCACTTGTAATTTGAAAATAAATAAGTTACGTCAACCTGCTATTTTTCACACTTTTCGAGACTATTCTAAGTTTAATTATGATTCATTTATAGAAGACCTTAATTTGATTGAGTTTGATATAATATATAACCTCGAAAGTGTCGACGAGATGGTCAATTTTTGGAATAGTAAATTGTCATATTTGTTTGATAAACATGCACCTTTTAAATCTGTACGAATAACTAAGCCTCGTGCCCCTTGGCTGACAGATAATTTGAAGATTATGATGAAAATTAGAGACAAATCACTTTTAAAATATAAAAAAAATAAAACTGAAGTTACATGGAATGACTATAAAATCATTAGAAATCTGGTTAATACCGTTAATAATATTAGTGTGTGTAATTGTGTTTTCTAAATTCAACACTGATTTTTAGAAACTATTAACCCCATTTTACGGTATCAGGAATATTTATATCATTTTCTCTCAGCATTATGCAGGCACAAAGAAGTTGCAAATTTTTAATTTTCCTCACTACAGCACAATTTCCTGCAAAAATCGCAGATAAAACAGCTAAACGATCTCTTCCGCTAAACGTAGATAAATTATGAGGTTATGTTCGCAAGCAAGTTCAGTTGAAATATTTTCATATTTGTACAACACATTTAAAATAAAAACGTATCAATTAAATTTCCTATATTATTTTAAATTATTATTAATTAAGTGTAGAACGTTTTAAAGCGATTACGAAACCTCGGTATTTTCTCGCTACTGACGTCACGTTTGGGATCGAAAGCCACGCTCCATGCACATTGGCATATCTGTGTATTTGTATCGTAGGTTAGATTGTCATTGTGGTTACCAAAGTTATAATCAGTCTATCAATTCATATATTAGTTTTTTTTGGTAATGAGGGCACTGTTTTCAAAACAAATAAAACATCTCCCTTTTTGTCCAAATACGAAAAAAAATATATGTAAAGCTCTACTTGAATTTACTTCAATCAAACATAAAAAAATTAATGATGTATTCTCAAATCAGAATTTCTTAGTAGTGTAGTGTATATCTAAATGATATACACTGAACACAAGAACTAACACGCATAGTATTTCCGTTCCGCTCTTACAGCACTTTATAAAATTCTAAACAGTGCAGTGGTGTTATCTCCTGGCACCTTCTTTGTGTATTAAGTCCCTGCCTTCAAATTATTTAAAAAATTTGTTAAACAAACCATTGCGCCAAAAGCTAATCTCAGAATATTATGAAAATACAGTCGCCAATGCTGGGAGATAATTCTCACTTAATTTTTTTTTCTAGTTTGGGCCTCTAATGGTGATATTTTGTTGTGACCTAACAATCAGAGAATCGAAGAAATTGTTAAAAACTTGTTTTAAACTTGATCAATACCTGCCATTAGAGTCCGAGGAGAGTAGAGAACTTAAAAGTTTAACAAATATAATTAAAAGTCGGCGCCCTGTATTTACTGCTGCAGGATTCTTTCAAGTAAATCGAGCTACTTTGCTTTCTTTATTTGGTACCACAACTACTTACTTTATTATAATCGTACAATTTGGTACTAGTTGAAAAGTGTAATTGTAATTACTATTATAATATTCTTTATGGTAAAAGAGATTATTTTTATTATTTATGTATAAATATAATAAAAGTGAAAAATAGTAAAAAGTTCTTGTTTAGTCCGAGTAGAAAATCTGTTTGGACATTTAGTGTACAAGCATATGGAATTCCGTGGAATTCCTTGGAATTCCCTTGAAATTCATGGAATTCTTTTGAATTCTCTGAAATTCCCTTGGGAATTCCGTGTAATTCTTTCGAAATCCTTACAAGTTTATATCATTCCTATACACATACATGTTTTTTTACAGTATAACCTCTAAATAGCGGCCACAAAAAAATTATTGTGAAAATGTCCTTTATATGGAGGTGGTCGTTATATGGAGGTGGCCGTTATATGGAGGTGGTCGTTATATGGAGGTGGCCGTTATTGAGAGAAGCTCAAAAATAAATAAAAAATTTTGGTTATTTTTCTGTTTTCTTTATTAAATTAAATTATACACATTGAAGAAACTAGCTACATATATATCTACAAATTAGATGTGCTTATACCTGTGTACATAAAAAAAATGAGGACAAACAATAAAAACTCATATATGTATGTATTTTAAACATTACCTGCTATATTAAATAATTACCTTTTTTTAAAATATTTTTCAACTGAGGTTTGTTTTTAGTTTTTAATTTTTGTTTGTAAAACCTGAGCCTGACCATTCTGTTACAATTTGAACAATTTTTACAGCTAGTTCACTTTTATCATTACAAAATAGGAAACTTTGCAAATCTCTTAGTTTTTCACACACATCACTCATATCTTTAATGTTTGACGTTCCAGAATCTTCCACATCACTTAAATTGTAAACTACTTGGTCAATAGCCAATCCTTCAGTTTTGGGAAATTTTCTCTTTTATTCTGGATTGGAATCTTCTTCAAAGAGTTTCTTTAAGTCGGTTTTTTATAATTTCATTAACTTGTGTCCTTCTAATACCATACTTTTCAGCCAACTTTTGAGAACTGGTACTGAACTTTTCGCTTTCCACAATAATATCAATTTTGTAACAAAATCACAGTTGAACATAAACTAGCTCAAAATCTATGAAACTACAGCCTCTTTATCGCTTAGGGTTTGGAGATTACTATGGGAAATACGAATAATTGTTGCATTTATTAAATTCTACTTAAAGGGACGAAAAATTTTAAGTACATATTTGCCAATAAAATTTATGACCGGTAATGTGAGGTACAATTGCAGGTATTTTATGAAGAAAATTGTCTTTGAAGTGGCCTTGACCATTTTATGAGGGTGCCGCTATTAGAGAGGTCATTAGTATGGGTATTCCCATATAACTGGTTTCGGAAATTTGAAAACTGGCCGTTTTTAGAGGTGGCCGCTTTTAAAAGGTGGCCGAATGTAGAGGTTTTACTATAACATAATTTGGTAAGATTTTATATATATATATGTATATATATATATATATATATATATATATATATATATATATATATATATATATATATATATATATATATATATATATATATATATATATATATATATATATATATATATATATATATATATATGTGTTTTTTTAGGTTTTTCTCGGGTGGTGAATGTTAAATTCGAATTTAACAATATATATATATATATATATATATATATATATATATATATATATATATATATATATATATATATATATATATATATATATATACATATGTATATATATGTATATAAGGGCTAATCCGACTTGTGTTTGTAAGGTAATTTTTCAAAATTTATTTCGTCCATACGGTTTGGTCAAATTACACCAAATTTGGAAGAGCGGTAGATGAAGGTGCACTAGAGAATACATGTATCTTATTTTAATTAATTTTCACTTCATGTAGGAAAAATATACACTGTAAATATAGGTAAAATTTGAATGTGACTAGCTCCATAATTATTGACATAAATCGGTAAAATTCATACAAGGCTTCTAGAATGAACCTTCATAATTATGTTCAGCAAGTTTCATATTTCTATTCCGTACCATTTCGTTAAAAATAATTTTCTAAATAAGTACCTTTGCCAGTAGAAATGGAGCAAGGAAGTGCTGCCTCTACTGGGAATCACACCGTAACTAAGCCGGCTATAAACTGCTTGAGTGAAGGTATAGTCAAGAGCAAAATTATTCAGCGGCGGATATATAAAAACAGCAAAAACCCTCCGTGAAATTTGTAATAGTGTTTTGATTTGATATATATATTTTAAGTATGTATTTACTTACTATTTTGTTTATATTTTGTAATTATAATAATAGAAAAAATAATAAATAATTATTTATGTACTTTTATATCATACAATTTTACATTAATAATAGGGAACTTGCCTATAATTTTAAAAATAAAAATAATACTAAAAAACATAGCGTAACGTTGTAATAAAACGTGTACTTCATAAAAAAAATAAGATTTCTAATTCCACGCGATCAGTATGAAGGATCTAAACAGCGATAAAATTAAAGTGGCCCGAAACGAGCTACTATTGACTGTGACGTCACACCATACAATATTCGGTAGTCGTCGCGCCGGGAAGCAACACAATCAGATGTTTTCCAATTCCAATTTAAAATCTTTATTCACAATTAAGTAGATTATTTACAACTTGTATGGGGTACAGAGTAAAATTTATATTAATATATACATATATTATATACAGAAAAAAGAAAACTAAAAATCAATTCATTCATAAAATACTTAAAAATAATAATACAAACAAATTAACAAAGTATGACATTCTATATAAACATATGTACAATATGGTGTTATTAGACTTTGGTTGATTTGTTAGTGACTGTTCTGATATAAATATATAATTGTGTTTTATAGTACCGCTTATTGTAGTTGTACAGATATTTTAAAATGACTGAACAAGGTTTTTCAAAGGGCCAATCTGATAATTTGCCTAAAGTGGATATGTTTATGGTGGCATCTTTTATACAAAATAGTGAAAGTTTTTCCCTTGGAGAGGTCCGCGGGGTCAAGGCAGAGAAGTATGTATTTTTTTTAGCTTTTAGTAATAATTTATAAACATAAAATAGTTATGACTTGATCACGGAATAAAATGAAATAACTACAAAATGCTTAGTCGCAACTAAGCTTTTTTAGCAGACTTAGTCTTATGTTTGAAAGAATTTAGGGTAATTCTTTACAACAGCCACTTCTATATTTTTCGTGTTTTTTTTGTACACACGTGTAAAGTGTCTCTATAGAAGACATTTGCTGCAAAGGAAATGTTGCGCAAATGTATAATTACCTATCGTAGGTATTTTCGTACTATGTTTTGGGGAAAGGGAAATAAGTGATTGTGTCGTGTTATCATTCACATAATAGATAAATGTAAGATTTGAATAGAATAAATTAAAGGGCAAGGGAAAGGTATTTGCAATATACTATATATACTAGAGGTAAACATTTTACTCTTCGCAGACAGTAGTGTTATTGAACTTTTATATAATTGTTGCACATTCTGTAGGATACTCTTCGCAGTTTTTTGAAAAGAATCTTGTGTTTGTCTTATAAACTTCATTCTTACAATACCTAATGTATTGACTACATATTTAATTTTCTTTCCCGATGGTGCCGACTGTATTGGCGAAATGCGTGGCAGTATATTTTATAGTATAAACTAAGATTCATTCTTACAATACCTAATATATTGATCACATATTTAATTTTCAACTTTTTTTCATCTCCCGATGATGCCGACTGCGTAGGCGAAATTTGTGGTAGTATATTTTACAGCATTTTGGTGTCTATAGAAAATTACTTCAATTTTAGTAGCACATTGAAAATTGCAGCCCTCTGTAGATTCATATTTTTAAATAAAATGTCCTATAACTTTTTTATTTACTATTTGATTTTTTTCAAAAACAATGGATTTCTTCCTCTAGCTAACACTAACTTATAGCCCAAATTTCAATTCGATCGGACTTTTCTTTCTTTAGTTATCGTGCTTACAAGAAACGTGACGGACGGACAGACGGACGGACAGATGAACAGACGGACATTTTGAAAGTTGTTCAGAATTCGATGACGAACGAAATGATTTTTTCTTTGCGAGCGATATTAACGATTTTAGAAATGTCCCGATCAAATGCAATATACTCTTCGTTATCGTATTTGCGAAGAGTATAATAATAAATAGCTGTTTACTTTAGCACCAGGAAATTACCTTTACTTAGTATCACTAAATTATATTCTATCTACTAATCTTATTTTCTAACATTGTATACACATTCTTTCTTTAATCCTACCCTAATTAAAATTCAATAATTCGGAATTCGGAATATTTTATTGCTTGCCTGCGAAAAACTAGTAGATAGACATATAGTATTTAATAATGTACTTACATTAAAATGATCACACACATGTAGAGACCTACATGTCTGTGAAATGTCTTTTTCATTTCTTCTACACGCTTTTTGCCATTTTGATCGACGAATCTTATCTTCTGGCAATATTATAAATACTTTATCTGGCACTTTCATTGTAGTATTCTTACACAACGGTACAATGCAATATTTAAAATAAGGAGTTTTTTGTTTCCATTTTAAGTATACACTTAAAATTTATCTGAAATCAAGCGGTCGAGTGCTGGGATCTCCGTCGTCGTTTGTAAATTGTATGGTGTGATGTCACGACTACTCCCGCGCTTTTGAACCTGTTTGAAACGGTTCGCTAGCGCGCGAAACTTGCTCTGCTAACCCTTGTAAACAATTTTTTATGTGTTTATATAAAATGAATAGATTATAGAATGTTTTATGAAAATTAAAGAATGAGAAGAGAAAAATGTAAATTGATAAAAATGAAGAGTGGAATATGGTGAGGTACAACTAACACACAACATACAATTACTTATACAATATTACTTTACCCATCAATAAATTACGTAATAGTACCCATAATGGACTACCTAAATCATTTTTCCAGTAGAAACTGCATACACTAAATATTAAACTGTATTATGGAGTATAATATTATATAATTAAAATAAAATAATTAGGACGGTTATTTCTATTCTTTAATAATTTACGTGTCAGTAATTCCACTGTAACATTGGTCGAAACCCAAAAAGACAGCAGTTTTTATTTATTAATTAATAATAAATAAAAAAGAAAGTAATTATTATTATATTTCAGTTTATATTTCGAGTTGTATTAGTTTCGCGGAGAGCTTGGTTCCCTACTATATTTATTAACCAGAGTGTACATATCGACCAGAACAATAGATTTTATTGCTTTACTCTATCCCGTCGTAATGTGTTGCTAGTTCACGTACTCTGGAACCAAAATTCTTTTCTGCACGACGTTCATTTATTTTATATACGTCTGTCACTTTCGGAACTTCCTAGAGAGAGACACAGTCAACGGAGGCTTTTTCTTAACCCCCCCTAGACGGCAAGAACATTTACACCATAAAAAAAAATCACACCCATTAGCGAAATACACATTAGTGGATAAAATAAAAATGTGTGATTAAAATTTTTTTTTGTATCAACCACTACGAAAACTGAACAAATAGCAGTCAACTACATTTTTTGTTGGTTAGTGAAAAAACATCGGAATGTTTACAAAAACCACAGATCCAAGTCTGCAAACAGAGTGAGAGGGCTGTCACTTGTCCTCTCCCTCTGTCAGTCCTGGCAAATGTGGATGCCACCACACCAGATCAAAAACCACTAATTAGCAAAAAGTGCTATACAGGGTGTTATTTGTGTTATTGCTATATGTCTGTGAATGTAATAAATAAGTATACTAATATACTGACACCTTCGATATCATTTCTAGCGTTCATAGCGTTTGGTTCGTTAAAGATGTGACACATTTCTAGAAAAGTCCTTTTATGAAGGTTCTTTTCGAAGTCTAAAATCTTCATAAAAGGACTTTTCTAGAAATGTGTCACATCTTTAACGAACCAAACGCTATGAACGCTAGAAATGATATCGAAGGTCTCAGTATATTATATACTTATTTATTACATTCACAGACATATAGCAATAACACAAATAACACCCTGTATAGTACTTTT
Source organism: Rhamnusium bicolor (assembly GCA_029963845.1). Lineage (NCBI taxonomy): Eukaryota > Metazoa > Arthropoda > Insecta > Coleoptera > Cerambycidae > Rhamnusium > Rhamnusium bicolor. Next base: position 147,753 of record JANEYF010002389.1, on the reverse strand, counting down.
GCTAATTAGTGGTTTTTGATCTGGTGTGGTGGCATCCACATTTGCCAGGACTGAAACAGAGGGAGAGGACAAGTGACAGCCCTCTCACTCTGTTTGCAGACTTGGATCTGTGGTTTTTGTAAACATTCCGATGTTTTTTCACTAACCAACAAAAAATGTAGTTGACTGCTATTTGTTCAGTTTTCGTAGTGGTTGATACAAAAATTTTTAATCATGCATTTTTGATTTTAACTTCCTAGTAGTATGTAGTTCACTAAAGTGATTTATTTTTGTGGTGAAAATGTTTTTCCAGTCCTTAAGACATGTCAATTTAAAATTTAAACCTCAAATTAGTAAGTACTTTAAACATTTTTAATAAATTATTATAATATCAATTTTGTAGAATTCCTGAGGAAGAAACAATAAAGTTTCGAAAGCTTGAATTTAAAAAAGAGTCTCTTTTTTGAACCCGTTGACTGCATCCCCGAAGTTAATTTATAATTTATGTATATATATATATATATATATATATATATATATATATATATATATATATATATATATATATATATATATATATATATATATATATATATATATATATATATATATATATATATATATATATATATATGTATACATATGTATATATATGTCCGTAATTTCACTGGAAAGTGAGGGGTTAGAAAAAAATCGTCGAGCCGTGTTGCCATCATTAGTGGTTCCAATGCCTCCACTCTTAGGTATATCCACGAGCAATCCTATTCTATCTCTGAAGTTCTGCTGTATGGTAAGTTTTTTTGTTTTCGAAAACTGCTTTATTTTCGGTCCCTCGAATTTGCCAAACTTTAAGTTCTAATCTGTACGAAATATGCAGCAAATATTCAAAAAACCTGATCCAGCCATGTAGACTTGACAATCCAAATTTCAAATTTTCCTGGACAACTGTTCTCTTTAATATTTTTTTGATGACATTAATTTCTTTGGGAGTTGCTTTACATATATAGCATGTTTGTAAAGAAGCTGTTTCCGTAATTGCACTACACACTTTGCCGTTTATCATCGTCATCACACAAACATGAGAAACTGCAATTTCTTCATTACCTAACATATCAGTAGTCGGTCAAAGTTCCGAAATTTGATTTGCTATGTATATAGTCTCCTGTACCGTCAATCCTTTTGTTTCTTTCTTGAATTAGAGGAGTCCAGGTCTACAAAATCGAGTTGACGATGAATGGGGATTTTGTCACACAATCATTTTATCTTTCCCAGGTTGCTTCTCATATAGTTGTAATGGCACTATGGACGTTAGAAACAAATCACCATCACCAAGATCAACCTCGGCGAACATTTGTTTGTATTGTGAGTGACCTGTGCTTCCATCACTTCCTCATTTTATCAACAATTACAAATTCATCAGATCACTTGATAATGAAAGAAGAACCGGTTTATCCAATTATAGTATCCATTTTACTGTATGATCCAAGAGATCTTGTAATAAAAGTTCTGTAGACGATTCGGTTACAATTTGCCCTTCTCTTCGGGGATAGCAATGTAATTTTGCTTCCCAGAGCTTGTGATAGGAGGAATAGATATCGGCAAAATGTTCTTTTAGTATCCGTCTATGAACAAGATAGGCGTGTTTGCTATCATTACTGACAGAGTTTCGTCTGGGGTAAGTGGAATTATTCCTTTTGACTTATGCCCCTTTTGCCAAGCTTTCCTCATTTTACTGGCTCGAGTCGGAGTGGTCAAAATTGCTTCTGAGACAAGTTTTACGGCAGCCTCTTTTTACTTCGTTCTTAAGTTTTTTGCTTACAGCCGAAGCTAGCTCCTCATTTTCGAACGTCGATGACAGTGTTGCAGACTTTCGACGTTTAGTTCTTTCACTGCTCGCAGAAAATTCTAAAGCTGGATGACCACGGGCACAGCTCCTTTCAACTCCAGAAGAGGTTCCTGGTTGTGGCTCAGTAACTGGATCAATTTTTTCTTGGGTTTGTTCAAATACAAATTGAACACTTAACCACTCCTTATTTTGCTCCAAAAATCTATTCGTGTTTCTTGCGCATTGATCAAGCCTCGAATAAACGGCGCTGCAAAACTTGAATTGATATTCTTCAATTTTAACATGGCGTCTTCATAACTCTCGATTTTATAGTGTCCCACCAAATAATTGAATAGATACCCTTTCCATACAAGACATTAAAAAAGTTGTCTTCTGGTCACCATTTTCAATCTAAAAAAAATTGGTGCCACTACGGAAGAGAATAAAAGTAAATCTGAAGACAAAACTAAAGTAAAGAGGGGAACCGGCATTAGTTATAGGCTAACTTGATATTCTGTCAAGTTAAATAAAATATAGCAAAAATGGAATAGAAATCAGTAGATTTTACATCTTAAATTATAAAATAAAATGTGCAGTTACGGTTTCAGAATGTATGCGTTCGTTACGGTTGGTGCATATTCATGAACAAGACCTAAACGAAATCGAAATATTTTAAAAAGGTATTTGAACGCGACTAGCAAATTTTAGTATGTTAATAGGGAATACTCAAGCTATCTTTTAGTTATTTGGTTCAAGCCGGATCTGGCCTGGAAATTTTCATGGCTCAATATAAATTTAAATTATAACATAATATCTTCAATAAAATTAACTACATACTTATTTTATCTATATGTATAGACCCCTTTAAGTTTGCCTCATATGTATATATAACATAAAAATACATACTTTGAGGAAGTTTTTTGTACAATTACACTTTTGTTTCAAACGCTTTATAACACACAATCACTGGTTGAGAGTTGGGAATATAATGAACGAACGCTTGTATCTGTACGGACGCTACAAGAAAGTCTATGTTTGGGAGCAAGTAGCTGAACGAAAATACCTTCTACCTGCTCAAAATTCCGGGAAAACATACACTACCTATTTTTCTAAGTACCTGCAAATTCTGTTATTTTTATAAATATCGATTTTTGGTCGCTTTTCGAATTTTCTGGCCCTCTGTGCGATGGAGTAAATTATATGAAAGCTGCTGGAAGAATTTTGAAGGAAACATCTCAGAATATACTTCATGCAACATGTTTAGCACATGGGTTTCATAGGATTGCTGAAGCTATTAGGGGGTGCTACCCTAATGTTGATAATTTGATATCTAGTGTAAAGAACGTATTTCTTAAAGCACCAAGTCGTGTACGATTATTTCATGAAATTCTACACATTTTAAGTATGCTCCAGATACATCTGTCGACGTCGAGCGGTTCTTCTTGCAATATAAGTGGATTTTCAACGAAAGGCACCGAAGTTTGTTTAACTACAAAACATTTAGAACAGATATTAATAATATACTTTTATACTTGTAACCGGCGAAAAATATTTAAAATACTTGTGTGTGCAGTTTACTGTTAAGTACATCCCCCTACCTCCAGTTCTCTTTGAGTAAGTGTTTATAATAAATTGACTTTGGATAATGCGGAATTCGCTAAAAAAATTTCAAGGTAAGATATCGTTTCATATATGCATGCAAATCTGACACATAACCACCTAAAGCCAACCCTGGTTTTACGTCATATCCGATTGGTAAATTTTACCTCTGGTTATCATATAACAGTACATAAAAGAAGTAAATATTACTATAAATGTAGTCTTGACAACATCGCATTAACGTATCATCAGCACTCGGATTGCATGCTTTGTTTGAACGCATTCTACTGAATATGTGTAAATGTATGCTTGCCGTTTGTTTTTGTTGGCTTCCACTTGCGGCCAACGCTGACTCCGACGACAATCAAATAATAATTGATATGCGTTAATATTAGTTAAAATAATACATTAGAGCCTACTGCCAATATCTTAAATTTATTTGGAAAATGACACAATCGCAACCGCAGACACTGCTTGCAATATTTTGTTCCAATTATAATCGATTGTTTGTTGGGCGGACGTCATATGCTCGCTTCTCAACGGCTGGCCAGAGGTGCATTGTACGTACAGCGCTGACTGAACGAAGCCCATAGTACCATTATTTAGAATGTTATGGTTATATGGTTTAAAAGGGTTAATGTTTGTTTATTACATGATAACGAAATGGAAGATTTTATACATATAATAGAGAACTTGCCTATAATTTTAAAAATAAAAATAATACTAAAAAACATAGCGTAACGTTGTAATAAAACGTGTACTTCACAAAAAAATAAGTTTTCTAATTCCACGCGATCAGTATAAAGGATCTAAACAACGATAAAATTGAAGTGGCCCGAAACGAGCTACTATTGACTGTGACGTCACACCATACCATATTCGGTAGTCGTCGCGCCGGGAAGCAATACAATCAGATGTTTACCGGTGTTATAAGACTGTGGTTGGTTTGTTAGTGACTGTTCTGATATAAATATATAATTGTGTTTTATAGTACCGCTTATTGTAGTTGTACAGATATTTTAAAATGACTGATCAAGGTTTTTCAAAGGGCCAATCTGATAATTTGCCTAAAGTGGATATGTTTATGGTGGCATCTTTTATACAAAATAGTGAAAGTTTTTCCCTTGGAGAGGTCCGCGGGGTCAAGGCAGAGAAGTATGTATTTTTTTTAGCTTTTAGTAATAATTTATAAACATAAAATAGTTATGACTTGATCACGGAATAAAAAGAAATAACTACAAAATGCTTAGTCGCAACTAAGCATTTTTAGCAGACTTAGTCTTATGTTTGAAAGAATTTAGGGTAATTCTTTACAACAGCCACTTCTATATTTTTCGTGTTTTTTTTTGTACACACGCGTAAAGTGTCTCTATAGAAGACATTTGCTGCAAAGGAAATGTTGCGCAAATGTATAATTACCTATCGTAGGTATTTTCGTACTATGTTTTGCGGCAAGGGAAATAAGTGTGTGTCGTGTTATCATTCACATAATAGATAAATGTAAGATTTGAATAGAATAAATTAAAGGACAAGGGAAAGGTATTTGCAATATACTATATATACTAGAGGTAAACATTTTATTCTTCGCAGACAGTAGTGTTATTGAACTTTTATATAATTGTTGCACATTCTGTAGGATATTCTTCGCAGTTTTTTGAAAAGAATCTTGTGTTTGTCTTATAAACTTCATTCTTACAATACCTAATGTATTGACTACATATTTAATTTTCTCTCCCGATGGTGCCGACTGTATTGGCGAAACGCGTGGCAGTATATTTTATAGTATAAACTAAGATTCATTCTTACAATACCTAATATATTGATCACATATTTAATTTTCAAATTTTTTTTCATCTCCCGATGATGCCGACTGCGTAGGCGAAATTTGTGGTAGTATATTTTACAGCATTTTGATGTCTTTAGAAAATTACTTCAATTTTAGTAGCACATTGAAAATTGCAACCCTCTATAGATTCATATTTTTAAATAAAATGTCCTATAACTTTTTTATTTACTATTTGATTTTTTTCAAAAACAATGGATTTCTTCCTCTAGCTAACACTAACTTATAGCCCAAATTTCAATTCGAACGGACTTTTTTTTCTTTAGTTATCGTGCTTACAAGAAACGTGACGAACAGACAGACGGACGGACAGATGAACAGACGGACATTTTGAAAGTTGTTCAGAATTCGATGACGAACGAAATGATTTTTTCTCTGCGAGCGATATTAACGATTTTAGAAATGTCCCGATGAAATGCAATATACTCTTCGTAATCGTATTTGCGAAGAGTATAATAATAAATAGCTGTTTACTTTCGCACCAGGAAATTACCTTTACTTAGTATCACTAAATTACATTCTATCTACTAATCTTATTTTCTAACATTGTATACACATTCTTTCTTTAATCCTATCCTAATTAAAATTCAATAATTCGAAATTCGGAATATTTTATTGCCCGCCTGCGAAAAACTAGTAGATAGACATATAGTATTTAATAATGTACTTACATTAAAATGATCTTCACACACATGTAGAGACCTACTGCTCTGTGAAATGTCTTTTTCATTTGTTCTACACGCTTTTAGCCATTTTGATCGACGAATCTTATCTTCTGGCAACATTATAAATATTTTATCTGGCACTTTTACTGTAGTATTCTTACACAACGGTACAATGCAATATTTAAAATAAGGAGTTTTTGTTTCCATTTTAAGTACCTATACAGGGCCGTAGCGACGTTGATCACTTTGGGGGGGGAGACAATTTTGGCGCCCCCTATCAGCGGTGGGTCCAGAATACAATTTAAAAAATGCGCCGCAGGCGAAAATTTTGTATTTTCCAATGTCAAACGCTCTAAAATAAAAAGATAGAAATTCGAGTTGCAAAAATATTTCTTAGAAAAATAGATTTCGTCAAAACAATTTTTCTTTTTTTGATGTAATTGCAAAAATTATTTAAGCATTCAAAGTCGGTGGTTATAGGTTGAAATGATTTTGTGTATGTACATACATACATACACGTGTATAATATAATAACAGTTAATATTGTTGTTTATGGAACGCGGGAAATTAAAATTAAATATGGAAATATAAATTTTGTAAACTGTTTCTTTTCATCACATAAACGGAAGGGGAACACGTGCCCATTCCCCCTCTCCTGGATCCGCCACTACCACTTATACGACTTTTATTCTATATAAGCCAAAATTTGAAAAAACAACTAAAAGAAGGGGTGGGTACTGTGGGTAGATTTAAGATATTTACTTAATAAAAAACAGTAAAACTACTGTAAACTAGCAAACTCCAAATTACCTATTATGTAAAGAAAAAGAAATGGTCACGTCACGTAAGAACTGCGAGATTAAAGTGATAAGCGATGCAACCGGATCCTTCCGTATTTAATTCAAACGCTGTATGAAGCAGACAAAGAAAGAAATATATATTTATAGCGTATTAGATAAAGTGAAGCGAAGCTCTTGTTTCTAAGCCTGATGTGGGGTGCACACGCATTGTTTTGAATTTTGATTGTGAACAGGAGAACAGGCTTGGTTATTTATCGCGTTGGCGTTGGCGCTCTCAGTACTTAATTAGTGAATGATCAAATTTAGATACGTTTTAATCGGAAATCGGAATTAATAAAAAGAAACGATAATATACATTAATTTAAAAAAAATATAAATACTTATTTGTATTTTAGCGCGTGGCGGCGCCCCCTTTTGGTCTGTCTGAGTCTGAATGGCGCCCCTTTAGATCTGAATGGGGGGGACGCTCCCCTCCTCCCCCCCGCTCGCTTCGGCCCTGTACCTATACACTTAAAATTTATGGCGATGCTGGTATTTTTTACGGCTGAAATCAAGCAGTCGAGTACTGGGATCTCCGTCGTGGTATGGTGTGATGTCACGACTACTCCCGCGCTTTTGAACCTGTTTGAAACGGTTCGCTCGCGCGCGAAACTTTAATAATTTATAACAAATTTATTATTGGGAATTAAGGCGTCATATTTTGCATATCTTATTTTTTGGTATTGTAGAACATTTTTATGAACTAAAAAAAAAAATGTGCAAGTTCCCTATTATGGTGTGTAACTTGATGGATTTATAAACAATATAAATAGTTTTATATTATTAGGTGCCTACTTATTTTATATGCATAACAACCGTTATGTGTGTTGTATACAAGGTGTTTCAGAAATAGTATGTCAAACGTCTATAGGACATACTATGAGCAAAATAAGCAAAAAGGTTCTAATGGTCATGTCTCAAAAATGAATCATTTCCAAGATACGGGGTGTGTAAAGTATTGCCAGAAATATATTCTTGTTATTTCAGAAACTATTAGAGAAAAAAATTACAAAACTTGGGATGCAAGCCAAATCCACTGAAATTGTGACTGTTTCTAAACGTCATTATTATTATCGTATTTATCTCCAATAGTTTCTGAAAAAACCAAAAAAAATCTCTATCTTGAGAACGGTTCTTTTCATGTCCATAAGATTTTTTTTGCTTATTTTGGCCCATAGTGTATCCTATAGAAATTTGGCATGCTATTTTTGAAAAATCTTGTATATAATACACATAGAACTGTTTTATTATATGCTTTGGTAATGTTAAAGATATTTTAGAGGGACTTTTATTAGTTGTATTTATGCATCCAAGTACAAAACACCATTTTCTTGCCGATATATTTCATTTCATATACTTATCCACGCAAGGAAATGTGTTCTGTGTACATTGGATACTGAGTTATTATAACTAGCGCATTTATTTATTTATTATGAGCATATATTAATGTAAATGTACATTTAATGTGTGCTATTGGCAGCGAGCCAGCGAGCATGTGATGTCACGTCTTGAGATTGTTTTCTAGTCACGCTGTTTCGGAAAAAGTTCTATTGTAAATAAGTTTCTAGAAAAATATTTTTTTTTATTGTCACAGTGATTATTAATGCTGATAAATCTATCATTTTCAGCTGACTTCAAAAGTTTGTGAACAGACATATTAGGAAATATGCATTACATGATTGTTTTGATTCACCACAAATGATAATTTACTTTTAATACCTAACAAAATCCAAATTTTGAGACCCAACGTTAGCCAAGATTTTCTTCCATGTGTGTACAAATTAGCTACACTAGAAAGAAAAATGGTTTTACTACTTATCTCCCTAAATACGCCACTGTTGCAGCCCCCCTTTAGCCAAATCCTAAATCCACCACTACATAAGGTTTATTATTGGGAGTGAAAGTGATGTACCAACCAATACTCAGAGTATTTAAAAATATTTATTAAATTTATGCATAGGTAACATTTCAGCTATTTTTGTTTTGATCAAACTGTAGATAATTCATTACAATACAAGATGAAAATAGATTAACAAATATTTAGAAATATGTCGCAATTGCTATGCTCCATTCAATTGTATTACCACAATGAGATATGTTGTTATAGTGCCTATCATAGCAAAAAGTGTTTTACGATTTATTTCAAAAAAATCCAGCTGCAGTAAATGCAGGCTTATTATTTATGGCTTGATTCAATAAATGGATTAATTGTTGTTTTTCTTCAGAATGTATTGAAAATGAGTCTTGATATTTATAGTAAATTGCAATTATCTTCTGTGCCTCTCTTATTGCATAATCACAGCTAAATATTATCTGTAGTGGACCGATCTAAAAAATAGAATATTAATATATTTCATTAAAATTACAATGTGAAGAGTGTAATGTATGCATATACACAATATATTTCATAAACCTGAATCTATTTTGTTTCTACAGCTGTTGAAACAAAGCTTTGATTACATTCGTTAGCTAAGTTTCACAGCTCTTTGTTTAAAGTTCATTTCAATTACAAACCATTTTATCAACTGTCTTAGCGAAATTTTAAGATATCATTAACAGTTATTTATCCATAATAAAGCTGATAAATCCAATTGACCAAATAGGAATAAAATAAAAATCAACAATTCACTAAATTAGATTGCTAGTGGGTCGTTGAGGCCCTAGTAATCTCCCTTCACTGTGACCTAAAAATAGGTCTTTTGTGATAACCCTTATATCTATGTGTACCCATCAATTCGTAGGCTTCTAAAGGAAAATAAAAATGTTCTAGGTGCTGTAGATAACCTCGGCAGGTGTTGTGGATACCTGCTCCAGTGTCGTAGCATTTCGCGGATTAGGACTCTATATGAGCAAAGTATATTCTTGGAATGGGTTTGAACCTTTGATGTGAAAACGACACTGACGTAGTTTTCCACGAAACACCAAAACACCGTATACTTCACTCGACGCGCGTTTCATCCACTACCAAAAATTACTACTGAAGTAAGAAATGTACTTAAATCCTACAACAACATTATTACTCAAGCTTTAAATAGGAGGTGACATATATCTAACTCAAGTGTATCTAAATTGTACTGTGTGCCTAAGATACATAAGCCGGGAAAGGCGGTGCATCCTATTATTTCAGCAATCGGATCGCCAACCTACCACCTATCAAAATGGTTAATGGAGGAGTTCGAAAATTTACCTATTGCACCATCTAGTTTCTCTGCGATTAATTCTAATGATTTCATTAATAAAGTGAAAAATATTCAGTTGCAAGAAGCTGAAATTTTGATCTACTTTGACGTTTGTTCATTGTTTCCAAATGTTCCGATACCATAGACCTTGAACTACCGAATTAAACAATCTCTGTCAAGATATAGTAAGAGAACATCTTCAACTCACTAATCTTGTATGAAACAAAATTGCTTTCGATTCACCGATAATTTCTTCGAACAACGTGGAAGAATAGCAATGTGTAACTCTTTGTCACCATTCATTACCAGTCTCTTCATGAACAGATTCGAGACTGAAGCAAAAGAAGAAATCGAGTTTTTCCCCAGGGTATTGCTTAGGTATTTGGATGATATTTTTATTGTTTGATACAAAAGTCGCTGATTTTGACAACTTTATTTCTAAATTAAACAATCTTTTTACGTCAGTTAAATTCACATTTGAAACTGAAAACTCTGGACAACTACTATTTTTAGATGTATTAATAAATTAGATATAGTGAAAATAAGTTATAATTTGTCATATACAGAAAAGATACCAGTATTCTAAGATGTATCCCTAAGGACTCTCACCATTGTGCTCAACATAAAATGGCGAGTTTTAACATTCTATTTCATTGTTTATTAAGCTTCCCCTCAATAAGGAGAGGTTTGACAAAGAAAAGGCTTTGACTAAAGGTATAGGTAACTGCGAGTAATGGATATTCTGTAAGTTTAATTGATAAAATAATTATAAAACGAAAATTTAAAGTCACCTCGAAATTCCTCGACCTTTCAAAATGAAAGAGAAAATCGATTCCATTTGATCCTCGATTCACCGGTCGTATTGTTAAAAATTTTAAAGATGTAGGTATGACAGTGGTTAATTCATCGGGATACAAACTACAACAATTTTTAGGCAATCCAAAAGACAAAATTGAAACAAACGAAAAGTCGGGAATTTACGAAATTAGTTGTAAAGACTGCAATCAAGAGAATGTTGGATAAACTAGACGATCAGATGAAACTAGATTCAAAGACCATATGGCCCATCTCAAATATGATAAAATAGATAAGTCGAATCTCGCTGACAGTGATAATGTCAGTAGGTTTGGTCATTGACACTAACTGAAATTCATTCAGAATACTCAGATGTCTAACCAGATCTCGTGATTTAAATTTCCTTTTTGATTACAGTGCTGAGGAGTACTTCTTCTTTACATGCATGTGTAAAAGGAGCACGTCAATCAATTGCTGCTGTTGGACATGTTCTTGGTGCTCCTGTGATTCCCAGACACGCTAACCGTTGTACTTTTAGCAACCTGATTTATGCTCTTTTATCTTTTGTCTTTTGCCACCATACTAATGATGCATAAGTGACAATGGACCTGAAAGTGTAATATAATGTAATGTAATGTAATATATTGTAATGTTTATTAACATCTGGATATATTTACATGTATGAGTATCGTCAATATAAATTACTTACTAGATTAAATGAATAAATAAACACAACATTTAGTAGACGTAACTAAAACATAACTACATTCAGGCACAGTATACAAACTGTATTTTAATAAAAGTTCCTTTATGCTTTCTTTGAATTTGCTTAATTTGTGCATTGATTTTAAAATTTGAGGTGTGATTATAAAGTTTGGGTACCATATAAGAAAGAAAATAAATATAGGTACTGATTATATCATAAAAAAATTAATTATAATAAATTAGGACAAACTCTGAAAAATACCGATTGGGATCATAAAATTTTTGAAAATGATAATGTACACCTAATGATAGAGTAATTTATAAATTACTTAAGAGATGAAATAAATAAATCAACAACAATATGTATATATATATATATATATATATATATATATATATATATATATATATATATATATATATATATATTTTTTTTTATATATATATATATATATTTTTTTTTTTTTTTTTTTTTTTTTTTTTTTCTTGGGAATATGGTTCTTGTTTTAATAATTAATTTTTTAAATTATAATGGAATTCATTTATTATTATTTTTTTCCGTATAAACGTTTCGGTATGGATGTATACCTTTTTTCAATATATTCTAAAATTGAATTACTAAAATTAACTTACTGTCTATGATTACATAAATTCAAATTAATTAACATACCTTAAATTTAGATTCTTAAATGTGGCACTAACTTTATGAACGTCTTGTTTTTAATGGTTCTTGTACACTACTACACAGTGCCACATTTAAGAATCTAAATTTAAGGTATGTTAATTAATTTGAATTTATGTAATCATAGACAGTAAGTTAATTTTAGTAATTCAATTTTAGAATATATTGAAAAAGGTATACATCCATACCGAAACGTTTATACGGAAAAAATAATAATAAATGAATTCCATCATAATTTAAAAAATTAATTATTAAAACAAGAACCATATTCCCAAGAAAAAACAACAAGAAAATATATAGAAACAAGGTTCAAGAAATAAAAAAGGATATAAACTTCTTAAAAACTATATATATATATATATATATATATATATATATATATATATATATATATATATATATATATATATATATATATATATATATATATATATATATATATATATATATATATATATATATATATATATATATATATATATATATATATATATATATATATATATATATATATATATATATATATATATATAAAGAAAAACAAAGGTAAATCATGGATAACAACGGCCTTAATTACATCAATAAAAACAAAAACCGCTGCCAATTATTTGGGGATCAGAACTTCCTCACCGTAGTAAAACTCGCTGTGGGGTGGAGTTTATAATAAAAGTAATTTTTGACGTTTCAAAAAAAGTCACATTTTTTGACGTTTCAAAAAGTCATATTTTGACGTTTCAAGAAAACTCGATGTGTGATGGAATTTGTAATGAAAGTAATTTTTGACGTTTCAAAAAAGACACACTGGTGGAAAGTCACTAATATATTTTTTAACATTTCAAAAAAAGTCACATTGGTGAAATGTCACTAATATTTTAAAACTTGCAATGTCAAAAAAAAATTTGTGACATTTCAAATTGACGTTTCAAATACGTCACATATTTTTTTGACATCAAATTTTAAGAACCAATTTTGCTCATTAACGAACTCAATCTCTTCCTTGACCTCTAGAATGTGTGTACCAAATTTGAAAGCTTTATCTCAAAAACTGTAGCTGCTATCGCGAACCAGACAGACAGACACACAGACAGAAAATTTTTTTTGCCTAAAATTTTGTGTATCGTCATAATTCGTCGAGTTTCGTCCAGAAATACAATAAATAATTTTTTTTCACGATATATACCTTCCTCACTTTGAGGGGTGAGGAAGTAAAATTATATGCATAAACAAACTCAAAAAAAACACCCCAATGATTTAATTCTCCAAAATGCTTACAAGATCTATATAACTAAACTAAATTCGTTAATAAAAATTGTCAAATATATATACTATAAAAACAAAGTTGAAAAAGATGCTGGTAACGTAAATAAAACATGGAAAATAACAAAGGAAGTGACCAACAGAAATCAAAAACAAACGGTAAGTATAACAAAGATTATAAATAATAATAATGAAATAATTTATGATAGAAAACTAATAGCACAAAATTTTAATAAACATTATATAAAAATTGGTTTTAAAATAGCAGAAATAATCCCACCGCATAATGAATTAGAATTAATACAGGAACAAGAACTGCAAAAAACGTTATTTTTAGAAACGGTGACAGAAAATGAAGTACTGCAACACATTAATAGTCTAAAACTTAACAAAGCTCCTGGTTTTGATGAAATCACTGCAGAAACACTGAAGAAAATATCTAATTTCATTGTAGGTCCACTAACAAAATTAATTAACATAAGTTTACAACAAGGTATATATCCAGATATTTTAAAAATTGCTATAGTTAAATCTCTCTATAAATCCGGTCCCGATACAAATATGAAAAATCACCGTCCAATATCATTAATATCAAATATAGGTAAAATCTTTGAAAAAATTATCAAATATAAAATGGAAGATTTCATAAAAAAATACAACATATTGTCACCCTGTCAGTATGGTTTCCGTAGTAATTTATCTACCCTGAACGCTATTTCTACAATAGTGCAAAAAATTTATCACAACTTGGACAAATCTCGGCCATCCATTGGAATTTTTCTCGATGTTGCAAAGGCATTTGATACTATAAATCATAAAAATTTGTTAAATAGTATTGAAAAATATGGCTTTTGGAGGGTTATCCTGAATATCATTACTAGTTATCTCGAAAATAGACAGCAAATAGTGGAAACTGAAAATGAAAGAAGTAATCCCTTAATTGTAGAAACAGGTACTCCCCAAGGAACGGTACTTGGACCATTACTTTTTATTTTATATGTAAACAGTCTATTTGTTCAAATTAAAGGCAGTACAATTATATCATGTTGATGACACAGTTGTTTATGTGAAGGGAGCTACTTGGCAAGAAGTAAAATATAATGCAGAAAAATACCTACAAAAACTATCTAATTAGTTTGACAGCAAGCTTCTAAAACTAAACTAAGTATAGTAAATTTATAACATTTGCATCTTATAAAAATAATCTACCTAACATTCTCTACTTAAAAATCCACAAAAAAAATGTACAAATGAGAAAGTATGTTCCTGTGAGAAAATAGAAAAGACATCATACGAAATATTTGGGAGTAGAAGTTGACCTACGTTGGGATATATAACAGTATTAGAAAAATTATTTACTGTTTTAGTATATTAAAAAATATATTATCCCTAAAATTAATAAAAAATTTATACTATGCATTAATACAATCTCTCCTATGTTACGGTTTATTGACCTGGGGAGGAACAAATGAAACTCTAATTAGCAATGTAACAATATTACAAAAAAGAGTTATTAAAATCATACTCATCTATCCAACCAAATTGTTATACAAAGAATTTAATGTAATGAATGTTACAGAATTGTATGCATTAGAAACTCTAAAATATTACTATAAAAATAAAAATGATTTCAATTATCCAAATCATTTACATAATATGAGATCAAAAACACAATTACAGAAAATAATCCTGAAAAAATGCAAAACAATTAGTATAAAAAATTTCACTTTTTATTCATACCAACTGAGTTAAAAATAATTAATTACTTATTTAGAATATTTGTTAATAAAATAAAAAAATGGATCTAGGAAAACAATAAAACTATTGAAGAAGTATTCTTAAATTGATAGGCTTTCAAAAATCAGCATTTATGTCCTCTATAAACAAAAATATTAAAAGAAACTCTACTTATAAAAAAGTATCATGTTGTACAAAAGCTATTGAATAGCTTCTGTGACATGACTACTATGAAAATAAAAAATGTATTTAGTTTAAATTGTAACTACAAAGCTATTGATGATAATTATCATTGTATATGTAATACGTAATAATAATCTAATAACAAAAATGTAGTAATAATAATAATAGAAGTCCATTGATAGTTTGAACTAATCGATAAGAATCAATGAACATGTTTTCTGCCTGACGCGTTTTATAAAATTTTTATCTTTGCACCGGGGAAACTGATTTGTGTTTTATTTCACATAAACACAGCACGGAAAAATATACAACGATGGAGACTTTAGTATTCGTAAGTTTTTAAATAACTCTTTATATGAAATTTGACTAGGCACTTTAGAAATAATTCTGATAATCCTTTTTTTGTATAATCAAATGGTCTGAAACGGCAATGTCATTGCCCCATCACAAAATACAATAATTTAGCCTGGACTGTACAAGCATATAATAAAAATATATTACTACTTCTATACTGACAGAGAAAATCAGATGTCTGACAACAAAGCCAAGGTATATGTGTGTGGTCTAAGTGCTATTTGAGTCGATAGTGACTCCTAGGAATATAATTTTATCAGATTGAATTAATGAGTCGCCATTAATTTTAACTAGCATGTTTTTGTCAGCGTTATGTTCCCTACTAATAAACATTACTGTGCGAGACTTACAGCTATTTAATGCCAATCCATTATTACTGCAACATAAATTCATATCATTTATGGAATTCTCGGCCTGGTTTTGTAAGGAAAGAAACGTGTCATTATTTAGAGTGACTGAGGTATTATCTACAAATAGGGGTTAAATGTTGGTAACTGACATTAGAAGCTATGTCATTTACGAAAATAATTAAAGGTAGAGACTCTAAAACACTACCCTGAAGTACCCCCTTATCAATATTTAATTTAGACGTCTCGGCTTGTCTATAGTTCACGTTTTTTGAGGCATTCTGTACTCAGTTTGATAAATACGAGTTTAATACTCATTTTGATAAATACGAGTTTAATACTCAGTTTGATATAAATGAGTTTAACCAATTATATGCTTGATCTCTGACACCATATCTGTAAAGTTTGCTGAGTACGATCTGGCGATTCAGAGTATCACAAGCTTTGGTTGTCATAAAATATAGTAATTGTTTTTTTTTTTTATAAATCGTATTTAAAATATGAGTATATAAAAGATAAATCGCATCTTAAGTTGATTGGCCTTATCGAAATCAAAACTAGTTGTTGATTAGAATATTGTTTCTATTGAAAAATGATGCGTCGTGAAAAAAAATTATTTGAACACCGAAAATAACGAAATATTCCGATAGTTACATATTTGCTCAGAGGCACCTTTTTTTATGAATTTCTATTACTTTTGCAATTTTCAGTTCTTCAGGAAAAATACCATGGCTAAAAGATATATTTATGAGGTAAGCAGGGGATACTGATATTATACCTACAATATTTTTCAAAATTATAACGCATAAAGTTTTCTGAGTTACATCTTTCATTGTATAAGCAACTTCATATGGAGTTCTAGGGTATAGAAACATGGAATTTTCCTGTAACGGTACTTTAAGAGGACCTTTAGTATCTATTTTTGTATGTTTAGTGATTTTCTCGACCGAGTCAAGAAAAAACTTATTAAATACCTGTGCCTGCTGTCCACTGTCACTGACAATATTATCACGAGAATCACTAATGGCTTTACATTTAATGGATGCTGTTTTTAAATTTACTTCCGATTAAATGATAGAACACGCAGTTTTACATTTATTATTAAGATTATTCATCACTGTATCGTTATATGAGATTTTGCTATTTTTAATTAAATTTTCATCTGCTTTCTTTAGTACTTTGTGTCTTTCTTTTAAGTGAGGATCAGCTGTTTCTCTCGTTAATTTGTGTACATTTCTTAGTAAATTTGCATTGTCGAGAATTTCTATGGTTATTTTTATTGTTGCTTTGGTCAATTTTGACTCAAGTTTTAAAAATGTCTGAATAAAAATATGCAAGATTTTGTTAAAAAATATTGTAACTTTATTCCCAGGTTTCCTCAGACGTAAGTTTTATAAAATATTCCGTATTTTCAACAGTGTATTTTCGTATATATACGTATGTATCCATATGTTCCTCACTTTTAATTTCGCTTATGACTACTTGCGCGTAATGATCAGAAAATTATGTACGAAGAACCCTAGAAGTTAAGTTATTAATTTTCTTTTGGTGAATATGTTGTCAATTATTGTCACAGATTGCACTGTGGTTCTTGTGTAATCATATATATACTTTTTGAAGGCCATATGATTCAAATAAGTTTTTTGTTAAAATTACATTTTTATTAGAGGTTGTGGCAAATTCAATTTTATAATCACCACGCTGCCTTATATTGTGCTGAGTTTTTCAACACTGTCCATTAAAGTTGGAAAAATTTCAAATATTGAATTTGGTGACCTACATATACAAATGACTAGCCAAATTTACATTTCACTCAGATCTTAGATATATACAAGCATATTCAAACTGTTTCTCGATTACTTCCACATTACTAAAATGTTTACCATTAAATTGAAACTTGTTAAGAACAAATATAGCAACCGCCCCCCTATATAAATATTACGACACTAATAATGGGTTAGTACATGTTTTTCCAAATTTACGTATTTAAGTTTATCTTCATTTAATATATTAAATATGATCAATTGCTCATTTTCAGTTTTAGGACCCAAGTTTTACTGAGCCTGCGGCACAACCAGAGGGTCGCTGTTGTTCTTTCAGTAGCCCTATCAGATGTTTGTTCTAGATGCATTTTTGGTCTAGGATTACCTAGATATTTTAACTGATCAGAGAAGTCAATTTGTATACTTTTTTGGAACTATTAAGGAAAGTTTCCCTCTTTTTGCGAATGATATAATTGCGTGAATCAATGTGTAAACTTCATCCGAGCACCAAGTTTCGATGTTGATGAGTGTAATTTGCATTAGCTTTGAGATCATCCTGTTATGCTTGTCTTTTATTATCATGACTAAATCATCAGCGTATACTTGGATGTTGAATCCAGAATCACTTAGATTAGTGAGAAATTCATCAATAACTATAGACCATGGATAGCAAGGGTGATAGGATCGCTCCTTGTGGGCATATCTTGATGGCTGTTACTGTCACTTAATCCCTTCCTATTATCGCGGTTATTCTTCGGTTGTTAAGCATAAATAGTACCCAACTTCCTCTTGAAGGGTCAAAGCCTTTCCTTTGTGCAGTACTTTTTATTAATTTACAGATGTTTTCAAAAGCTATCTATGGATTTATGAAATCGCAAAGAGCATTTTCTTCTTGTTACAAACGCCTCTTCAATTCTATGAGAATTCACTAACTAAATTGTAAATAATATATACTGTATTTTTGATAAAGGAGACTATCACTAGGCTTAAATTACATAGCCCATATATGTATATACAAACTTTAATGTTTTCACTGAGTCATCAACGCACAACTCAAATTAGAAGAGCTAGAATTGTGAAATTCTAAAGGCATGTAAGTCAGGTGACAAAACCGTCTATTAATAAGAGGTATTTTCAAGCTACAACGTTGATATTTGGTAGAGATATACAATTCAACTTCAAGGAGATAAGGTGAAGAGTTGTTTGAAAATGTATCTCCTAAATCCTGAAACCCAGATAATTTCAACTGGTAATGTATATATAAACCAACTGATACGGTATCCAATAATCATCTAAAAACAACCAGATATTAACAACTTAACTTTCATTAGGAACATCACAAAAAATGAATGAAATAGATGCCTTCGAAAATTTAGAAATTATAGCACGTATACGAGCCCATACAACTAATGTTGGGATAAACTGTTATTTTTTAGAAACATGCTTGATTTCTTATATACGTACGATGATTTTCCTTTAAATCTTAAAGCAGCATATAACAACATATTTGGTTTAATTTTAACTTAGATATTCTCAAATTTAACTTCTTATTTTTTATTACCGTTAGTTTACTTATTTTATGTTGAAATATGCTGACAACTATATATTGGGACAAACATAAACGGTGTTTGGTATTTAAGGTACCAGAGAGTATCTAATACATATACAAGTAGGCGCTGACACAATACAGGGAGTGCTTTGATTTGACAACTCAGAACTCAAATGTCGCTAGCAGTTCTATTGTTCTTATATTGTTGTAGCCAGTATCTCGTTAATTTTTTGAAAGAATCCAAATTCTATGTGTGTGTTAACGAGATACTGGCTACAACAATACAAAAATAATAGAACTGCTATTTGAGTTTTGAGTTGTCAAGTCAAAACACTCATTGTATTGTGTCAGCGCCTACTTGTACATGTATTAGACAATCACTGGTACCTTAAATACCAAACACCGTTTATATTTGTCCCCATATTTAGTTGTCAGCATATTTCAACATTAAATAACTAATCTGACGGTAATAAAAAAAAATAAGAAGTTAAATTTGAGAAAACCTAAGTTAAAATGAAATCAAATATGTTGTTACATGAAGCTTTAAAATTTAAAGAAGAATCATCGTACGTGTATAAATAATCAGGCACGTTTCTGTAAAATAACAGTCTGTCCCAATATATAGTTGTTAGGGCTCGTAAATAAGGCAATGTGATGAAGAAAGGTCAAACCTAAATAAATCACTCTTAGTGGTTTAGTGGTTTTATCGCTTAAACCGTAATAAGTTTAGGAATAAATGGGCTACATTCAAATTTTGCTCCTGATGATGCCAACTTGGTACATAGAACAGACGTCGAGTATGATACGAAGTGTTTTGATATGAAAACTACTTCCGCGATAGTACTTATTTATAGTTATTTATAAGATGAATGAAACATATTTTAACCTAATTACATGTTTCTTAACTAAAATATTTAAAACTAATAATAACATAGTTAATACAGCCGAATAAAGCATCATTTTTCATTTAAAAATATTGCATAATCATTTAGTAGGCACAAATGGTATATACACTTTTTACTTTCTTATACCTAATATAGGGAAGTATAGTAATCGTGATTTTTTTCGACCTCGAGATTTTGATTGATATATACGTTTTGAACCCTTCTGCATCCATTCTGACTATTTTCCGAATGATTTCTGTCGGTGCGTGTGTGTTTGTCTGTATGGATGTGTGAATCCGCGATAACTCAAAAAATACTAATGAGAGACTTTCTAAACTTGGCAGATAAGATTGTCAACAACATTTTAGGTAACACATTAAATTTGGTGAATGTGGTACCACCAGAAGAGACATAATGAATAAAAGTAGGAAAAAAGGTACAATTTCGGGAAAAAAATAAAAAAAAATTATTGCATTTCTGGATAAATCTGGACGAATTATGAAAAAACATAAGTTTATGAAAAAAAAGAACTGTCCGCATATCTGTAGTATCGCGATAGCAGCCACAGTTTTTGAGATAAAGCTTTCAAATTTCGTACACTTGTTCTAAAGGCGAAAGACAATGGAAAATTTGGTGTTGGGCAAAATTGGTCAGCTGAACGGGTGTCCACCGGACCCAACCTTTTTTTGTATTTGACGACAAAAAAAATATTTTCTTGATGAAAATGAAATCATGTCTACTATATCAAGCGATTAAAATATATTTTCCAAGTACTGAATTAAAGCTGATGTAAACTGAAATATTTTACACATTTGGTTTCATAAAATGGGGTTAGGATCTAATCTAGTTACAAACATGTCAATGTTAACAACAACAAATTTTTAAAATATATGACATGAATTATTATTGACAGTATCGAATAACGCTGATAATTAATTATTTAAAAATTTTAATGGAACATTTCAAGGTACGCTATTAAAATTTAATTGAGGTAAGTGAATAATTAAATAAAATGATTTTTTTACATCAGGATGATATAATACTGGTATAAGAAAGTTATGTGCTGGCCACATCAGATATTTTTATTTGTGAATTTTATACTCTCGAACTTATTTAAAAAAAATTTAAATGGGTAAGCCGTCTTCAGAGAATGATGCAATGTTGCTACAACACTAAGTCGCGTGATTTTTTTATCCAATGAAATGCGATATTCCCCTTCGTTGATTAGTGAACTTAGAATTTCCCAACTTCACAAGCAACACTAGCAATATTCGTGACATAACCTGTTATGTGCCTGTAACTAAAAAGTAATAATGGACGAAAAAACGATACAAAAAAAACTAAAATGAGGTGGCGGAGGTTGCCAGCAACGTGGTTCTCTGAAGCCGGCTTAAAAGCTACCGGGCACTGTAGATTTATCGACAAGAGCGTGTTATGTATCAAGAGCAACTGGTCACTGTCTACTAATGTTTGGGGGATTGTTGTATATTTACGTGTAATTCTCTCTTCCAAACAACCTCTGCTCTTAGATTTGAGGTTGTCTTTTGTGGTGTGTTTTATGTTTTCTATTCATTTTAAAGTAATCATAGGTAACAAAATCTTACCACAGACGTAATCCCGAGAATTATAAATGATGTAATAATATCAATTGAGGTACGAATCAAATCTGTAGTTGCTTCTTTAGAGTATATCAGAATGAAACTAGAAGATGATAAAATCAATTCTGATGAGTGTAGTAGAACTAACAATATTTCCCAACCAAAAAGCTTGTTAAAAGTATCAACAATTTCTTTTATCAATCCGTATAAGTAGGAAACTGTTCTTATAGTTCGAATTGTGTCCTGTCTGTTCAAACATCCTTTTATTAAGAACTTGTTTAGGCATCCATATTTACATTTAATTGCCAAGGCTATGTTGAAGATCATTATAGTTCTTACGTATATAATATATACTAAGAGAATATTGAACACCGCCATTATGAAATTGGGATCAATAATAGAATCTATAGCCTCATACCAAACAGTTACCGAAAATACCATATTTAATGTTATCAATAAAATAGTCATAAGAAACTGATAATTAGAGTTTCTTAAAAAAATATTTTTCAATTTTGTTTTCTGTACCGAAATATTTTTCAAGTAATACAAATTCTTTAAACAAATGTTTCCAACTATCCATGTTCCAAAATGCTGATCCTAATGAAGCTACTATAAATTCTGTAATCATTAGACATTCGCGTAAAAGCATTAGAAATGACGTAGATGAACTATACACAGCCGAATTATCCAACCATATATGATATATGCAATAGAGCATTATACTCAACATTGTGAGATTGATTGTCAGACAGTAAAACTTGTAAAATTTCTGTTTACTAATACAGCTTTTATCGAAATCATATCTTGGAACTATGGTCAAAACGGTGCCCAATTTACATGCCATTTCCAAAAATCTGATACTCTTTCTACTGTATCGAAGACTCATTTCGTAGTTGTTTCTCCACACAGATATCTGCATGAACTACAAAATAACTTGACACCTAAAGAGAATTTATTGATCACCTTTATTTGTTTGTTGTAATAACTAGAAATATATTCATATCTTATTAGTTTATTAAAATGATACACGATACATCTAATAAATTATAATACATATTAAATTATTCAGTAACCTAGACACTAGTATGTCAACAAACTGTTAACTAGAAAAAAAATGTAACCTTATGAACTACTTGCGCCCAAACAGGAAATTATCATATCTAATTTTCACCACTTAAGTATTAAATTTGTTTGACATATATGAGCCATTACAAAGAATTGGAGTCAGTATAATGTATTACTCAATATAAAGAATGAGAGGCGGCACTCGACAAATATAACAAATCAAACAGTGATTCAGATAAATTATAAAAGCCTGAGAAATACTGCAACAAATGCGATTAGGGATGAAAAAAATCATAATATGTATTAATCATATTTATATTTTATGAGCAACAATATGCCCTATGGATCATAATTGTGAAGGAACTTGTGAGTTCTATATTAACTATTTTAATCTTGACATAAAATTCTCATTTAATATGACTAGCATCGATGAAGTAATTGATATCATCAATACCTTAAAATCAAAGACTTATGATCTGAATAATATCTTTAGTACTGTACTGAAATAAAGATGTTGTTCAATAATAATCAATTGTTTCATTCTAAATGTCTACTTCCTAAATAGTAGGGAAGAAGTTGTAGTAAATCCTATCTAAAGTGTCCAATCTGTCGACCATATCTGATTTGAAGCCATTAAATATTTTGTCAAAAACAGCGAAAATTATGGAGAACATTTTACACCAACACATATTCATCTATCTGACGCAAATATTTTACATTTATAGTTGAGGAAACCTATATTGTGGGGTAATTCGATAAGGAACGCAGAGCTGGATTTAACTGTATTGTTCGTTCGTTAATTATTTTAATGTAGGTTTTTGTGCTCAGTTTAGCTAGCAACAACTTAATAATTGTACAAAAAAGTATTAATTTGAAATAAAAGTATTGAATTTGACGTATTGACTACACATACAGCAGTTACAGTATTCAAGTTTGCTTAATATAAATTGTTACTACCCAGCAAGACCGCGAGGAGGCATTTCTTGCCAGGAAAGATGGGTATGGAATATTAGTGTTAGTATTAGATTATTTAAAATTAACAAGAAACCTTTAAAAACAAAATAAAAACAAAAAATATAGTCTCAAAATAGTAACAGAAACGAATATTTTTCTCAATAAAATACCTAAAAATATATTCTAATAGTAAAGTTATTACTACAATAAAAACAGAAAGAAATAATAACATCCTGAAAAAGAATGTTTCTCAAGCACTGAACTACAAAAGCACAAAAACGGAATTAAATAATACAGTTGATTCACTTCTTCACTTCACTTACCTCACCTCACATTGCTTCTTTCTCTGAATCTTCGTCCTTCTCACCTTCTTCTTCATTTTCAGATAAACTATTATCCTCGTTCAAATTTATAATAAATTTATTTCCACTATTTATATGAAATTTGACAATTTTTAAATAATCAACCTCAATTGTATTTACTTTCCTAATTCTTTTTCCCAATCTTCCTTGTTAATTTTCAACACTTCATTTTGAATTAACTCTACGACTTTTTTATCGAATTTCGGAAAAATATTTCCTTTACTGACATTTTTCTTCAATTTATACCAAATTAATTTAATCGGGTTGAGAATACGGAAATATGGCGGTAATTTCAACAATTTGTAGCCACATCTCTCCACTACATTATCTATAATATACTTCTCATAACTTTTCGTTTGCAGGACTTCCAACAGTTGTGCTTTATTATGATTTTCCTCATAATAGAGATCATGTTCCTTTAAAAAAATTTTCAACTCAAATAATTATCGTAAAAAGATTATTGTAAACATTAAGGCAAATTTGTTTCGCTTGCTCGTTCAAATGTAACCGATATTTTCTTACTGAAAACACTAATGAACTTTGATTTTCTTTATCACTGTAATCACTATCACTTTCATTTTCACAAACATAATAAGATGCAGACGTAGATGCCTCCCACGGTCGAAACATTTTTTACATCAAATACCTTCTTAAATTATTTTCAAAAACGCGCCAGCAAATAAACAGATATTAAATAATTATAATTTATCTTATAATATTATACTTACAATAATATCAGCACTGCTAGAATGATTCGGTAACAAAATTAAGTACGCTCTGAAGTATCTCAGCATGTAAGCTAAACTCCGCCTCGGTCGCGTGCCATAAAAATAATAATCATCGTTCTCGCTTTAATGTAAGCGACGGAAAAGACGAAAGATGTCATGTGTTATACATTTCCCGCCCACATGTCGCGTCTTGCCCCGCACGTCCCGACACAATATGGGTTTCCTCAACTATACATCAATCAGGCTTTCGATATCACATGAGACCAGTGTTGCGTTCTATAATATTCTGAACAAATTTGTTTATTCTTGGGATGATGGCGAAGTGTCCGCTCTTATATTAAACTCTATTCACTTAAACTTTGCAGTGTTATTGGGCTGGACTTAAGTGAGTGAAACATCCAACTGCAACCGATAGTTATGAAATAAAATAAACATGAAAATGAACCGCTATAGAAACTTTACACTTATGTACATCTACCTGCCGTCTGTACCATGAATCAGCGTGCATTTTGTTATCTATCCTGGTTAACGCTGCAACGTTTAAGTGAACAGAGTATATTAGATTACTCTAAAGCCTTTGATACTATTAACCAAATTAAATTATTATGGTTATGTGTATATATATATATATATATATATATATATATATATATATATATATATATATATATATATATATATATATATATATATATATATATATATATATATATATATATATATATATATATATATATATATATATATATATATATATATATACATATATATATATATATATACATATATATATATACATATATATATATACATATATATATATATATATATATATATATATACACATATATATACATATATATATATATATATATATATATATATATATATATATATATATATATATATATATATATATATACCCAAGCAACATTTTACCAACTACCGACTACTTTTTCACTAATTCCGACGTCAGAATTATTACAAATAGTAGTCGAGTAATAATTGAAATTTTGTAGTTGTAATACGACACGACGTCGAACCAAATATTGCGCCGACCTCACAAACCTACTGCTTAAGTCTGGACGAATATGTTTTCAAGTCATTATCCAACGTTGATGAGACATTGACAACTGACTAAAATAGGTATGGTTATATTTTGAATAACTTACCAACGTTGGTTAGACGTTGACAGCTGACTAAAATAGGTATGGTTAAATTTTGAATAACCTACCAACGTTGGGGTAGACGTTGGTGACTAACTGAATAAGTCAAGTTTGTTATGGAACACTTGCCAACGTTGGTTAGACGTTGGTTAGTGGCTTAATAGGTTTGGTGCTTTTTAGTTATTAACCAACGTTGGTTAGACGTTAATGACTAACTTAAGTAGCTCCGATTAATTTTTCGGTAATACACCTACTTCTGTATAACGTTGGTAACCGACTTGATAGGTAGCTACATTCATGACTACCGACTCCTTTTTTACTAATTATAAGGTCAGAATTATTACAAATATTAGTCAAGTAGCGTCTTAAATTTTATAGTTATGATACAACGTCGGAGCAACGTAGCTTGAACCTCGCAAACCTACTATTTACATCTAGCACATTTACTAACATTGGTGTGTTCTTAGATTATTATCCAACGTTGATTAGACGTTGGTAACTAATTAATTAGATTTAGGTAATTTTTGGGTAACATTCCAACGTTGGTTAGACATTGCTGACTGATGTAGTCGTGTAGCAACGTCGGTTGGACGTTGGTGTTAGGCTTTTGGTCCTTGGTCTAACATAACCTCAAAATTAATGTCGGTCAGATTAAGGGCAAATTTTAAATAAGGTTGGTAATAGGCTGACAACCAACTTAAGCCGACGTAAAATTTGGTGAACATTTGGTCGGTAATCACAACGACTAAAGTCAGTCCTCTACGTCGAATCGACCCATATTTTATTGACCAGATTAGTACAAATATGGGTCATCCCGACGTTTTGTGTACGTCGCACACCGACTTTTAGTTGCGAACAGCAACGTCGGTTCGTCGTCAGAATGTTGCTTGGGTATATATATGTATATATACATATATAGGGTGTTATTAAAAAATATGTCAATCACTTAACCACGGACTATGTGCATCAAAAAAAGAAGTTGATACAACCTAATTTACCTCTATTCAAAATCGCACCCCTATGAAGATACAGCTCTCCAAAGTTGGAAATAAAAAAATTGTTTTTTTTTAATATTGTACAAATGGCTAAGATATTTTTTTAAATTTCGGTACTTTGAAACGTATGCCGAAGGGTAATAGTTTAAAGTAAAAATATTTTAAAATCAAGTTTTCTAAAAGGCTGATTTACGGGTAAACACCCTTCTCCTGCCCCTCTTTTTTTAGTGGTACGCCTATGACTTTTTTTGGTATACTGTATTTTATATAAAATTTAATTATGCAGCTTTTTCTTATCTTGTGTCTTTTTTCGTTTGAGTAACCATTTTTAATTGAAACTGGAAACTGGAGACTAAAAACATTGCAAAACCTGTTAATTATAGTGAAATAATAAAAATCATTTATTTTATCAGTTACTTCTTAATTTCAGTTCTAAAAGTACCTACGAGTACCTTGGACTTACTTTAAGGTCAAAATATCATTTCGCTACAATACTAAATTTAATTCTATTTTAATTAAAATGCAGAGGAAAATCAAAGGCATCTGTGAACGTTCAGTAGATAGTTGACAACTGTCATTTCTGTTAAACTACTTTAATGCATATTAATTATTGTTAACAATGGCACGTATTATGAGTTATTCTAATACCGAAATAGTAGATATGATTAGAATACTAGGCGAATGTAATGGAAATGTTTCTGTTGCAGCTAGGCGTTATGAGGAAAAGTTTCCAAACCATCGACATCCCGATAGGCGCACATTTTTTGCAATCGATCGTCGTGCATGGGAAACTAGAAGTCTATCAAATGATCGTCCTGGGAAATGTGGCAGACATAG
The DNA here is from genome assembly GCA_029963845.1 of Rhamnusium bicolor. Taxonomy (NCBI): domain Eukaryota; kingdom Metazoa; phylum Arthropoda; class Insecta; order Coleoptera; family Cerambycidae; genus Rhamnusium; species Rhamnusium bicolor. The sequence continues at coordinate 119,863 of JANEYF010002389.1, read as the reverse complement.
GACTGCACTAGTTCCAGAAGTCGAAGAGGAAACTTTAGATATTGTATCAAAGCGGCCTGAAAGCAGTGTGCGTAAAATAGCTTCTCAAGTAGGAGTATCGCATTTTTGGTATGGAAAACGTTAAAAGAACAATCACTCCTTCCATTTCATATACAGACTGTTCAGGCATTGGAACCCCAAGATTATGATTCTCGAATGGAATTTTGTACCTGGCTTCTGAGAAAAAATGCGAGAAATGTAAGTTTTGTAAACGCCATTTTATTAACTGATGAAGCCTCATTTAATAGAAATGGTATTACAAATCATCATATTGACCACATTTGGTCTGAAGAAAATCTTAATGCAAAGAGAGAATCGCATTTTCTGCGTAACTTTTCGGTTAATGTTTGGGCGGGGATTGTTGATAATCATCTAATTAGACCTGTTTTCTTTCGAAATCGCTTAAATGGAACTGCCTATCTGCATTTCCTAGAAAATGAATTGCCTGAACAATTAGAAATTGTAAATCTACATATTAGGCAAAACATGTGTTATTTACAAGACAGTGCTTCACCCATTATAGCCTGCAAGTCAGGCAATTCTTATCAGGGCATTTTCCAGAACGTTGGATAGGCCGAGGAAATCAGTTGGCCGGCTCGGTCACCTGATTTAAATCCAATTTTCTTCTATTTTTGAGGATCTATGAAGGACAAAGTTTACTCTGTTCCAATAGAGAGCGTTGAATATCTGCGACAAAGAATTCAGCAGTCAGCCGAGGAATTTAGAAACATTCATGGCGTTTTTCAGAATGTGAGATTTTCTCTTCTAAAAAGAGCGAGATATTGTATGCAATAAAATGGGAATCATTTTGAACTCATTCTGAAATAAAATTTTAATAATTATTTATGTAAAACTGAAATTAAGAAGTAACTGATAAAATAAATGATTTTTCTCGATTTTTATTATTTTACTGTTTAATTAACAGGCTTTGCAATGTTTTTGGTATTTCCAGTTTCAATTGAAAATGGTTACTCAAACAAAAAAGACACAAGATAAGAAAGAGCTGTATAATTAAATTCCTATAAAATGCAGTATATCAAAAAAAGTCATAGGCGTACCATTAAAAAAGAGGCTAAGAGAGAAGGGTGTTTACTCATAAATCAACCTTCTAGGCTTTATTACATATATACAGGGTGTCCCAGATTTAAAAGGACATACTCTAGTGGAAGGCAGAGCACACTCAGTTGAGTTTAAAACACCCCCTATACTTACGTTGAATGTGAACCGTTTTTGAGATACGGGGTGTTTTATGGTTTTGACCAGATGTTTAGTCCGCCATATTTTTGAAATGACTGCACATATTTAGATAAAATAAAATATTATACTCTTTTAGGTTAATAAATAGCTTAAGTAATTTTGGAAAAATTCCAGGACCGACCTCAATTTTTTTATATAGTTTTAGGGTCGTTAACATCACACTGTATATTATTTTTTGGTAAATGTTAGTAAACTTTTAAAAAGCCTATGGACCAGTTTATGAAATAATGTCATAATATTTGATGACATGTTTATGGTTAAGTATTCTTCAATAAATTTTCAAATGTATTGAAAGACCAAATTTGACATTCTACAAATAACACAATCCAGTTGCTAACATCATTATTTTATTAATATTAGCTAAATACACTGCAGAAGAGGTTGTTATTTGTTCTTGTTTTGACATTCAGTGTTTTCCATTCAAAATAAAGCACATTCCATTTATTTCACGAATAAAAAATAAGTAATAAAACGATGCGACTAACACATGACATTGTTACATTAAAAATCCCAAGTGGGCAAATGTATGTCAAATGTGTAATTTTACAAATAAGACTTGCTGTTCGCTCTTAGTAATTATTAGAATAGTGATAAAAAAGTCAGTTATAAAACTAAAAATTTTAAGATGCCGTTTCCATTTAGTAATGAAGATTGTGCGGATATTATTTTTTGTGTATGGCTTTTGCGACGGAAATGGGAGAGCTGCAAAAAGAGAGTATCAAAGGCGTTTTCCAAATCGCCGTGTACCAAATCATAAAACGTTTTCAGAGGTATACCAATTTAGTAGGGAACATGAACAATTTCCGTCAATGACAAAGCATGAACATGTTCCCAGAGCTTTTCCACAAGAAGAGCAAATATTACAGGTTTTGGAAAATAATCCATCCATAAATGTTAGAAAAATAAGTAATGAGTTAGCAGTACCTAACACAAGAGTATGGCGAACATTAAAGAAGGAAAATTTGTATCCATTTCATGTTGAAACAGTTCAACGTCTAGAAGACGGCGACGACGCGCGACGTTCCCCGCTTAACATTTTTTAGGTGGATTTTGGCTCACAGAAGAACAATATCGAGAGTTCTATTCACGGATGAAGCCCAATTCACACGTGACGGAATTAACAACTGTAGAAATCAGCATGTTTGGGCACGCAAAAATCCACATGCAGTGATTCAGACATATTCCCAATACAGATTTAATATAAATGTGTGGTGTGGTATTTACAATAATCATCTAACAGGGCCCCACACTTTTGAAGAAAGGCTAACTGGTGAAGTTTATTTAAACTTCCTTAGAGATATCTTGCCAGATTTATTAGAAGGCATCAATACTAGGGGTTTGTGGTTTCAGCACGATGGTACTGGACCCCATTTTTCTGTACCGGTCTGGGATCATCTGAACCAGCATTACACCAACAGATGGATTGGTCGCGGAGGTCCGGTAAACTGGCCACCGAGGTCTTCCGCAAGTGATTGATAGGTCAGTGAAAAACATATTAAAACGTTCTCGAAAATGTATTGAGGCTGGGGCATTCATTTTGAAAACCTGTTATAGTTTTAATTATTTGCACAGTTTTTGATTTTTCTTTTCAATTATTTAAAGTTCTAAATAAATTTATTTTGTCAAAATAAAATTGCAAACTTTTGTCTTTAATTCTCAAAAGGTGTTTAATACTTTTTTTAAATTGTGCTTCTTCACTAACATTATTTTTCTTTCATGAAAGAAATGGAATGTGTATTATTTTGGATGAAATTTAAACTAAAAAAAAGCTTAGACACACTAATTGTCAAAACAAAAATAAATGACAACCTCTTCTGCGGGGTATTTAGCTAAAATTAATAAAATAATGATGTTAGCAACTGGACTGTGTTATTTGTAGAATGGCATATTTGGTCTTTCAATACATTTGAAAATTTATTGAAGAATACTTAATCATAAATTTGCCATCAAGACATATCTACAGGGCTGACAAAAGTAACGATTAATTATATAATTATTAGTATTGAATTTTGTAAATTGAGCGTCCGTAAGGAATAGTCTGCTTTTATCATTCCAAGAAATAACAGCTGATACAGTTTTTTCCAAAAAATTATACTTTTTATCGTACAAGCGGTCTTGGGGAATCTTTTTGTTACTGAATAAATTCGGTTGTTTTCTCTGTTTTGAGGAACTTCAAAAGTGAAATCCTTTTCATCTGAAATATCAAACACTGCTTCATATCAGCATTGAAAATCTTGTGTATAATCTAAAACTTCAACCTGCGACCTGAGAAAATGCATACCCCTATTATTTTCTAGGGGATAATGACAATTCGTGTACTTACTGTAAACTGGCTTCGACTAAAACAGATTTTAGACGTCCAGTACCAGCTCTTCTAGTAATTGATCCGGTTTCGACTAAAAGTTTTATAGCACAATTAACACTGAAAACTATTCACAATTTATTGAGAAACTTCATACATAATCTTTTACGGGCCCAATTTTCTCTCGGTTGTAATGTTCAATAATTAGTGATAAAGCTGCCTTTGTTAAATGGGGTGTCATCACAAAAAATTTATCTAAGTAACCACCAAAATAATGAGGTATTTTCATTGATCTGAGATGAAAGTGGAAATGCTATTTTAAAAATATAATTTTTTTTTTGTATTTTTGGTACAGAAAACAATATATTACATAGCACTATGAAATAGATATTCCAATTTAAAGTCAAAATTTTTCATAATTACGTCACTAAGCGCAAACTAGGGAAATCACTAAAAATTTGTTGGAACATTGGCAGAATTAGTATTTCTATTATTCTGTTGTGATTCCTGTTTTAGCATTTTTATTTGAGTACTTGTTTTAAAAACATTTTAATAGCACACAAATACGGAAATAAAATATGTAGAAGGTAAATTAGATAGCTTATCTGTTATATTTTTACAATAATAAACAAACTAAGAATGATGTTACGATCTAATGTCAAATCCGACACAATACCATAGAACTGCAGATTGTGGGTCTGTTCAGCAGTTTTGATTCTAGCAGATGCAAATAAATTTGTCTCTTTCCAAATTATGTTAAATCTCTCTCTGTCTTTTCTCAGCTGAAACTTGCTAGAATTAGCATTAGTGAACAAACCTTATGAAATATCCTAAAAATGATTATATTTGGTGCTCTAATTGAATTTGCGCGGAATGACGTCTCGAAAATCTAATTAAATTTTTTTTCACTTTAATAAAAAAAAAAGAAACATGTTCTTATTTTTATCTCTAGTTTTCCATTTTCAAAAAAAAAAAAAATGGGAAGTTACCCCATTCTCTATTTAACACAAGTAATTAATTAAACGATATATCTACTGATGATGTTTGGTAATGTCGAGACATTTATTTGTTTTAAAATTGACCTACTATTTCTTCGTCTTCGCAAAACCGTTTATTTGAACTATAGGATAAAAAAATTCCTAACATCTTTGTTTTCTAGGATTATAGAGTAAAAATTGTCACGCATATTGATAGAAAAATGTGTAAAATATCATTTCGGTATTTTCAATACAAGTGAAGATATTGACCATCAAAACAACACGAATTTTTTTGTAGCTGTAGCCAACCGGTATATAGGAATATGTTGCATTATTTACATTACATTTACATTACAGAATTTTATTATCACAATAAAATATGTTGCTGAAGTGTTCTGCGATTTATTTAAAAAATCCAGCTGCAGTGAACATAGTCTTCTTATTTATGGCTTGATTCAACAGATTAATTAATTTTTGTTTTTCTTTATAGCATAATCACAGTTAAATATTACCTGTAGTGAGCAAATCTGAAATAAAGAAATAAATATTTAAAAAAAAATACTATGTGAAAAGCATAAGTTATTTTTATTTTGAGATATGTTTTAAATTTGTAGTAACGTTTAATTTAGAAAAATCGCATTCTAACCGTTTTTCTAAATTAAACGTTACTACAAATTTTGCTAAAATTACCAAAAAAAAAAAAAAATCGGTTTTGGCTAGTTACACGTCGATAGTACTTTCTCATGCTCATGACATGAAAGAATAAATTATTTAAATTAAAATTATCATTTTCATTTATTTTAAAATAAACAAAATAAATAAAGTATTCTGGTAACAAACAGAAACTTATCAGATATGAGGAACACACAAAACCAAGAACATCTTGTAGCCTAAAAATATGTCTAATATGTATTTTTTTACATTTGATTGAACTGTATTATTACAATAAAGTAGGTTGTTGTAGCGCTAAGTAATGCTAAAAGTGTCTTGCGGTTGATTTCGAAGAATCCAGCAGCAGTAAAAGCAGGCTTATTATTTAAAGCTTGGTTTGTTAAACATATTAGTTCTTGTCTTTCACCAGAAGATGTTGAAAAATCTTGTTGATACTTATAGCAAATCGGTATTATATTTTGTGCTTCCTGTAAAGCCCAATCACAGCTGAACATTATCAATACTGGACCAGCCTAAAAAAAAATGTTAGACATGATTTGTTGCAAATACACCTGTAACAGATATTATTTTTATTTCATATTTAAATAATATTCCACAGTGGCTTAATATATGGTCGTATTTTAAATATTTTTACGCCTGGTATTTTCAACAATTTAAAGGAACCTTTGAATTTTAGTGACAAGAAAATATATTATCTGCAATTCTAGCAAAATATAAATCGAGATATACGAATGTCATTAAACCTAATTATAGAATTGCTATCTGATGTTTACATTTTGTTTGTTTTCTGGTCACTAAAACTCACTTTAAGTTAAAGGTTCCTTTAAATGTTGATAATACTGAGGGTTAGAGTCATTACTTATAGTAAATACTATGCTCCTAATGTAGTATAATATTAATAATACATAGCGTGAACTGATCGCCAAATATGGAGCTCTGGAAGACCCAAATTTGGAAACGGATTCCTTATCTGGTATACAGATGGATCAAAGATAAAGGAAGGACTAGGGGGTAGGAGTATGAGCCCAGATGTAGGTCATCAAAAGTCTTAGGACAAACTCTCACCATATTTCAGGTGAAAATTCACTCCATAGTAATCTGCTCTTGAGAATGCCATAAAAAAGGTACACGAGGAGCAAGAATCTACATCCTCTCAGACAACCAGGCAATACTTAAAGCTTTAAGCTCTTTTACTTGTAAGTTTATTATAATATTAGTCTTGCAAGGATTATCATTCATCGGACCAGAACTGTTTTGTGGAATATCTAAAAGCCACACAACAGACGAGGTCAGAAAATGGGAAAGGGAATATAAATCTTCTTACTGGAGGTAAACTCCAGGCCAAAGATAGGCGAAAAAGTTTATAAGCTACTCGAGAAAAGGAGCTAAGTAGCTACTCGAATTCAGCAAACGAAAGTTAAGGATACTAATAGGTCATTGCCCATTATATCCCAAAAAAATGAGCAAAGCTGAAAGTGACATATCTCGTTCTATATTGATGATATGAATACTGTGCAACATATACTTTGCTCATGCAAAGTCCTAATCCGCCAAAGATTACATTTAGCGCAGATATTAAATTTAGAAACACTTTGGGCAATTTCTTCTATTCGACGACGCAGATACTTCAAGTTGACAAACGGTTCTGGTCATTGGACATAGACTTTTTCAGTAATGACATACTGAATAATCCAATGGATTACAATCAGGAGAATTCGGTGGTCACTGATTTGCTGGAATAAAGGATGGCGTGCTTTCTGCGAAGAAATATTGTATTCTAAGAGCCCTGTGTGACGGGAGACCGTCCTGAATAAAAACATAATCATTGTTCGGATACAACAGACGCATTTCAGGTATTAGATCCTCTCGCATTTGTTGACCGTAGTTGTTTTCATCAACTGCGGTTTAGTAAAAAATAACGACTCTTGCAATTTCAAGATACCACGAGCTTCTTAGCTCTGGACTTGTGGTATGGACGGTCAGGTTGAATAACATTTTTTCTTGTAGTCGATAAACTCTATTTTTTTGCCTGTTTTGAAGGACTTCACGTTCGAAGTCTTTTTCATTCTGAAAAACTAAACGTCATACATATGTATTCGAAAACTTCCTCTAAAGCCACAAGGCTTGTAATGATCGACGCATTTTTGTATTTAGTGAAATAGCCATTTGTAGCATTTAATGCCAAATCGTTTTTGAATAATTTATATAAACCTTCTTGTGACAAAGGCTGTTCATAAACCATTTCTGATTTTTGTTATTTGTAACAGTTAAAGGCCATACATTATCAGCTTTTCTGAATATTGATCCAGTTTCCATCAGTCGCCTAATAGCACGATTTATGCTAGAAAGTGGCCATCTCTTCCCTAGAAATTCTTGCACAATTCTTTTGCTACGCAAATCTTTTTCTTGATAACAAGTTGCCATGACCTTTAAGCCTTTGTTAAGTGTGGTGCCATTATTACCAAAAATCTCAAAGTAATTGGACAAAACTGTCACCAAACTTATGACAATATTAGAACTAACTCGAAATGTCACTGACAGTTACATTTATGTCAATAGAAGCCTACTTCGTTTTAAACTGCTTATAAAATTGTCAACTTATAATAGTAGATTTGAATGGTAAATTGAAAATTTTGGTATTTCATTGTTGTTATACCTGTGAAATTTGTTAGGAATACATTTTAACCTTTTGTCTGCAAGAAAAAAAATTTTAAATCAATATCTGAATATACTCCAGATTTATGAAGCCTCAAACAGGATTCGTTTTTTAATAGTCACCCGGTATATTTAATAATATAGTATATTTTGTTACCAGTTTGTTTTGTGATATTCTTTACTTTATATTGTAATTGTATTGTAACAATTCTTGTCTGTATACATGTAAATGTACTTATTATGTACTGATTGACCGCTAGCTGTCAAAATAAAAAATGTTCAAGTTGTAAACAAATTATCGTAGTTACTGTCCGCTTGCCAAAAAAATGTATGTTAAAATATAGCAAGAGAAAAAAATATGAGTTTATCTGCCAGCAAAAATGTTATTATTAAATATTACGGTAAGAGAAAATACCCACGACATTTTTGATCTTTCGAGTCGGATTATTGTATAATATTATTATACATTCCACATCTAAATAATATCATCCGCCAATAATTCTGTTATTTTATCTTTGTTGCCTACACAGCTACATGCAATTTAATACAGAGCCTTCATAAATGAGTAAAGACTACGTGTTCAATTGGTAACTTTTAACTCGTGATTTTGTGTCTTTCAGATGACAGCATCACCTAATGGGGATTATTGGATATGCGTATGAGTCTTGAAGCACTCCTGCCCTGGGCTGCTTCATCGCCGATAAATTTCCGATATTTTTACATAAAACTAAATTATCTCCAAGCATTTCTCTCATTAAATTACAACTTAACTATTACATAAAAAAGGTTAAATCATTTTCTTCGAATTTTGGCAGATAACGTATGCATACAAACTATAGAGTCTAAATTATTCAGCTAAGTAAAAGAACACACAGTATTCATTTAATATTTGAAAACGTTAACAAAACTGTACAAAATCTCAAAGCATTCTCCAGCCGAGAACCGATAGATAACATAAACAAACCGACGTAAACACGTAGGGTTGTAAGAATTTTACTGAGAATAGGTTCAAAGGCTAATCAACATAGTCATTATATCACTTTTCACCTCAAGCATCTTGAGTTATATTTTGTTAGGAGAGCACAAGTTAGTGTTTGGCTATCTCAGTCAAACTTGCAGGCTTGGACAACGAACTCACTCACGGAAAATCATATAAATACGCGAGGCGGCGTAAAATCGTGGTCACATCTTTGGCAACCCTAGTATTTATCGCTGGCTCTTCGGGGCCTGGAGGTCAAAGATAGACCGCTCTCCCGGCTTATAGCTGCCATCACCGATTGCAAGCACATCTTTGGCAACCCCAGTGTTTATCGCTGGCTCTTCGGGGCTTGGAAGTCAAAAGTTAGACCGCTCGCCTGGCTTATAACCGCCGTCACCGTCGTGTTAACTCTTTGGCAACCCTTTTAGTAGTTTTATCGCTGGCCCTCCGGAGCCTGGAAGTCAAAGAGATATCACAACTCCGGTTGCCATAACCGCCGTTTTAGTACAGAGAGCCAAGCTTAATTAGCGGTCCACCCAAGTTGTTGCAGAAACCTCTGTGGCCTGGTCTCTGTAACCGAGGATCTGTACACTGCCTTAGAAATACGGCATGTGCACCGCCGGCGCCGCCGCCAACATGGAGATGAATAACACAGGGGTTACTCAGGAACCCGAGGGAGAAAACCTCGCGGAACTCTCCATGTGTCCGAAAATTGGTAAGGACGGCATTTAAATAATTTTTATACTGCGTTGCCATTTTCTACGTACTGTAGCTCACTAAAATTCATGAAACTAATTAAATTTCTTTGTTACGAGTGAAATGGCAAAGCTAATCAAAGTACGACTCTATATGCTTGGGTTTCGTAGTTTTTAAAAATATTTGACCGGTGGTACCAAATGATTTACAGATAGGGTTTTTCTGTTATAATGCACTGCTCAATACATGTTTATTAATAATTAGTACAGCCAATATTAATTCAGATAGGATCAGTAATAGTAGTTGAAACTTTCATTCACTTTTACACATCAAATTAGGTCATAATAAGATAATGTACAAAATAAATAGTGTCCAGTTGAATCTGCAATATCCGTAACTTTATCAAATTTCACTTTTTCTGAGAGGATCTTGAGCGGTCAGCTGGCAGAGTGGTACGGTCAGGTGTCGATACCACCACATGCAGTCTTTCGTGAGTGTTTTGACCGGTGAGTCTTGTCTCTCGACAGGAGGCCCAGTGGTCGGCTTCCAGTGCGTATCGTTAAATGTTTTATGACCACAGCTACCGTACGCATGCCGTAAATGCGGTTAGCGCCTGCCAACCCCTACACAAAACTCTACAGGGTATTTCGTCTCACCTTGGTTTAAGCCATGAAGGCGGGGTGTATTCGGCAAGCCCACAAATAATTGGACAGTTGTCCCAACGAATATTAATTGGCAGCGTTAGTTGTATTTATGGTACTGTTGTACGGTGACAACGAGTCCGCGAATTAAATTAAAGCATGGTGTCTACACCTGTCTATCTCCTTTGGCAGAGGACGTTCTAGTACCTCATACAAGGGAAGTTTCTCTTGCAAGCATATGTAAAATTTTACATGTGTTATTTAAACTACGACGCGGAATTTTCCGCGCAGGTAACCAGGTTTGGTTGCTTTGCAGGTTCAGCTAGCTAGCATGTATTTCTTATAGACAGTTGTCTAAGCACAGAAATAAAAGGCGTGAAAACGTTATTTGAGTTTCCTTGACTTATTTCTACCTCCAGATACAAAAGTGAATTCTAAGTACCTAAGTCAGTAATCATAAATCTAAAGCCAAATCTTACTCATACTAGTCATTCTTTAAAACATATATCAGTGCAGTGCAGATTAATGGTCATATTAATTGGTAAAAATTATGTAATCAAATTAAAACAAATTAAACCTAATAAATGAAACAAAGTAATACCAAACTTTATAAAAGTACTTGTGAGGTTACAATAACACAACAAATTTGGGTCCTACCACTAAACTAGACGATCACGAAAAAGGCCAATTAATTAATTAAGTATTACCTGTCGCTTCACGACAGGTGAGACTTCGTAAAAGGGGATTAAATTAAACACAAAATATACGAGAGGAGGTTGGGTCGTTACAGTCTAAGGAATCGTTTTCAACTATAGTTTGCTAAAGGTACGATTCGTTGAGGTTGCTAGTGGGAACTAATTGGTCACGTAATTTTCATTCATTTGTGAAGATCCGTTATTACATGATTACTTTAACAATTCCAATTTTAATTATTAATATATCACATTTAAATGTTAAATGTTACTAATACAATTGCCCAAATATGTCACATACCATAATATAAATATAGTCTGAAAGTTATTTGTGGCATTATATTATTATATTATATTATTATTTTTGTGTCTCATATTAGTTGTCAAAAAACACCCCTGCATTTAACGTAGGCACAAGCGCAGAGGTTAATTTTTGTAGTAATATGCTTGGTAACTAGCTATATTTTTAGATGACAAAAATTTATTCATGTGGTAGTAAATCCCAAAAAAAAGAAAGAAAAAACATAATATTATAAAACATTTTATTAATATAATAGTTTATTACTCGCCTTATAACGATTTTAATAAATTTATACATTACTTTGCGCATACACTGTATCTGCAGAGCGAAATATACATATTTATAATACTGATGATTTTTATTTAAAATTCACATATTTCACTCTTTATTTTAAAATCCCACCTTGATATATGATATGCAACCCTCCCTGAGGAGATACTCGTGAAAATATGTGGACATTAACATGCGAAGACGTAGTCCAATATATACCACACCATATTGCAAAGAGGACCAGAAAGCTTTTATTTTATAAGAATACTATTACAATTGCCTGTTATTGGTTAACAAATAACTTATAAATAAATTTCTTACCAAAGATGTAGTGCCAAATATGACCGATGATATAATGATTCCAATCGAAAAATTAAAAACCTCCATTTGTCCTTTAGTGAAGTATGTATAAATGAAACTAAAACACGATAGTATAAACATTGATGAATGTAGTAGAAGCAGTAGGATTTCCCATCCAAATAGTTTGTTATAAGTATTAACGAGTTGATTTGTCAATCCATATAAGCAGGAAACCGTTCTAACGGTTTTATTTATATTCATTTTCCTGTTCGAATACCCCTTTATTAGAAAAATATTCAAGTCTTCATATTTGCATTTAATTGCCAAGGATATATTGTAGATCACTGTAATTTTTATATACATAACATACAATAGAAATTGATAACAGACATCAAACATCAAATACGTTGAAATAGTAAATTGTGATGCCAAAAGGATAACAGCTGACGAAAAAACAAAATTTGATATAATTATCAAATTTATAAGAAAAAATTGAAAATAAAAATTCTTCAAAAATGATTTTTCCATGTTATTTCCCGTTTTGAAATACTTTTCAAGATATGAAAACGTTTGAATCAGTTGCTCCCAACTGTCTATGTTCCAAACTCCTGAACCCAAAGTAGTTATTAAGAATAAAATAATCATTATATTTACATTTAGAAAACCCTGAAATCCGCCAAATGAGGTTAATAATTCAATATCACCCATAAATAAAAAATATAAGTAGTAACCAAATATAACTACTGTAATAATGAACAGGTTTATGCTGTAGAATTTGTGAAGTTTCTGTTTAACCACAACGTTTTTATCAAAATCATAGCAGGGAACTATTGCTAACAAGACTCCATATTTAAAAATGCCCTCCAAAAAATCGGATACTTTGTCGGCTATATTTTAAATTCATATTATACTTGTTTCTACACGCGTATCTCACGTTTACATTGCTGTTCACTAAATACTCATAATGCGCAATAACAGCAATAATACAATTTGCTGCTGATTATATTATGTAAACAGTGATTCAATCAATATATTTAAATTAATTTTTCCTGTGTTTACAATCTATTAGTTAATTAAGGTTAAATGGGAGGTAGTACTTGTCTAACAGCTAATAATACATGTACTACAGTATAATTTTGGTATCTTTTTGGGGAAAAATGAAAAATAATAACAAGCAGAAACCTCCTAAAAACACCCTTAAAATTAATTTTTTTCTACCTTTTACTTTGAACTTTGAAACTAAAAATGTTAAGCTAAAATAACAAATACGTCACAGATCTGCGACGAAAAAGTTGTTTTAAATATTTTATGTGATTCTTACAGACTTTCGGCTGCTAAATTCAAAAATTAACTTAGTTTTTTCCTATCACGGCACATTTTTTTCACAAAACATTATTTTATAATAAGTTAATTTACAATATCTCCCCCATTTTATGTTTATTTCGGTCCGTAATTTTATATTCAATTTTCATAAAAATGAAACACATGAAGAATGTACTAAAAATGGCGAAGAATGCTCATACAGTAAGCCTCGGCCATTGAATCAGGAAGAACATAATGATTTAGTAGCTGAAGAGATCCTGGGGTCTCGTTTAAAACAACATTATTTATTACACCCACAAACAATGTTTTACTGATATCGGAAGAAGAAAGAAGACTTCGCAAATGTTAGGGTAAAAGTAGGGTGAAATACCCAGTAAAACTCCAACACCCTTTCAATATAAGAAAAAAGTATATTAATTAATAAAAATAACAATCCTATCAGCTTATTTGTGAACGTAAACTGACTATTATAAACCAAACTCTCGCTAACTAAAACTATACCAATCAATCATCTTAATAATGTTTGTTTTTAATTCAATAACATAATATCTGAGATCACAGCGGAGAAGCCGGTAGGCTCCGTCAACTCTAAGAGCGTAGTATTTACAACACAAAATACTTTCAAAAAGGTGACTTTTTAGTTTACTGCACTAAGCTTTAATTGTGAATAGCACACGCTGCGGTCTCAAGAAGGATTTCCATTTATTTGGTATAAATCTTTTATTAGTGGGCTATCAAAATTATACTTCTGTTGGACACGTCCTCCTAGATCACCATGTAGTAATATCTATTACTATTGTGTACGCAAATTGAAAGAAAATAATTCACCTACCACCCGACCACGCCTCATCTCCGTATCTGTCATTCATTATACTTCTTGCGCTGTGTGTGTTAAGTCGCCTGTGTGCAACAAAACAGCTACCTTGCAAAACGTGAAAAATGACAAAGGGGAAGAAGGCAAGAAAAAAAGAAAACATAGAGTAGTGCCGAGAATACGCAGAAAAATTAGAAAATTAGCAGAAAAATTGAAAAAAATACGAGTCAAGTAAGTAAAATAAAATAAAATATCTGTTTTAGTAACGGACATCTACAGCACATCAATAGAGAGACATTGTATTAATTGTATGATTAATATTTCGGCATGGGTTAGTCTACTTTGTAGATAAAACATGGCTGTCTGGTCTTTGTTGTTAATTTCTTATAAGTAACTCCACTATCAGAACCAGAGACATTGTCTCTGACAGAACCCATCATAGTCGTTGACTTATGCCAGCCGATAGTCTCTAATGGGAAAAACATGGAATGTTACGCTGCACGGAAAAGCAAATCAGCAAAACTTGGGTAATCTTTATTTCAACAGATAACATACCTGTGAAATATACAGGGTCTGGTAAATATTTAATATTTTTACAAATAGCATATTAAAATCATGCTTTATCATCTGCATATTAAACATATGTTAATCAAAACGAATAGAGCTTTTCCTCAAACGTTTAACAAATAGAAAATGAATATTTCTGCATCTAAAAAATCTCTGTGAACAATAACAGAGATTAGATATTTTTCATATACATTTCTGCATCTAAAAAATCTCTGTCAACAATAACAGAGATTATATGTTTTTCATGTAAGTATATTTCAGTTATAGATATCTTACCCTAACTACCACAGCAAGGTTGTAATCAACAAACAGTCATCATCCTAAGACTGGATGTATTCTTTTCAATCCGCTTCTTTAATTATATTCACAGTGGGTGGTAACGGCTATCTACTTAATGCATATACCTTTTGATACAATAAGAATATCATCTAAATATGCCAAAGCATAGGAGAATCTAAGAAGACCTAAAATATCATTGATAGCTCTTTTTGGAAATCAACTGGCGCGTTCGTCAATCCAAAAGGGATTATCTTGTATTGGTAATGCCCGTCAGGTGTAATGAACGCCCCTCTTAATTGATGATATCCAGATTTCAAATCCAATGTTGTAAAGCAATTTCCAGCTAACCTTTCCAACTGATCCTCAATCCTTGGAAGAGGATATTTGTTCTTGATAGTAACGGCGTCTAATTTGCGATAATCTACGCACATTCGAACGTCACCGGTCTTTTTCTTCAAAAGAAGAACCGGGCTTGCGTAAGGCGAGACACTAGGTTCAACTATGTCGTTTTTCAACAGATCATTTACAATTTCTCGTACAACGTGTCTTTCATGATATGACAAATGATATGGCCTATAATAAACAGGTTGTGAGTTGGTAAGTTAATGTTTATTTCTATATTAGTGTTACCAAACTCAGCGTTGTCCTTGGCAAAGCAAACTTGCTATCGCTCTAACAAGTTATCTAACCATTATTGTACATCGTTCGTCAAATTCTCAGATGCAATGAGTACTTCAGTTTGTCATTACCCAGAAGGGATTCCCCGCGATACACACTGATTCTTTTCCAAAGATGTTTCTAATTTGCTTAAGTTAAGTATTGTAAATAATCCGATCCCGTTATGTAATTTAATACGTGATGATGGTACAACGAGATGACAGCCATTTCGACTTTGCTTAGAAATATTTTAAATTATATTACCATTCAACATTTCGCAAGATATTTCGATTTTGTTAATACCATGAAACAATACCGTTCTACAGTTTATAAACATAGGATATTTTTTAATAGTTTCTTCGTTGATCGAAGGTAGTTGTCACGAAGCCTTCGTTCTCGTCTTGGAATTGTAATTTCTCGTTTATTTTGATAACTAAGAGATTAGATGATTCAGTAAAAGTGCGGCCAATCAATAATTCTATGTCTTGCGTCGCTTCATCAACCACTAGAATTGGTACGTCTCTTTCCACTTCGTCTATTTTTATTTTAGCAGACGTTTCACCTGATATGACTACAGCGACCCCATAATCACGCATCGTAGTTTGTCTCGTTCTGTCAAGAAGCCCGAGTGATGTCGCAGTTTTCAATTTCATTACATTACAAGCGCTGCTAAAGTCAATATAGGTCGGAACTTCTACCTTGTTTACTTTAATTGTTACATGATATTTTGCATCGTCAACTGACCCAACGTTTATTTTTGTAGACCGATCGACCTTTGCCTTGAGTGCAAAACAATTATCTCTAATATGGCCAGGTTTTTTACAAAATGTACACGATAATATTGTCTTATTCGGATCGTTCTTTTGATTGGATTTGCGCAAATAACAATTAGCTGGTTTATGATTAACTTTCCCACATATAAAACAACCACTACCCAATTTACCCTAGTCAGTATATGACTAGCAGGTTGGCCACTATCATTTGTCTATTCCATAACTTATGGCATACTGAGGAGAACTAATAAGTTTGACACCGGTCTATGTCTGGTTAGGAATTGACAAATGATATTGGCTACCGATCTATCATGATTTGAAGGTATAATTCAATGCAGGTCGGGGTATTTGCCGCTGAGTAGTTGTTTCGTTCAAATTATATTTAATAACAGTAGTTTAGTCACCTTCTTGAACTCATTCTCTTAATCTGTGTTGATCTTAGGTCATGTCATGTAAAAGAATTGCAGCGGCATTATTGCGAATATTCGAGAAGTATGGATCATGTGCTTCTAAAATATATCCATCCGGAGCGACTACTATTCTTGCTTTTAACAAATTATACTTTTTATGGTAAGAGTAAGACTGTTGTTGAATTCTAAAATGGGAGCTTCTTGGAACTTTTAAATATATACAGGCAGGGTATAAAATTGCTTTTGGATATTCTGGTTCAGGATTATAGAGAATATTTGAAAATCTGGTGACATGGCTATTTATGAATTTGTTCTTTATTTTGAATTTCAGGACAATCAAATCCTAAGTTTCCAGGTACAAATTTGACCATAAGGCTCTGTCTTAAAATGGTAATAACTATAGTCACATTTTGCGGGCATGAGTAATTCAATAGCGTTTTTAAACAGGTATCTGATATTCCCTGTCTCATTTTTATCAAAAAAGTTATTAAATGTTTCTTTGTGACATTCCTTAAATCACCGCCATATTGTACAGGATTGCAAAATTAAAATAATTCACAAAATTGGTTTTTATTTAAAGATGTAATGGACTTAAAGTCATCGTCTTCAAAATTGGCCTCATCTTCGTATTTTGAAGATACTTTCTGAGCATATTGCCTAATTTTTCTAAACCATTCACCACTTTCTGGTCCCGTCATGCTTATTCGTAGCGGTACAGATATGAGATTGTCCATAAACTCAAGTTGTATTATTCCATTTTCGGTTAAATGTTGATTACAGCATCGTGTTTCCAAGGGTAAATAAATTTTAGTTTTTAAGAAAAAGTCTATTCTTGCATCAATGCTTACTCAAAATTGACAAATTCTCTGACAAACAAAACAATTCATTGTGCTATACTGTACTGAAACGTCCATAGGGATTGGCAACGAATCATCTTCCATTTCAATTACTCTGTTTATTCTTTTTTTACAGTTTAAACAAATTTTGGACTGTTCGTTTAACATAATTTCATTAAAGCTAAGCCGATTTCTGTGTAATTTTGCGACATTTTTCTTCCACTCTTCATTAATATCATTTTCGTCATATATTTTGCAATTTGAGTTTTCCCGACCACAAGTACAACATTGTACCATTTTAAAAAATTATAATTTTACAGTTTTCGTACGAAATAATTGTTGACAATTAATAAATTATTTAAGTGATAACCATAATAACAAAATAACGTCAAGGCATACTTCGCAAAATTAAAAAGTTTTAAAAAGTTGATTGAGAAAGCCGTTACTGTGTGGTAGTTCGATATTACAAGGAAACGAGTAAAACACTACTATTCTCCAATATATTAACAATAAAAAATATTACGTACATATTAATTATAGGAACTGAAATAGCTTCGAAAAACATACAAAATAAGTATTATCTTTCAATATTTTTATCAATAGTTTGCATCTAAAATACATTTTTTAGAACTTTAAAAGTTAGTATTTATCATTAGCAATCATAGCACCTCGTATATTTTGATTATAGGACACTTCATTAAATAAATATATACCTCAAAATCCTTATACTAATCGATTTTTTAAAGAATATTCATATCCAGAGAGAAAAATACTATTTTTAAACTTTGCAAAAAGAAGGAATCCTCGGAGCTGCTTTCTGGTACACCCTGTAGGCTCACAAAATTTTCCGCGTATACAAGTGTCATCCGGGGTCATAATATATTGTGCAAAAAAATTACAGAATCTACTGATACCCAGAATCCCTCTTGTTCGGGTGTCATGTCCTTTAAAATACCTTATTTTGATTAGTTGTTTTTTGGCCTTGTTCACACAATATAATTTTAATCCACGAAACTTGTAATAAATACATTGATTTAATTTGTATTTGCGGACCATTGCATACCTTTTTTATATTTTTTTCATTTTGGAAGAATTTTTCTTACTTATTCAATTAATTTTTCGTAGCAATTTTAATATAATTGAAATTGTAAACTCACTGCCTGTCAGTTAGCAGGACGCACTAGCAGGAACAACATTGGAAGATTTCTTTGCCACATTATAAACAATAAACTAATTGACATTCCTTCAAAATATTTATGAAATACATCAAAAATGAAAAATTGGATCGTACTGTATAAAGATGATGACCTCTTTTAGTACTTTTATTTTGTAGTATATTTAAAATTAAATAGGAAAATAAAAATAAAGGACAATTTGGCAATAAAAATTTTTTTTGTTCACCAGTCTTTTGACATCTGACATTATTTAACTTAACAACTAATTTGTACGTTGTGTTGACAGATCGAGGTAGCCGTTTATTGTTGTATTTTTCCTATTTAGTTTAGTATTCCAGTTTATTAGAAGTTTTTTCAAAACGACTTATGAACTAATTGTATAATCGCGACAAGTGCTAAAGAAAAGATGTCGTGTAGCTTAAAAAGATTAGTGCTTATTATTACTTTCGAAAATAGCATAACAGTGTACAATGGTATGTAAATAATATTGGTACACTAATAAACTGAAAAAAATAAGAATAGGTTTCTACTTAAATTCGCCTACAAATGTATATGTTTTTGCAACAGGCGTATAAATAAATAAAATAACTTCAAAATAAAATTAAGGATGAATTATTGCTGAATTATCCTCTATGGCAGTTATGTTTTCTCATTCATTCTCGTATTTACTCATGTTCATTTTTCAGCTCACCTTTGACAACCTAAGAAAGTATATTATGGTAATTAAGAGTGCACCCAAATCAAAAAAAAGGCCCAATTTTAATACTACTCAAGTGGTCCAAAAAACTGCAGAATATATAGACAAGTAATTATTTGTGTAGCTTCTAGGGCCGTATATTACAAATGTATTTACAAGAAGCAGCATAACTAGTCTGCGTAAAGAAGCAAGATTGTGCAGGTTCTAAGTGCTGCAGGAAAACCCCCTTATTGAACATGAAAAGTACTTAAGCAGAAGAATTTTTTAACAATTTTTTCCCATCAAGCCCTCTTAACATCTTTTGTGTCTGACGGACCAAATCCTGAGCCAAATTCCGATGTAGAAAACAGAGAAAATGACGGCGGTCGATCAATATTCTTAGTAGCATTATTATTTCTCCAGCATCCGTATGAGACGATTTAAAAACAAATTCCATTTTCCTGACATCGCAGATATTAGTGACATAAAAAAAGAACTCGATTTTGAAACATTTGAGTCCTGTTGAATTTCCTGGAACATTTCGGAAAAAAATCGTATTTGTTTTTTGGAGAAGAAATCTTTAGGCTTTTATTTTTGACTTGATTGTATTTTTTAATATTTACATTTGTTTTCTCTTCTGACTGAGAATTTATTTGTTGTGTTTGTGTATATTTTTTAGAAGAAAATATATGTCATGATAAAGGAAACAGAAAAATTCTCATAAAATTTCTTTTATTAATGTGACCGGTTTCGTGAACAATTTAATTACTTCACATCATCAGACACAGGAATTTTTATAAATATAAAACCAGGGTAGTTAAATTAGAATTAAAATAGTTTTGCAACATGTCAAATTATAAGTAAATGTAAGATATAAAATTTTTGTTAGTATCTAATTAACTTTTTTTAATAAAATTTCTAAAATTTAACGTGCTTCTTTTAAACACATACATATACTACAATAGTTAACATCTAATAATGAAGTAATTAATTTGTTCACGAAACCGGTCACATTAATAAAAGGAATTTTATGAGAATTTTTCTGTTTCCTTTATCATGAATAATTACTCATATGGGATCAACCTATCTACGTAAGAAAATATATGTATTTTGTTTACTTATATTGTTGTGTTAATCAAATTTAAAAAATATCCTATTCAAGGGTAGTGCGCATCCAATTTAAGGAACATGTTCTTGTGCATGTTTTTAAATAATAAATATTTTGTTGGTTAAAATGATATACTAAAATTGTTCATATTTGAGTTTTGTAACAACAATACCACCACACAATGTGAATAGTTTGCTTTTTACAAAACTCAAACGTATTGAAAATTACGGAATTTAAAAAAAAAAGTCCCATTCATGGTGACTCTTCCCTATTCTTCGATTCAGAAAATCAGTTTCCCGTGAATGTTGTATTTTATAATACAATTAAAATATATATTTTTTTAATATTCGACAACACTAACTTTTCTGATATTACAATGTGACTGAATTTCCCTTAAAGATAGTGGCAGTCCTTGTTCACTTTTGTTTGCTACATATATAACGTTTTCATCTATTTTTTTTGATATTATTTGACGTCATGAAGGATACTTTTTTTACTGATTCCTTCTTTACTGAACGTTTACTACGTAAATAAAGCTATAATTTTCTAAAATAACTTGTATGCTGATGCAGGTTAAAGTTATTCATATCTTTGAGTTGTATTTAAAGGACGATAGTAAATAATTATTTGCTAATTGTCATTTAAAAATAAATGATTATAAAAATAGTACAGATTTCATTAAAGCCTCGCGCTAAAGCTGAACTATGGACCTCGTGCCTCTTTCATCTATCTTAGCCCTTGGCTGTAATAAAATGCTTTCCACCTCGGTATTTAATATACTATTAAGTATTAAAAGTTCACATAATATAGTGTTAAAATTCATTGTACAGTTAATTAAAAATATAATAAAAATTTCTTACCAAACAAGTACTAATTCCAAAAAATATTGATGAGATAATAGCACTTTTCCCAACATAATTATGTTGCCGTTCTTCTTGAGTATAACTGTAGAATATCAAAGTTGATCTAAAACATGATAGAATTAATAATGAGGAGTGTAGTAAAGCTATCAGTATATCCCACTGAAAAAGTTTATTAAATGTACAAACAAGCTCATTTGTCAATCCGTGTAAGTAGGAAACTATTTTAACAGTTTTCGTTATTTCTGTTCCCCCACATCCACTTATTAAGAAATTGTTTAAGTCTTGATATTTGCATTTAATGGCCAATGCTACATTGTAAATCATTATGGATTTTACTAATTTGACATATATTAAGACAAAATTGTAAATTACTAATATCAAATTTACTTTACTAGCCAGAAACCAAAAATATGTAAAAATACACCAGCTGCATATAACGAATAAATTTGACAGTAGAAATTGAAAATAAAAATTTTTTTAAAAAGGATTTCTCCACTTTCTTTCTCGTGTTGAAATATCTTTCAAGCAATGAAAATCCTTCCAACAGATATCTCCAATTGTCCATATTCCAAAACGAAGACCCCAATGAAGTTAGCACAAATAAAACTAATATGATGCATTCATTCAGGAACATTAGAAATGACAGAGATGTTTCTGCGGCATCATTATTTTTTAACCGTACATATGTGCAGTAGATGAACCCAATTGACGAAATAAGAACTATGCTAAGCGAGTAAAGTTTGTAAAAGCTTCGTTTAATGATAGAGTTTGCATCAAAATTATATGCTGGAGATATGGTCAAGATGGTGCCAAGTTTATATATTACTTCCAGAAATCTGATACTTTGTCTGCTATATCTCAAACTCATATTGTAATTGTGTGTATGCGAGAATACCTGTATGAGCTACCAACAGAAATGATATAATTTACTTATTAATTCAGGGAAAGTTAACCGCTCAATAATTTTAAATAGTATATAATAATTTAAGAGAGCACTAGTTACATTCTGTTAGCTTATTAAAATAAAACGTAATTCCACAAATTGTGTTAAACAGATAGATAGATAAATACTTTATAATAGGTCAGGTGGTAAATTATGTATATGGAAAAATACATTACATATAAAAGACAAACAACAAAATATAGATCAACACGCGCAATTGGAATTTAAAATAAAGATATTAAAAGCAAAATATGTGTAAATACACATACAGGGTCAGGCAAAAGTAATAAATAATGGCTATAACTTTACAAGCAGAATTTTTTTTAAGAGATGCTTTGAGGGTCTACCGATATGTGGGTGTTATTTACTTTTTGTTCGTCAGTGGTTCTTGAGATATGATGCCATTAACATTTTCTTTAATGACAACTTATTTGAAGGCTATAGAAGAATACAGCAAGAAGTTTGCAACTTATTTAACCAGAGGCATCGAAATCGAAACTTCCATGACTTAATTTGTTTTTTATTCATCAATTTTATTTATTTCTTACACTGACATCCACTTACACGTACTAGACCCAAATACATGACAGGGGGTTCCAACAGACTTGGTAAATATAAACAGAAATAGTAAATACAATAGAAATTAGATCAAAGGTACAAACTAACTAAATTTGGAACTGACAATAAATGTATCAATAATATTTACACTACATAACTCTTAATTTAAAATAAACTCATGTAACAATAAGAAACAAAGTACATATTTAATAGATAACTAATAAAACGAAAAAAACCGAAGGTTGCGGTTTAGCCTTTTTCATAATAGGTTCTCAAATCACCAAGGCTGCAACTAAATATAGGTATCAATAACAGTACAGATGGATTTATGATTCTCGCAAATTATGTGAATGGGAGCGAATTTTACAGCATTAGTGCGAGATGTAGCAAGGTAAAATATATTACTATTACGTGAAGTTGTTCTGTGGAGGTATAAATACAATTTATACACTAATTCTTGTGCATCAATGTTGTTATTAATCAGCTTATTTAGAAAAAATTAAGATATGCATTTGTGTCTACGGCTTAGACTATTAAAAGAATACTTATCAAGCAGGTTTTGCTGTAGAAAGTCGACCTTTGGATTATCTTCGTTTCTAAAATACGGAAATTTCACGAAATTGCTACTAATCCGAATTTATTAATATATTGATTATAATGAGAGGACCAGACAACTGAGGCATGTTCAAGCTTCGATCTGACATAACGACAGCAGAGTATCTTAAGTGTCAATATTCGAAAAATCCCACTAAATTCTAACTATGAATCCATACGATCTGTTAGCCTCAGACACAATGTTGTTAACATGGAAATTAAATGAATAATTTGTCAAAGATAACGCCTATTCAGACCAGAGCATGTTAGGCCGGTCAATTACATCATTATTAATGTTATATTCATACGATATTAAAAATGACTTGCGTGTGTAAGACAAGACAGATCATTTTTGGGAGTTTAATGGAAGTTTGTACTTAGTGCACCAATTACTAATTTTTTTGTACGTTTTCTTATAGATGAATACAATCCTCCATGTTATTGACCCTAGGTCATTAACGTACATAAATATCTGACTTTTTCT
Source organism: Rhamnusium bicolor (assembly GCA_029963845.1). NCBI lineage: Eukaryota > Metazoa > Arthropoda > Insecta > Coleoptera > Cerambycidae > Rhamnusium > Rhamnusium bicolor. The sequence continues at coordinate 96,022 of JANEYF010002389.1, read as the reverse complement.
TAATCATCTGCAATATCATTAATAAACACAATAAAAAATAACATCCTTGTGAGATTCCAAAGGTAGTAATGTATTCAACAAACTTGAAACCATTAAATGTAATATATTGATATCAGCTAAACAGTTGGGATCGAACCAGAGATATCAAATTTATTTATATTACATTTATTTATTTTTCAAATATATTAACAGGCTTCATCGGAGGTCAATGTTAATGTAAAAAAACGAGTAATAATGAGAACAGAGTAAACTGTGATGGCTCAGAAACCAATAATAGATTGTTAATTATTTAAATATTATTAAAACCTAAGACATTGTTTCCAACTGTCCTATAACTAATTTACATGCTGTTGGTTAAGTATTATATACTAATCTAGCTTATTTAGATATAATATAATGTAATTTTTATATTTAATTAATTTGTATTAACACAATAAAATATGCTATTGTTGTGCCCAGCAAAGCAAATACAGTTTTGCGATTTATTTCGAAAAATCCAGCTGCAGTAAAAGTAGGCTTATCATTTATAGCCTGATTCACTAGATTTATCAGTTCCTGTTTTTCTTCCGAATATGTTAAAAAGGGCTGTTGATACTTATAACATATCACAATTATATTCTGTGCCTCTTTTATAGCAAGATCACAACTGAACATTATCTCTATCGTACCAACCTACAAACAGAAAGAAGAACTACAAATTTCAATTTTCAATTTACTATATTATGTTTAATGAATAGACTCAAGCCCTTTGTTTATCGTTTATGGTTTTATTCCTTCTATGATTTTATCTTAAATAGAAAATTTTTTTAATTCTCTCGCCTTTTTTAATTTGTGTAGTGTGAAACTGGTTCTCAAAGAAAACAACTATGGACATGTGTTTCGGAGTTATTGCTCCCCATCCTAGATCCAAGTCCTTAGCTACGTTACGCCGAATAATTTCGAAACACATGTCCGTAGCTGCATAGTTTATTTTGGGTATACGGCATTAATCCTTAGTCTGTTTTTGAAGAAGAAACGTTTAAGATGGCTTTGTTCAGTTCTCTGCAGAACTTAGACAGTTCAAAAATATTTATTTTCATCGTGACGTTTTTTGACTCGATTATTCGAACGAACAAAAAAATCTTTCCAGCAAGGTATGAGTTCTTGTCCTGGTTATTATGTGCCTACTTTTACTCCTAGGCCGAAAAAGAAAGTTCTTTTCAAGCGGTAAAGTGTATAACACACGGACGAAAATGCTTTTCGCGTTCGTCCGAAAAAAGCTGCATTTCTCGTCCCTGTGTCATGAATAACTATTTTATCATTAGTAAAGATCGGGGGATAGCGATAAATGACGTCAATTCCAGGGTTGCATCTAGGTGATGAGTCACCGTGTACGGTTTATTTCAAACTTATTTGCAACATGAAAGCCTCTGCATCTTTGATCCCTTTACCGCCGTTAAAGAAGCCCACGTCTTTATGCTGCACATAAGTTTGAAATAAACTTTAAATAGGTTCATACATATATGACACAATTATCTTACCTTGTGGTTATTTTTGCAAGTTCGGTAACATCCAAAGTTGCTACGAAGGGGACTGGAAGTATTGCTGAATGTAACACTAACACATGTATTTTTAACTAGTGATCAAGGGTAAAAGTATATTACTAATATTTATTATAAATGTTTCGGAGTTAATCTCCGGTGCCTCCCTCTCTCTGTCCTGAAGGTGAGAGAAGCGAAAGATTAGCTAAGGTTGGAAAGGAACTACACTCTCACTCTTCCCAGTAGGGAGGAGTGGAGCGAAGGAAGAATTGACTTCCGCCCGGACTTTCTGGTGTGTTACACAGACCGATCTCGGGTGGTCACTAGACCGTCCTCCGGAGCGGGAATATATCTGGAAGGCAAAGAAGTAAAGGAGAGCTTTGCTCTAGGCTCGTACACCACGGTCTTCCAGGCAGAGGTTTACGCCATCCTAGTGGTGGTGGGTAGGGCTGAGGTTAGGAATGGGGCGGAACAGATAATATACATCTGCTCCGATAGCCAGGCTGCTCTAAAAGCGGTGTGCTCCCCCAGGACAAGATCAGTTCTCGTCCAGGATTGTGGGGATGCCCTAGAAGAGCTGGCTAGGCATAAACAAGTGAGACTGGTATGGGTCCCGGGACATATCGGAGTTCCAGGCAATGAATTGGCTAGACTCGGAGCCGAGGAACCCTGTCACGAGCTTGAGCCTATGTTAGGTATTTCAAGAAGGCAAGTCACAACGGCCCTCAATGAGTGGGCCCACGAGACACCGAGGATGCACTGGAGGACAAACAGGGCCTGCAGGCAAACCCGAGATTTTGTGACTGGGCCGAACAAATCGAGCCTGGTTGCTGGGACGGAGTCGGAAAACTCTGAACCTATTAATCGGTGTTCTGACAGGCCACTGCAGACTTAGGAGGCATCTATCATTGATAGGTATTGAGGAAGGCCCTACATGTCCAAGGTGCAGGAAAGATGAAGAATCATACATTTTTAACTAGTGATCATAAGGGTAAAAGTATATTACTAATATTTGTTGCAAATGTTTCGGAGTTAATCTCCGGTGCCTCTTATTAAAAATCCATTTATGCTATGAAAGACCGTTCAACGTCGACAGATGTAATTGATACTTAAAACATGTGAACTTTCTCAGAAAATCCACATTTATGTCTTGTATAGAAAAGTCTACTTCTTTGCCAATTAAAAGTTCATATTAGGTGTGACATCTGCCACCCCGCAGAATTATGCCATGGAAAATTCAAGAACCAAAAGAAGTTTTGAAAAAAATAAAAGGTCGAATAGTTAGATATGTAACTGACAAAACCAAAAAGTGCTTATAACTCATAAAGAGATTTAGATATCGAAAAAATAAATGAAAACATACCCTACACTCATATCGACTTTAGCATCTGACTATCGTGTGTAAAAATCTCAGGCCCTTTGGACGAAAAACAAAAAAAGTTACGAAAAATGTCTTTAAAAGATCGAATTATGTTAAAGATGTAAAGCACAAGCTGACAACACCAAGAAGTCCTTATAACTCGTAAAGGGATGCATATATCGAAAAAAATAAAATAAAAAACACACCTACATCCACAGTGACACCCACCGTCGAGTTTTGCAGTTTGCTATCATGTGAAATGTTTCAGTACCTCGAATAGATGTTAAACGTGTAAATTATTAACTGACAAAACCAAAAAGTCCGTGAAGGGATGTAGATAACGAAAATATTAATAAAAAAACACCCGCAGACTATCAAAATCTCTTGTCGACTATGGTAGCCTACTACCATGTGCAAGAGTCTCAAATCTTTTGAACGAAAAAAGAAAGTTTTGCATTTATTAGGAGATTGATGTTAAAAACACAGAGCATACGAACACATGCGCTAATGGGTTATCCGTTTGGGAATGTTTCATTTGGTGTTTACCAGTGGCGGCTCGTGATATTGTCCACAGAGGAGGCTTGAAATTTAAAAGGCAACTAAATTTCAATATGATTACAATTTGTACATTTCCCCACCACCCTTGAGGTAGTACAATGGTGTGTTACATTTTTTGTCGTGGGTTGATCGCCAGAGTAGCCCTACTATCCCACTTATAATTAAATTATAACTTCTAATAAAAATCAAAATAGTTTTGGAAAAAAATTGATAAATAAAAGTGTTTTTCTACAAACAAAAAATTGTATTCATCATTACTGCCAGAGTGTAAAATTATTACTTTCAATAAAAATTAAAATAGTTTTGAAAAAGAAGTTACAAAAAAAAATATTTTCTAAAAAATAAATAACGTAAATAAATATTTCTTCTAACATAATAACTAACTATATTAATCTTTGATGTAAAGTCTAAATATTTTTATAAATCAGTGGTAACCTACGATTTTTAGAACTAGCAAAATGGTTGATTACTTCTTCATAAAATGAAAATAAATCATTTTTCTTCAACTCTGATAAAAAACGTTTTTCTATTGAAATAAGCAGACGATCTTGAGCTATTATGTTTCTAGTAAATGTTTTTATGCGTCTGAGTGCTGAAAACGATCGTTCTACAGAAGCTGAGGTTACCGGAATTGTTGACACTAAAGATTAAACTTTGTACAGTTCGGAGAGACAGCTTTTGAAATTATTATTATATATAAAAGTAAGCATTTCTTGGGGCGATTTTGAATTTGCTAAAAGTTGCTGATCAGAATTCAACACATATAGTTCATTTATTAAAGAAATACTGCTAAGAGAGGGATACTGGTCTATTAATTTGTCCATTAGACTATTAGGAAATGTAAATCATTTCTCATAAAATTAGTAGGATTTACTGAATCGAAATATTGCAAAGTATTTAAATCGGAAAATCTAATTTCAATTTGAACTATAATGGTATCCAAATTTTCTGTAAAGATTTGTTTGTAATGTATGTATGTCCTGTCAAAGTTATATATTGTCTTTCTTTTTCTTAACTGTGGCTCATCATCTAATTCTTCAGAAATATTTTCTAAAAAAAACATTATATAAAGTATTGAAATGTATTTCGTTATTGCAAAATTTATTTAATTTAGATATAAGTGAATTAAGACTATTTTTAGAATATATTATATCAGTTAATTTATTCTGTAAAATTTGGAAAACAACATCAGTTTGCTCAAAAATCATTTTAAAAACCTTTAGAAAAATATGAAGTTTTTATCCAACAATAACGATTTTAATCCGTAAGCTGCTCTTAAAGTCTGATCGTCATTTAAAAAGTCTTCACTTTCCGAAATAAAATTAAAAATGTCAATAAGTTTTTTCCTGTATGTGTCAACAGTGAAAACAACTCTGGATAAAAAATTCCAACGATTGAGTGCATTACTCAGGACTCTGTGTTCCATAATAATTCTTTTTTAAAATATCAGATCTTTTACTAGATTTTGAAAAAAATGACGAAAAACCAGTAATATTTGAAAAAAACATTCTAACTTCTTTAATTTCGTTACAGACTTTACTTAAAACCAAGTTTAATTTGTGTGCGTAACAGTGAGTGAAATAAGCTTGAGGAGCAATATTTTTTTAATTTAGTTTGTAGTCCATTAAGATGTCCTGACATAACCGCAGCGCCGTCGTAAGTTTGTGCAACTAATGTATTTTTCAAATCAAATTTACCAAATTCGTCGATTAATAATTTAAATAAACTGTCCGCGTTTCTTCCACTACTCACATCAAAAAAACCAAGAAACCTTTCAACAACTTCACCGTGTATTACATATTTAAAAATTACGGAAAATTGAGAATTACGAGTCGTTTCATCAATTTGCCACGAGAAAAATTCGCAATTATGTAGTTCTTCATAAATTTTGTCTTTAATAATGAAGCTAACACTCTCAAGGCCATTTTAAATTGATTTAGACGTCCCGGAAAAGACAGTGGCGTTATTCAAAAAGTTCTCTAATTTTGGATCATACGCTTTTAAAAAAATCTATTAGCTCCTTGAAATTTCCTTTATTATACGACTAGCGTTTTTCGTCATGTCCTCGAAAATAATTTTCTTGAGAAGATAAATATATAACGGCATCAATTAATCTCTTTAATATTACCCTATTTTCAGAGACTATTTTATTAAAATTTTCTATTTCTCTTTTATGCGCAGAATCCAAGAAATTTACAATATTTTGTTTACCCAACATTTCGAATTTAATGCAAGATGAAATCTGCTCCTGAGATTTTCATTGCCTTTCTAAACTTCGCGACAAATTTTGCAAATTATTAAACCCGGCCCTGTACCAAATTGAGGATTGATCATTAGTAAATAACAAACATTTTCAACAATATAATTTTTTTCTAACTGTTGATGCCGTTAACCACTTGATTTTTCTTTGTTTGCCACTTGTGAAAACTAACGTGCATTGATGGTGTAGATCTGACTATTTTTTTTAATTCTTACCTTTTGATCATAACTAAGAAAACTAAATCCATTTAACAACAAATAATCCACCACGTCTGGACAACAAGACATGTTGTTGGGAATATTTTTTCATTTTTCAACCACCTGTTAAATATTTTATGTATGTTTATGTTCTCCCACGAAACCACAAATTGCCACTGTCCTTATTCTATAACTGTCCATTCTCTTGTAAGAGAGGGGATCAACGCTCAACTAAAGTGTACATGCGCTAGAAAGAGATGGGGTGCTAGAGGCTAGCTACCCTAACTAACAGATCCAGAATGTTTTCTGAGATACGCGCCAATAATTCAAGGTTACGAGCAATGTATTGAAATGGGGGTTCGTTGGCCGCTAGTCTTAGTTCATCCAAGTAAGCGCAAAAGCGCGATGAGAGACCGGGAAATATGCATACGTGGACTATCTGGACTACAATGTTACATGTTTGTGGAAAGGAAATGCAAAATTATTTTTTTACACTTAAAATTAATTAATGAATTATGAACTACATTGAAAATTGAGATATACCTAAGTAGAAATTTCTACTTGTGAAAAATATTAGTTTGGAGATATTCTGCTTCTCCCAAGATTGTAAAGGAGGCTCAGCCTCCCCTGCCTTCCCTGTCCAGCCACGACTGGGCTGTTTACAATATAATATTATATATACGTAAAAGTCGTCTCTGGAATTTATCGTTGCCTCCCGATCTCTAGTCATTAATTAGGAAAAAGAATTTTCTTTACGTCTAGTAAAAATGAACAATAATTGGGCTGTCAAGCATCTTATTTTATGGCATATCACTCCAGGAACAGATTGTTGACAAGATTTTCTAATCCCGTGTGTGTTATATCTTTAGGTTGGCTCTTGTGTCCCTTATTAAGATTTTTTGAATTCGTGTTTCGGTCAGACTCTACATAAATTCCCGGAATGATTCGTCAAATGCTATTCAAACACGAATCCTAGAATTCCATCGATGTAAAGAAAATTGACAACCGAATGTCCCAAAGGGTGTCTAAACATATAGGCACTGTTGTTATTTTATTACCTTCTATTTTAGTATAAACTGTCCCTTAAATTGACTAACTATCGAACTTATTTAGGAAATAGATTTAAACGTTTAACTAAAATTAAGAATAGGAAACAAATTGAAAGTCTTACCATAGATGTAATCCCAAGATTAATAAATGATATAATAACACCACTCGACATATAAATCTCTCTGTGTTCTTCGTTAGAGTATATTTGAATGAAACTGAAACATGTCAAAATCAGTACTGATGAGTGTAGTAAAGCCAGCAGAATTTCCCAACCAAAAAGCTTGTTGAAAGTATGAACAAGTTCATTTATTAATCCATATAAGTAGGAAACTGTTCTTACAGTTTTTATTATTTCTCTTCTGTTGGAACATCCTTTTATTAAGAAGTTGTTTAAACATTTATATTTGCACTTGATTGCTAAGGCTATATTATAAACCATTATAGTTCTTACGCATTTTACATATATTAAGAAAAGAGCGTACGACGTTATTATAAAATTAGTAATGATAGCTGAGGCCCGATACCAAACTGTTAACGAGAAGCCAAAATTTATTATAAACAATAAATTAAATAGAAGAAACTGAAAATTAAAGTTTCTTAAGAAAGAATTTTCAATTTTGTCTTCTTTATTGAAATAATTTTCAAGCAATACAAATCCTTGAAACAAATGTGTCCAATTATTCATGTTCCAGAATGCTGATCCTAATGAAATGATCACACATAAAATTAGTATTATACATACTTGTATAAACATTAGAAAGGACACGCTGGAGATGTATAAGTTTTGATGATCTATTAGCCATGTATTATATATGCAATAGAATAATATAATAACGGTTATAATATCAATGATTAGACAGTAAAATTTGTAAAGTTTGCTTTTACTGATATAATTCTTATCAAAATCGTATCTTGGAACTATCGTCAAGATAGTGCCTAATTTAAATGCTACTTCCAAAAATCTTATACTGTTTCTACTATATCTCAAACTCATACTGTTGTTCATTCTACTCGTAGACATTTGAATGAACTACTAAAAGTAATGAATTAACCAATTCGATACTTTTAATTGGACTAATGTAAGTTATAAATAACTACAAACGTATCTACCCTCTATTAGCGTATTAATATAAAACAATTTGTACTAACTGTTATTAGATGGTTCAATAACTTGCGATATATACGGGGTGTCCCAACGATCTTTCAACTAGAATTATGCCTTTATTATTGAAGATATAGTGAGTGATATGTCTCTGGTGGTCAGTGCTACTACCCGTTAAACATCATTAATGTCTTCGTGACTGATAGCGACCTGCAAAGCAGGTACCAAGAGCTGTGACCTCTAACCGTGGTGGGCTAAACTATATACTAAATAAGACTTACAGGAAACAACGACCTGCAAGTCTTGTTTGGTAGCTAAAATCGTTTGTCAATTCCTCACTAGACATAGACCGGTTTCAAACTAGCTGTGACCTCTAACCCTGGTGGGCTAAACTATATACTGAATAAGACTTACAGAAAACAACTACTCAGCGGACAAAAACCCCGACCTGCATTGAATTAAACCTGCAAGTCTTGTTTGGTAGCACAGCTCTTGGTACCTGCTTTGCAGGTCGCTATCAGTCATTAAGACATTAATGATGTCTGACGGGTAGTAGCACTGACCACCAGGGGATACACTTATCACTCACTATGTCTGTCTTGCTTAGTCTGCTTAGGATAGCCTGGTTTGCTATTATTATTTGTATTTTCAATTACTTATGGCATACTGACGAGAACATAACAAATTCGAAACCGGTCTATGTCTAGTGAGGAATTGACAAATGATTTTAGCTATCAAACAAGACTTGCAGGTTTAATTCAATCCAGGTCGGGGCTTTTGCCCGCTGAGTAGTTATTTTCTGTAAGTCTTATTCAGTTTATTAGTGAAGGCAGAAATTCTGTAAAATTTATACCTACTTATTTGATACACATTTTAAAATACTTTCCAATAATTAGTTCCAGAAATGACTTTTAATTATGTATGTAGATAGAACATTATTTTGTAAACACCTAATGAAACATTCCCAAACAATATAGTATGAGATGATAAAATATTCTTATGCTTAGCTATGTACTTACTTACTGACGTCATATCTTGACGAGGAAATGCTCCTTTGTCGAGTGTCTAATAGCAATGCACAGATAGATACCTATAGGAGAATGTGGCTTGGCCGTCACGTTTACGCCCACTGCCCCATGTTAGATAGATACATTTATTTAGTATCAATGACAATCTGTTTGAAAAACATGTTGTATAATACAAGTCAGATTGAATTTAAAGACGACGGAGGTTAATTTTTTAAAATGTCTCGCTCAATAAATTCCTTCAGAGCACTGGCGGTTCTTCAATAGGGTCATTTGGTCAATGACCTCCCACATACAAATAAAAAAATAGAGCTATTCATTTTCTGAAGTTTAAAAATATATAATATATATATTTTTAATATTCTTAAAAAATATATTAAAGTTTCTAGTTCATTCTATGCACAATACTATTCAAATATCGAGCCTCTACATTCATATTCATTACATTATTCATTTATAGAATTTAAAAATCTTGGGTCAATCCACAACTTCTCCTCAAAGCTAGCTACGTACCGAATTTACAACGAATTAAAGTAAAATAACTTACGCGCGAATCGTCAGAAAGCAAAAAGAGACAGAAAACACTGGCGGGAACAATGTCCCTGACACATTTTACGGAAACGGTAACGCACGAAGTTCGCTAGTAGAGCAGTCTTAATGCTGACTAGGTACGCGTTGGTCGGTAAATTCTATCGCGTAATTTTTAATGTTTTTATTTGTGAACATTTTATTAGTAAATCTCTACTTGTCGTGAAATTAAGTAAAGTAGTGTTTTTGGTGTTTACTATTAAATATGAATGTTGTACAAAATATATAAATCTGAAAGATGGACATAAGTTGGGTTATGAAGACCGAGTGAAATTCAAAGGTGGTGGCCGTCCAAAACCTAATATGACGATAAAGCAAACATCTCTTGATAAGAAAAAAGAAGTTAATAGGTATTTTCGAAATTCAATGTACGATTTATCCTAATGGATTTGCGGATGCGAGTTAAAAAATGCATTTTTTTGTTTCCCATGCCTGTTATTTAGTGATGATCCTGATCCTATATGATCCAAAACAGGTGTAACTGACTTGAAATATTTAAAAATAAAAGTACAGAAACACAATTTATTCAGTCTCAAGGAACGACATCGCAGCATTTGACAGATGTAATTTTAAAAGAGTTAGAATGTCTGAAAATTAATGAAAGTCCTGAAAAATTGATAGCACAAAGTTACGATGGAGCATCAGTAATGAGTGGTGCTTTTGGAGGTGTACAAGCCAAAATTAAAAAAAGTTATCCTTCAGCAAATTTTATTCATTGTTACGCTCATCAATTAAATTTAATTTTACAAAAAGCATCAAGTCAGGATAAAAGCATAAACATTTTTTTTGCTAATTTACATAGCTTCTCTTCATTCTTTGGAAAATCGCCAACAAGAACAGCCCTGTTAGATAATGTTGTTAAGGTGAGATTACCTAAAGCGGCTCCAACACGATGAAATTTTAATACAAAGTGCATAGAGACTGTTTATACCTATCGAAGAGAATTATTAGATTGTTTAGAAAAAATCACTGATAATGAATCAGAAAACAACACTCTAAACCAAGCTATTTGTTTAAAAAACTACTTACAAAATGAACATTTTCTTTACTGGTTAAATTTTTTTCATTTAGTTATGCCTCATTGTGATATATTGTTCAATCAATTACAAAAATGTAATATCGATGTCATAACAGTAAATAAGTGTATTGGCGTTTTTAATAGTAAAATTGAAGACATCAGAAATAAAATTTTGAATAACTATTTGGAGGAGACATCCATGCAGTCTGCCCAGAGATGTAAAACGGAAGAATCAAAAAGGAGAATTTCATTAGAAGTTTGTGATGTAATTACATCTGAGATCAAAAACAGGTTTAGCTTCAGTAATCATTTAGCAGTATCTCAGTTATTTCACGCAGATCGATTTAAAGATTATAAAAAAAGCTTTCCTCAAAATATATTTAAATTAGTTAAAACGGAGTATCGAGTCATAAATCATTTGAAACTTAAAACTGAATTAGAAGTATTATACGCATATAGCCGAGAAAATTTTTCCAATAGTGAAGGTGCAGTTGCTTTGTTACAGCTTTTTATTAACAATAAATTGTGCAATACTTTTTCTGAAAGTGTCAAACTGTTAAAAATCTTGTGTACTCTCCCTATGACTACCGTCGAAAGTGAACGTTGTTTAGTTACATTTGTTTTATGAAGTAATGTAGTTAATGAGGAAATAAACTTGGCAACATCTAGAAATGGGTCTGAAAGTCATTCCATAATAAAAAACAATAAAATTGATATAGACACAAATAAATCCACTAAGCAAATTTTCTTGCGAAAACGTGTATTAATATTGGGAGATCAAAATGCCAAATATATAAATCAAAAAATTAGCAAGCTTCTAAATCCCAACATATATGAAATTACCTCTTTTATTAAACCTGGAGCGACTTTAAGTGAAGTTATGAATAAAATGGAAGTTTTAAGTGAAAGTTATACAATGAATGATCATATTATAATAATCGCTGGTTCAAATGATATATATGCAAAAAGAACTCCTTCTTTTCGTTTCATCTGTAACAAACTAATACACTGCTTGCATACAAACATTATATTTACATCGGTTCCGTATTTTTCGAAAAACACATTCAGGCTACAGCATATTTATAAGTATAATGTAAAATTGTGTGAATTCTTGTTTAGATTCAACAAATACACACAGGGTTTTATAGGTTATGTAGACATAAATAATAAAATAATAAATAACGATTTCAAAATGTATATTTCTAGATGTCTTTCAAGTATAATAAAGTCATCAAAGCCTCAAAAAAATTTAAAATTCGTGAATTTAGAGCCTCCATGTTTATATGAAATAAATAGTAGGCAACCCTCTGACAATAGTATTTCTCAGACTAGGCGAAATAGTGAACTTTTTTTATACCCCCGATTATCGCAACTGATACTAGACCCATAGAAGAAACTGCAGCTTTTGTCGTGACCCATCAAAATATACAGAGTATTAGGAACAAAATTCAGCAGTTGGATATATTTTTAAATGAACATAATACGGATGTGTTATTAATAAGTGAACATTGGCAATCTGAGGAGGAAATTAACTTAATTAGTCTCCAAAATTTTAAATTATGTACTTCGTTTTGCCGATCTAAACAAAAACATGGGGGTGTAGCTATATTCTGTAAAAATTATATTGAAGTTAAACCCATTAGTTCTTGTCTCAATTTGTCTGTGACTAATAGTTTTGAGTGTTGTGGTGTTGAATTTCAAGGTTTTAATATTGTAGTGTTAGTTGTGTACCGCCCTCCAAATGGTGATATCAACATTTTCTTCAATCAGTTTGGTAAATTATTAGACTTATTTTTACATAGTAATAGATGCATAATAATAGGTGGTGCTTTTAACATAGACTTTAATGTAAATTGTCCTACCCTACGAGAGCTGTCAACCATCTTAAATTGCAACAACATGCGTCCAACCATTCACGAACCAACTAGAGTAACTTCTATATCTAGTAAGTGTATTGATAACATTATAGTTAATCGTGACGATGCAATTCATGAAGCAAGTGTAATAAAAAATAACCTGTCAGACCATTTTGCTCAGTCTGTTAAAATGTCCGTAAATAGAGTAATTGACAGTGAAGTCCACTATATGCGTTTCTTTAGTGATAATAATATCTCTGAATTCTGTACCTATCTAAAAAATACAAGTTGGTTTGAGATTTGGGCTACTCAAGACTGTAATGATGCATTTAACTCATTTATGGATACTTTATCTTATTACTTCGAGATCTGTTTTCCTATCTCTAAACGAAAAAACTGTAATAAAAAAGTTAATAATGTACAAAAAATCATAAAAAAACCGGAGGTAATAGCAGCCAGAAAGAAAGTACAGCTTTTCGCTGATCTCAGTAGAAAATATTCTCAGTTCAAAGAGCAGTTTAAAATAGCTAATAATGAATATCGACGATTGCTTTCGTCAGTTAATATGGAAATAAATGATCAGCTGGTATCAAACGCAAAAAAATAAAAGCAAAGCGATGTGGAATATTATAAATAACACCTTAGGTAGATCCAAAAATCACGATTTACAGATTAAAATAGAAGATAACGGTAAAATTTTAAATTCTAAAGAATGCGCTGAGACATTTAATGATTTTTTTATATCTTCCGCTAAGAATGTAGTCTCTAATCTTCCTAAAGGCATAGACCATTGTTTTATAGAATCTTGTCTAAAATGTTCTATGAATTCACTATTTCTTAGAGCTCTCTCAGAAGACGAAGTTCTAGAATTAATAAACAAGTTAAAGAATTCGAACTCCTCTGGGGTTGATGAGATATCCAACTCTCTATTAAAGACTATCAGTGTATACATCGTTCGCCCTTTGACCTATATAATTAATCTGTCTCTTGAACAAGGCACGTATCCCGATAAATTAAAAATCTCTAATGTAATACCCCTCTTTAAAAAAGGCAATGCAAACCTAATTAGTAATTATAGAGGAATTAGCCTATCTCCCAGCGTCTCTAAAATTTTTGAATCTGCAGTTAATATGCAATTAGTGGATTTCCTCACAGTTAATAATATGCTCTCTCAAAGCCAACATGGTTTTACAAAACAAAAAAGTGTTGATTCTGCTCTCAGCGATTTTGTAAATGGTATAGTTAATGCACTGGACAAATCTGAAATTGCGTTGGGGCTCTTTGTAGATTTCTCCAAGGCTTTTGATTGTGTCGATCATAATTTACTATTAAATAAGTTAGAAACATATGGCGTTAGAGGCATAGCTCATGATTGGTTTAGATCCTATTTATCAAATCGTTCACAACAGGTTAAAATTCAAAATGTATATTCAAGTCTTAATGCTGTAAATACAGGAGTTCCTCAAGGATCTATTTTAGACCCCACATTATTTGTGGTCTTTATTAATGACATGCTGAATTATTTAGAACATCCATTATGCTCAATAGTATCATATGCTGATGATACTAATGTATTGATAAAATGTAACAGTCTGACTGATGCGGAGAATTGTGCAATAATAATATATGAAAAAATAAATAGATGGGTTGAAAAAAACAAATTATGTATTAATTGCGAAACAACAGCATGTATTGCGTTTAAAACATCGCAATCTAACATAATAATAAATGACAGCATAATGTTGGATGGGATAACGAGCCTGAGCTACTCAAACAACTCAAAAATGTTAGGTTTAAGGATAGATTGCCATCTTAAATGGTCTAGTCATATACAAGATGTCTGTGCTAAATTATCAAAAGCATGCTTTGCCTTAGCCATAACATCAAAACAGTGTAGTTCATCAATTATAAAACAATTATACTTTGCATCTATTCATTCTACTATTAAATATGCCATAGTACATTGGGGTCAATCACATGATGCACATAGTGTTTTTGTTTTACAAAAGCGAGCGTTACGAATCATGGCTAATTTAAAATATGATGAGTCGTGCCGGGATGCATTCAAAACACTAAATATACTCACTATGATTTCTGTGTATATTTATGAAGTAACTTGTTTTGTATATGAAAATAAAACAAAATTTTCAGAAAACAGAGCCCAGCATGATCATAATACCAGAAAAAAAACAATTTTATACCACCAAAACATGATTCAGCTCTTTATCAAAAAAGTCTTTTTTTATAATGGGTGTAAGCTTTTCAATGTTTTACCTGAATCTGTTAAATGTTTACCATCAATTTATAAATTTAAAACTGCTGTAAAGTCACTATTAATAAATAAAAACTGCTATACCATAGGTGAATTTATGTTATCTTTTTAATTATTGTTTCGGGTTACTGTTAGCTGTACTATTGTATATTTATTAATATTTATTAACATATCCTTCGTGTATACGTGTCTTTTCTATGTATATTTTATTACATTTTCAGTAGTTAGTTGTCTATACTTTTGACTGTATATTTAATTTAATGCTAAAATTATTAAAAATGACAATTTTATAAGTTATAAATATGTTAATATTTCCTGTTATGTTACTATTACTAACTCTCTTGTACAACTATGACAAAATTTCTTAAACCTGTACTTGTACTGTAGTTTTCTGAAATTAATAAACATTATTATTATTATTATTATTATTATTAAATGAAGCAATCGGCGATTTTTCATATTCAACCAGTTTAAAGAGGTTATTTGTCTCCAGACATGATCATACTTTCGCAAATTCAAAATGAGCCGACAACAGTTATTTTGCATTTTCTGAATTCTCCATGCATCAAATGAGTCAATACATGGCCCATATACTACATCACAATAATTAAAGAAAGATAAAACAAGTTGCTCACACAATATTTGTTTTAAATTTTGACATAAAATAGTACGATTTGAGTACAAGAATTTCAGAGAACAGTATGCTTTTTGTAAACACTTACTAACATGCTCCGTGAATTTTAAATTACTGTCAATGATTAGTCCAAGGTTCTTTGTAGATTTAATTACTGGAAGCTTGAAGTCTTGTATTTTTATACTGATGACAACTTCTACCCTATCTCTATAAGCTTGGCTACCGATCAAAAGTAGTGATGCATTAATATGTAAATTATGCTTTTTAGATATATGAATAATTGTTTTTAAATCTTTATTTAATATAGTATTTGCCAAGATAACTTCATCAGGACGGAAGCTATAATAAATTTGAGTGTCATCAGCATAAAAATGACTTTCACATTGACTCAAACAGTTTGTGAGATCGGATGTGTAAATTAAAAAAAAGCAATGGGCCCAATATTGACCCCTGGAGAACACCACTGGTAATATCAACAGAATTAGACATATTAGAGCCCATCTTAACTTGATGGGTTCGACCATATAAAAAACAGTCGAAAAAATCTATTGAGGTGTTATTTAGGCCATAATAATTAATTTTGAAATTAACATATTTGGTTAGTACTCTTTAAGACAAAGACACTGATATAAAAATATGTGGTCTAACTCTTATCAGTATAAAGTTATTCAATATTGTATGCATAAACAGGGCCCAAATTTTTAGTATTGCTGAATCGTAAAAATTAAAGATTTTAGAGACGTTTTTGCACAAGAATACATTTATCATTTTTCTCAAATTTAATAGTTTTTAAATATTAACAAAACCTTGTAGAATTCATTGTGTTTTAAACCAAAAAATAATATTTTCGGTGTAGAAAATCACGTAGAAAATTATCTTCCTATAAGAACCATCTGGCAGTAGGATAGAGCCCTTTTTCACCATATTTAAAGGGTAACAATATTGTTGAACTAGAAACGAGCCTATAAGATGACTTCCTAGATGTTCCGATCTCATATCATTTGATTTTTTATGGAGCTATTTAAAAAATGAGGTTTACAAAAAAATCTGTTGGTATCGAGCAATTGAGGGAAAATTATTTGAATAATGAATCACATCAATTACGACCAATTTTTATCCAAAATTTCTCAAAAATTCTCTTGTTATCTGTTCAAAATTATGTTATTTGGGTACGTTGTACCATTGTTTTCAATGCTGAACCTTTTGTGCTCAGTTTGTAATAAACAATTATCAATATTCCTGTAAATATTAGTAAAACTACGGAAGACACAAATATGAAATCCTTTATTGTTGAAACCGGAAAAAATGAGGCTTGCGATCCTCGTGACAGTTATAGAGTGCTTCATTTAAAAAAATCAAATATTACATGTAATTCAATCATTGTTTTTCGTTAATAACATAAGAAAATAAATTCCCGTAATGATTCTAAACAGTTAAGAGCAAAAATAAAAAATGATATTAGTACTTCATACAACGATTAATTAAAAGGACTACAAAATAATATTAAATTAAGTATAAAACATTTCTGGTCCTACGTTAATTCTAAGAAAAACAGTTCTTTAATACCTGATTAATAAAACAGAATGATTCTGAACTTAGTAAGCCATTGGACATTGTCAATAATTTTGCTTCTGTTTTTAAAACCTCATATTCCCCAAATGAGTCTAATGTTGACATTAATAATCTAGATTGCACAAAAAATTTCTTAGATTTAAATATGTTCAGTGGAAAAAATATGTTTGAAGCCTTACTGAAATTGAAGCCTGAGTTCACGAAGGGCCTTGATGATATTAATTAAATTTTAATTTATTAAACACCACAGGTAATATAACACCTGTGTCTCTGAAGATACCTCAAGGTACCTTGTGCGGGAGAGGGTTACACATTTAAAGATAATGAATACACTCAATATCCAAGTCTGCTAGGATTAATTTCTGGTTTAAAAAAAATCCTAGCTCATTGACCGGGTATCGAACCCCATGCTCCAGAATGAGAGGCAAAATCTACAGAGTAATGGAATAAACATTTTTCTTCATTTTTAAAAACGTTTGTCCTATTGCTCTGTAGATTTTGGTACAACGTGATTACCGATGTTAAAAGAAGAATTGAACAAAATTAATATTGTATAATTTTTAAGTATCAACAGTTCTATGTAAGTATCTATGCATATTATATAAACAAATAATATATGTGTCAAGATTCACGCTTGACATATTCTAAAAAAAGATAAATAACTTTGAAAAAGGAAACAGATTCGTTTTCCGAAACGTTAGGGAATTATATTATTAGAATGCGGTTTTTGTTCAAGTTTTTATCATGCCAAATGTGCTGATCTTACAAAAAAATCAGATAGAACTGATAAAGGCCAATGAATTTATTATTTGGAAGTGTTCGATATGTTTTGAATCAGCTGATCAAATAAACAAACAAACAACTTGTTCTGGATGTGCAGCGATACCAGCTTTATTAGATACCATAAAAAAATTATACACAGTAGAGGAATTAAAATTACAAATTAATAAACCTGTTAATGCAGCAGATAATGGAAATAGTATAGAAAATATGTATAATTGTAACACCAAAATATAGTAAAAAATAACCTGTTCGGACCCCCAAAATATGTAGCGAAGTATGTTTATTCGGGCGTCGTAACAGTGTTTGCTTTCGGATAGCTGGTTTGGAAAATTAATCCAGGATTCCTGTTAGTTGTAAATAAGAAAGCCTAAAGTATTCATAACGGAGTTTATTTTATTAAAGTAACATTTATCCAAAACATGAAGTTAAATAAACATAAAATCAGATTCTTCAACAATAAAACCAAGTCAAGTACAGTTAACAAATATTATTTACATTGGTGAGATTAATTTACGGGGAGTGTAATTCGGTGAATGCACGGTGACGCATGACGGTGGGCTTCAGCTTCAAGTACTGAAGTAAAACATCTAGGATTCGATGCGGCGGTGAGGTCGAAAATTATTTAACGGCCGCGGGCCCAGCTCAACACGCTGAAGACTCACGGCAATAAATAATTAGGGAACTGGTGACGGCGGTTGGTTTAGCAACTATTTACCAACAGTGGGCCCAGCTCAACACGCTGAAGACTCACGGCGATAAATAATTACTAGACTGGTGACGGCGGTTGGTATAGCAACTATTTACCAACAGTGGGCCCAGCTCAACACGCTGAAACTCACGGCAATAAATAATTACTAGACTGGTTGGGCCCAGCTCAACACGCTGAAGACTCACGGCAATAAATAATTAGGGAACTGGTGACGGCGGTTGGTTTAGCAACTATTTACCAACAGTGGGCCCAGCTCAACACGCTGAAAACTCACGGCGATAAATAATTACTAGACTGGTGACGGCGGTTGGTATAGCAACTATTTACCAACAGTGGGCCCAGCTCAACACGCTGAAACTCACGGCAATAAATAATTACTAGACTGGTTGGGCCCAGCTCAACACGCTGAAGACTCACGGCAATAAATAATTAGGGAACTGGTGACGGCGGTTGGTTTAGCAACTATTTACCAACAGTGGGCCCAGCTCAACACGCTGAAAACTCACGGCGATAAATAATTACTAGACTGGTGACGGCGGTTGGTATAGCAACTATTTACCAACAGTGGGCCCAGCTCAACACGCTGAAACTCACGGCGATAAATAATTACTAGACTGGTGACGGCGGTGCAGAGCGGCAAAATGGCTACCAACACCAAGAGGTCAAGCTCAGCACGCTTAAAACCCCAAGATGCTACCAGACATTCAGCCGGGCGGCGTCGTCGTCGGATTCTGATTTCTAACCAAATGGAGTCAAGCTCAACACGCTTAAGACTCCTTAACTACCCAGCTCAACACGCTGAAGATAGTTGTCAGCAGAAAACTGAATGCCTTTACGCGGCTACGGCCATTCTATTTATACCAAAATCCTGGCCTTGGTGACGTCAATATTTCATGGCGGCAGGAAGTTCGTGGCAGCACCTGCCAAACGGTAATTGCAGAAACTTCTAGGAATGAACATCTGCGTGATTCATCATTATGTCGGCAGAAAGTGCGCGACAGCACAAGACTAACGGGAATTTCCGAAACTAGAGTAATGAACATGCGTATGAATCATTACATAATAAATGAAATTACTGAGACAAAAGCGTAGTAAAAATATTATAATATTTAAATTAAATTAGTGAGGGGAGACATCCATAGTCAATAAAAGAAGAGATGATACAGAGCAGGCCAAACAAATAATTAAATTTATAACAGACGAAATCGAAACGAATAATATTGAAACTTACTGGTTGAGAACACTGAATGCCTATTAAAGATAATTCTTAATTGTCAAGAAAATGCACTGAAATTAATATGGAATAAGAGTAAACTACGTAATTCACAATATGGAGTTATCATTGGGTTAGATTAGAAATACATTTCTAAAAAAACTATAATTTCATTAAAGCAGACAGACCTACGCGTGGTGGGGGGAGGGGTTGGTGCTTACCTAAAAAACAATTTTAAAATTAAAATATACTATAAAAATGATAATTTTGAAAGCGGTTTAGAACAGTTGTGGATTAAAATCAATATTAATAAAATTGTATTGGGTTAGGTGTCATATACAAAGCACCTAGTGGAAACGTAAATTTTATTGTGAATTTTTTGATGTTTTAGAAAGCATTTTTTTAGAAGTAAATTGTATAATAGTGCTGGGAGATATAAATATGAATCTCTTTAAAAATGATAATGATTCAAAATATTTTAGTTCATATATATCTAATTTTAATTTAACACAAATTGTAGAATTTCCTACAAGGGTAACAAATGTAAGTCAATCCTTAATGGATGTGATATGTGTAAGTAATAATATCGTAGTAAAATACTGCGTTACTTCAGATTCGTATAATCTAACTGATCACATGTTAGTGTCTTGTGAGATATCTATTGGATGTGGACAGCTTGACGAGGGTAAAAATACATTTTTCAGAAATTATAATAATATTAATTATGAAAATTTTAATATAGATGCAACTAGCCTACTCTGGAATACTATATATAAAATAGACGATATAAATTTAAAAGTAGAAACATTAAGAGGGCTAATCCGACTTGTGTTTGTAAGGTGATTTTTCAAAATTTATTTCGTCCATACGGTTTGGTCAAATTACACCAAATTTGGAAGAGCGGTAGATGAAGGTGCACTAGAGAATACATGTATCTTATTTTAATTAATTTTCACTTCATGTAGGAAAAATATACACTGTAAATATAGGTAAAATTTTAATGTGACTAGCTCCATAATTATTGACATAAATCGGTAAAATTTATACAAGGCTTCTAGAATGAACCTTCATAATTTTGTTCAGCAAGTTTCATATTTCTATTCCGTACCATTTCGTTAAAAATAATTTTCTAAATAAGTACCTTTTGCCAGTAGAAATGGAGCAAGGAAGTGCTGCCTCTACTGGGAATCACACCGTAACTAAGCCGGCTATAAACTGCTTGAGTGAAGGTATAGTCAAGAGCAAAATTATTCAGCGGCGGATATATAAAAACAGCAAAAACCCTCCGTGAAATTTGTAATAGTGTTTTGGTTTGATATATATATTTTAAGTATGTATTTACTTACTATTTTGTTTATATTTTGTAATTATAATAATAGAAAAAAATAATAAATAATTATTTATGTACTTTTATATCATACAATTTTACATTAATAATAGGGAACTTGCCTATAATTTTAAAAATAAAAATAATACTAAAAAACATAGCGTAACGTTGTAATAAAACGTGTACTTCATAAAAAAATAAGATTTCTAATTCCTCGCAATCAGTATGAAGGATCTAAACAGCGATAAAATTAAAGTGGCCCGAAACGAGCTACTATTGACTGTGACGTCACACCATACAATATTCGGTAGTCGTCGCGCCGGGAAGCAACACAATCAGATGTTTTCCAATTCCAATTTAAAATCTTTATTCACAATTAAGTAGATTATTTACAACTTCTATGGGGTACAGAGTATAATTTATATTAATATATACATATATTATATACAGAAAAAAGAAAACTAAAAATCAATTCATTCATAAAATACTTAAAAATAATAATACAAACAAATTAACAAAGTATGACATTCTATATAAACATATGTACAATATGGTGTTATTAGACTTTGGTTGATTTGTTAGTGACTGTTCTGATATAAATATATAATTGTGTTTTATAGTACCGCTTATTGTAGTTGTACAGATATTTTAAAATGACCGAACAAGGTTTTTCAAAGGGCCAATCTGATAATTTGCCTAAAGTGGATATGTTTATGGTGGCATCTTTTATACAAAATAGTGAAAGTTTTTCCCTTGGAGAGGTTCGCGGGGTCAAGGCAGAGAAGTATGTATTTTTTTAGCTTTTAGTAATAATTTATAAACATAAAATAGTTATGACTTGATCACGGAATAAAATGAAATAACTACAAAATGCTTAGTCGCAACTAAGCTTTTTTAGCAGACTTAGTCTTATGTTTGAAAGAATTTAGGGTAATTCTTTACAACAGCCACTTCTATATTTTTCGTGTTTTTTTTGTACACACGTGTAAAGTGTCTATAGAAGACATTTGCTGCAAAGGAAATGTTGCGCAAATGTATAATTACCTATCGTAGGTATTTTCGTACTATGTTTTGGGGAAAGGGAAATAAGTGATTGTGTCGTGTTATCATTCACATAATAGATAAATGTAAGATTTGAATAGAATAAATTAAAGGGCAAGGGAAAGGTATTTGCAATATACTATATATACTAGAGGTAAACATTTTACTCTTCGCAGACAGTAGTGTTATTGAACTTTTATATAATTGTTGCACATTCTGTAGGATACTCTTCGCAGTTTTTTGAAAAGAATCTTGTGTTTGTCTTATAAACTTCATTCTTACAATACTTAATGTATTGACTACAAATTTAATTTTCTTTCCCGATGGTGCCGACTGTATTGGCGAAATGCGTGGCAGTATATTTTATAGTATAAACTAAGATTCATTCTTACAATACCTAATATATTGATCACATATTTAATTTTCAACTTTTTTTCATCTCCCGATGATGCCGACTGCGTAGGCAAAATTTGTGGTAGTATATTTTACAGCATTTTGGTGTCTATAGAAAATTACTTCAATTTTAGTAGCACATTGAAAATTGCAGCCCTCTGTAGATTCATATTTTTAAATAAAATGTCCTATAACTTTTTTATTTACTATTTGATTTTTTTTCAAAAACAATGGATTTCTTCCTCTAGCTAACACTAACTCATAGCCCAAATTTCAATTCGATCGGTCTTTTCGTTCTTTAGCTATCGTGCTTACAAGAAACGTGACGGACAGACAGATGAACAGACGGACATTTTGAAAGTTGTTCAGAATTCGATGACGAACGATATGATTTTTTCTTTGCGAGCGATATTAACGATTTTAGAAATGTCCCGATCAAATGCAATATACTCTTCGTTATCGTATTTGCGAAGAGTATAATAATAAATTGCTGTTTATTTTAGCACCAGGAAATTACCTTTACTTAGTATCACTAAATTATATTCTATCTACTAATCTTATTTTCTAACATTGTATACACATTCTTTCTTTAATCCTACCCTAATTAAAATTCAATAATTCGGAATTCGGAATATTTTATTGCCTGCCTGCGAAAAACTAGTAGATAGACATATAGTATTTAATAATGACTTACATTAAAATAATCACACACATGTAGAGACCTACATGTCTGTGAAATGTCTTTTTCATTTCTTCTACACGCTTTTTGCCATTTTGATCGACGAATCTTATCTTCTGGCAATATTATAAATACTTTATCTGGCACTTTCATTGTAGTATTCTTACACAACGGTACAATGCAATATTTAAAATAAGGAGTTTTTGTTTCCATTTTAAGTATACACTTAAAATTTATCTGAAATCAAGCGGTCGAGTGCTGGGATCTCCGTCGTCGTTTGTAAATTGTATGGTGTGATGTCACGACTACTCCCGCGCTTTTGAACCTGTTTGAAACGGTTCGCAAGCGCGCGAAACTTGCTCTGCTAGCCCTTGTAAACAATTTTTTATGTGTTTATATAAAATGAATAGATTATAGAATGTTTTATAAAAATTAAAGAATGAGAAGAGAAATATGTAAATTGATAAAAATGAAGAGTGGAATATGGTGAGGTACAACTAACACACAACATACAATTACTTATACAATATTACTTTACCCATCAAATAATTACGTAATAGTACCCATAATGGACTACCTAAATCATTTTTTCCAGTAGAAACTGCATACACTAAATATTAAACTGTATTATGGAGTATAATATTATATAATTAAAATAAAATAATTAGGACGGTTATTTCTATTCTTTAATAATTTACGTGTCTATAATTCCACTGTAACATTGATCGAAACCCAAAAAGACAGCAGTTTTTATTTATTAATTAATAATAAATAAAAAGAAAGTAATTATTACTATATTTCAGTTTATATTTCGAGTTGTATAATATCTGTTTCGCGGAGAGCTTGGTTCCCTACTATATTTATTAACCAGAGTGTACATATCGACCAGAACAATAGATTTTATTGCTTTACTCTATCCCGTCGTAATGTGTTGCTAGTTCACATACTCTGGAACCAAAATTCTTTTCTGCACGACGTTCATTTATTTTATATACGTCTGTCACTTTCGGAACTTCCTAGAGAGAGACACAGTCAACGGAGGCTTTTTCTTAACTAGGCCCCTTAAATGAATATATAATATATCTGTTTGATAAGCATGTCCCACTAATGCAATACAATAATAACAAAAGCCGTTCACCCTCTATTACGTACACAATTTAATTAAAATTAAAAAATAAAGCACACAAAAAAGTATTTACAAACAAAAACTGCAAATGATAAAATGTATTACTTAGATTTAAGAAAATATACAAGTGAAGCAATAATACGTGAGAAAATTGCATACATGCAATTTACATTGAAAAATAATAAAAACAACTAAAAAAAATTATGGCACAAAATGAAAGACTACTATATCAACAATACTAAAAATTCTAATATTTGCAACCTGGAAGAAAATGTAACCTCAAATGACATAAACAATTTCTTTATAAATGTAGTGGATGATAATAACGTTAATCTAAATTTAATAACATACCATGAGAATAATAGGTTAAATAATGAAATTAATGAATTTAAATTTAAAACTATTGTACCGACATATATAAACTAATTAAATCTATAAAATCAAAAGCTATAGGCATAGATTACATAAATATCAAAATATACTAGATACTACCACCTATAATAGATGTGTTAGTCCATATTATAAACGAGTCCTTACGTACTGGAATATACCCTGACTTGTGGAAAATTACTAAAGTAATTCCTTGTCCAAAATTTGAAAATTCAGTAAATTTAACAGATTTGCGTACATTAAACATTTTGCTTACACTTTCTAAGTTTATAGAGCAACTAGTTGTTTATCAATTAAAACATTATTTAGAAAAATACTCTTCACTGCCAAATTTGCAATCCGGATTTCGAAGTAAACACAGTACCCAAACTGCACTACTAAAAGTTGTAGATGACCTAAGCAAAGCAATGGATAAAACACAGGTCACGTTTCTTATCTTACTCGATCAGAGTAAAGCATTCGATTTGGTAAATTTCGAACTATTAATAGCAAAATTAAAATTTGTAGGGTTAGATACAGTTGCACTTGCCTGGTTTAAAGACTATATCACCAACAGAATACAGTTTGTGAATTATAATTATTTACAATCAGATTTAGTAAAAACCAAGAGTGGCGTACTGCAAGGGAGTGTATCAGGACCTCTATTGTTTACAATAATTTTTATTTTTGATATTATTGAGAATTTGAAGTATTGTTTTTATCACTTATATGCTGAAGATATCCAACTATACATCTCAAGTACTGTAACAGATATAGATACAACCAAATAAAAAGTTAACTATGATTTAGAACAATTGTCAGATTGATGTAAAAATAATGGACTTAAATTTAATCCGAATAAAACTATTGCTATCTGTATTGGTAATGAGCAGATTAGGAATAATATAAATCTAAACACAACAAAATTATCACTTAATGGAACAAATCTGGTCTGGATGAAATCGGCAAAAAGTTTAGGTCTAATTATTGACGAATCTCTCAATTAGTTTTAAAAATAGGTCCATTTATTAATTCATTTACTCTTAACTTTTAAATTTACTGATTTATACAGGTTATATTTAAGATTCGGAAAATTGTTTATTTCTCTTATATTTTTATTTTTTTGTTTAAAAGTAGAACAATTTGTATGGTTTAATAAGTAGGCAAGGTGGAAGATCAATAATTTATTGAACCTTGGCCTTTTGTGTAATAATATGTAATATTCTTTTGTACATTAATTATACATAAACATTATTATTAATTTAGTTGGCTTGGATTAGCCTGACAGTTGGGAACGAGTAGTTCCAGTAAATCCGGCATTTCTCGTTCTCGACAACGGACTCAATATCTCCGGGGACGTAAGGCAGCACTGGTGTCTGGTCTACCCCGTACGAGTGCCTTAGATGGTAGTATAGCACTCGCAACGTGGCGTTATGCCGGTGGATGTAGGCCGAAATCGCATACATGGGGCATGTAGATAGTAAGTGCATGAGCGATTTCGGCGCCTGATGGCAGGTGCTACAGTAGATATCAGGAACCTCTACACGCCACACGCGGCTACGGTAGACCAAGGTGTTGATAACACCATCTTGACAGGCCATAATGAATCCCTCGGTCTCCAATTTAAGCTCTGCTGACCTTAGAAAGGCGAAGGTCAGTCTAGTCGATAAACCCAGTGTTTCTATGTTCTTATAGATGACACCATGCTGGGGTTTGTCGACTTGCTGCCAAAAGAGATTTTCCTGTTCGGCAGCTCTAATTCGGGCTTTTAGACGATTTGGCTGAAGTTCGGTGATTGACTCAACATCAGCACCTCGCCGGCCTCCTCGCCTGATGTCAAATGAGAGACCGAGTTCATCTGCGGCTCTTTTTTGCTCCCACTCCTACAGTTTCGTGATGTTTTACGAACTGCAAGAGGGGATCTGAGCTCCTGAGTATGTTACATGCCATACTCAGTACCACTCTGCCATACGTACACTCCAGGCTCAAGAGTCCTCGGCCCCCCGTTGACGTGGGAGGTACACACGAGCAATTGACAATCTAGGATGAATACTTCTGTGAATATTCATCATCTTGCGGGTATCTCTATCTAAATGGCGCAGCTCCTCTACTGTCCACTTTACTACTCCATAGGAGTAGAGCAGAACCGGAATGGCAAGCATATTAGTTGCAGTAACCTTGTTCTTCCCCGAAAGTTCGGTAGACCAAATCTTTCGGAGGCGGTGTCTGTACTTGCCGCGGAGAGAATCTTCTATTTGTGATACATCCTGGATGTGCCTTTGTTGCACGAGATATGTATAGGTCTCTCCGGCATCCAGATGTCTTAGGATGCTTCCGTCTGCGAGCTGCGCATCTTCAGGAAATTCCCCGCATCGTCCTCTCTTGAGGTTGACGACTGCACATTTGTCCAACCCGAACTCCATACCAATTGCCCGCGTATATTCTTCGACCACCCTAAGAGCGTTTTGTAGTTCGCGCTCTTCGGAAGCATAAAGTTTAAGGTCATCCATATAAAATAGATGGGTCACCTTATGCCTTCAGTCACTGGATGGCCCACATTGATATCCGTGGGTTTGGCGGAGCCCAACAGACAACGGCAGCAGTGAGATGCAGAAGAGGAGAGGACTCAGGGAGTCACCCTGGAAAACTTCTCTCCTAAATGCTACCTGCTCTGTCGTGACCCGCTGTGCACCTCATGTTATGGTGAGGCGGGTCTTCCAGAGCGGCAGCAGCTGTTCTATGCATCTCACTAGTGGTGCTGGTACCGCAAGACATTCGAGCAAGTACAACAATAGCTCATGTGATGTTGTATCAAATGCCTTGCGGTAATCAATCCAGGCCATCGATAGATTCCGCTTGTATTGCACAGAATCCTGTGTAATACAGCGGTCTAACAGCAGGCTGTCCTTGTAACCTGCCATGCCCTTCTTGGCACCACGCTGTTCGTGTATCTGCTGGAAGACCGGATCAACAGACCTCAGTGTCCTAGCATACAAGATACGTGTAAATATCTTGTAGCAGGAGTTGAGGCAAGTGATCGGCCTATAATTCCTCGGATCGGAAAGATCCCCCTTTTTGGGGATAAGCACAGTACGTCCCTCGACGAACCAGTCCCGAATCTTCTGCCCCTCGTTCAACCATGAGTTGCAAACTCACGCCAAACGGCGGTGAGTGGAAGGAAATTTCTTCCACCACCAGTTGTTAATGCCGTCTGGGCCCGGGGCAGCGAAGTTCTTGGTACCAATAAATGCTTGTTGGACTTCCTCCGTACTGATTACCGGGCACACTTCTTCTAGCTCTCTCGTCAAAAATTACTTTTATTACAAACTCCACCACACATCGAGTTTTTTTGAAAAGTAAAAAATTACTTTTGAAACGCCAAAAATGGTGACTTTTTTGAAACGTCAAAAATTACTTTTATTATAAACTCCACAACACGTCGAGTTTTACTACGGTGAGGAAGTTCTGATCTCCAAATAAATGGCAGCTGTTTTTTATTTGTTGCATTTTATTCTTAATATTAATTTATTAATAACGTATGTCAGACCTGCCCAAGGGTAATTTATTACCTACTCAAACTGATTCATAATTTAATCAGAGTATTTTTTTACCGTAAATCATGTTAAAATCCCGATTTTGAATTTTACATTTGTCAAGTCATGAAGAGTAAAAATCATTAATCAGTTGATACAAGCAAGATAAACACATTGTGTATGTTTAATTATAACATATCTGGTTCGATGTAATGAACATTATAAATTACACCGTCGAAAGAAAACAAGGGGAACTTATTTTTAGGACTGTTATTTTGTTACATAATCAGTTACTTATCACTATTGTTGTAGTAAATATATGTTGAATCATAATTAAAAATTACTATCTAATAATGAATAATTCAAATAGTCACCAAATTTCAAGAATTGACATATACATTTTACTGAAACAATTTAAAATTGGAAATATTTTTGGTTTAACACCGATATTTTATGACTCAAAGAATCGAAAGAGGATATTACTATCAAAAATGTACGTAATATTTATAATTATTGCTTTTGCCTCTGCATGTGTTTTCACACTAATGGAAAGAATAGAAGGGCTGTATAAAGAAATCAAAATAACTCAAATTATCATAGATGGTACGCAGTGCATATCAATTCTGCTTTTTGTTACGGCTTGCCTAGTGGGAACTATAAGAAACTTAAATAACTGGAAGATACTTTTTTCTAATATCAAAGAAGTCGAACACAAATTGAATGAGACTAAGTTTCAAGTGAAGAAAAGTTTTCTTTTAAATAATATAAACCTAATTATTTATCACATACTATTTCTCGTCTTGCATGTTTACGATAATTGCAATTTGATTAGAAGAGGACAAATACGACTTTCATATTCGGATATAATTTTTAGAATTGGCATGTATTACCAACTATTTGAGTTGATTTTTATTTGCAAAATAACCAGAATGTTGAAGAGAAGATATGACTTCCTATTTAAAAGTCTCAATGATACCATACCGAGAAATACTTTGTATATTACAAGTCAATGTCGATTGCATTTAAGTTTAAATGAGATATACACACTCTACAAGATATTATACAGCATGGTTCAACAATTTAATTCAATTTTTGGATGGCAAATATTTTTTATTTTGGAATGCACAGTATTGGAGGTTTTAAACAGTATAAATTCTGTATTAAGAAATGCCCAGAGCAATGAAATTAATTTGGGAGTATTGATTACGAATTCAATATATTCTTCTGTGTACATTGTAAGTTATTTATAATATACATACATTGTTAATTGTGTTCAAATTAATGCACACTTAAAAAAATATGTTTGGAGCAACAAAAATTTCTTTTTATATACCCAACTAATTTTTTGTTTGTGTAAAGAGAATTTAAGTCTTGATATATCATATTTGACTTAAATTAATTTTAATTACATTAACAAAATACAAGTTTCAAATTTATTAAATTGTTGTTTGTCTGAAATTGCTTAAATATTTGAAAGAACAATGTTTTCTTAAACAAATTAAAGCTTCCATTGTATTGAGAGCATTTTTCTTGCGCCGACATTCAATACAATGTTTTGTTAGATTTAAGATATTTCCTTTGAATCAACGGAATAGTTTTATTGCATTTAACAAATTTATATTCATCAAATAACAGAATGTGCAAATCAAGAGAAAAGTAAATTTAGGACAAAATATTTCTTTCTTGGGGTAAGATTTTTGTTTTTAATATAAAGATTTCAATTTCATGACAACTGAACAAAGTCTCATATGAAGAAAACATGCAATTAAATAAGTTGTTACTTAACCTTAAAATAAGATTTGTGTAACTAAAACACGTTTAATTTGAGAGCAATTTTTAAGAAAATTTTCGTTTTGTGCAGACAAAACTGTTTCACTCCAAATATATTTTTTTTAAGTGTGTGGGGTGTCACAATTTATATTAGTTTACAATACAAATTGTTCCAAGAAGGTTAAGGCTATTGCGAGAAGACTCATTTTTGTTTGGGAACTATAAGAACATTTTACCAACATGTAAATTTCCATTCGTTTCCATTCAGTGACTCCAGAAATGCCAAGGTTTTGCATTGGTAATAATTCTTGAACTATGAGAACGGGCATTATCTTTCGAGGAAAGAAGTTCTCGCTGATGTTCTTTATGATATTTTCAAGATACACTTGAGCTGTCATTGTTGTTTCAACAATAAATAAGTTAGATCATAATTAAGCATATGCCTAGAGAGTCCAAATTTGAAAGTATCTTCTGTTACTATTCTTCGCTTGACACGTTCAAGATAATTCATTATTTTAGGTTTAGTAAGACAAACAGTGCATGTAGAATTAGATGCCATCTGTTAACACCTGTATAACTTTTCCATCAATCATCGTTAGAAAAAGCTTGTGTGTTACTGACACTTCTTTTCCCCTATTCGAATAAATGATGGTTCAAAAGAACAAATCAGTGCTTCTATTTCACTCAAAATTCTTGTCGTGTTCTCTGCAGTTTCTTTATCAAATTCTATAAGAATGGGTCCACAAAATCGTACAGATGATAGGATTGAATTTTGCAAAACAATTTTCTCGGACTCTTTGTCTAAGTGAGACGGATATTAACTCGCTCTCACAAGGAAGTATTTGATTGTACTCACTTTGGCCTGAAGAACCATCACCACAACCCCATTTAATAAAAGGGTTAAAGACAGGTTTGAGGAGCCCCACCGGAAAGTCTCAATGTTGACCATACAGGCAATGTACACGGACGAGGGAACTTATGGTTGACTTGATGACCTGCTACGAGAGCGGCGAACCTGAGCGCAGAAGATACATGGCGCGGTTACATGATGCCTAGTGTATCATTCACACTGAACACCATGTCCTCTCTCAGCAATATCTGAGAGATCAAGTATCATTTTTGTTCAGGACAGGTTATGGAAGGGCATTACGTCAGCTGGGAGAACTGCCAGCTACAGACCCACCGCGGCAATTAGCAGTTGCTAGGGAACATCCTGTAGTATTCACCAATGTAGACTTAAGGGCGAAGGTTAGCCTTAACACCAGGGCTAACCTAAAGTCACAAGACCTGGCTAGAAAGGACGCTGTCATCGATGAGGAACTTCCAGAAGATGCAGACATCTGGCAAGTCAACTGTGCCATATACAATGCCGCGAAGCATCCCGTCCCCCCGTGAGAGGTCAACTAACACCTCAACCGGGGTCGAGAAAGCTAAGCAGCGTGTACAAAAAATCCAAGGCAAGATACAGTCGCCTAGACAACACGTTTCTGGGATCCAGAGTTTGGTGGAATACACGACAAATGGTAGAGTTTTTACTCCCAATGTATGGCGCATAATAGCCGAACTAATACGTCAACACCACACTCTAAATCTAACAGTGATGCTTATCATCAAGCAGCACTGCCTAGATAAGATCCGAGCACTAATGGCTATAAAAAAAGTGTTGAAAAGGCGGGTAAGGAGTATGGAGCAAGAGTATGTTCCGTATGAATTCTTCCCACCTCTTTTAAGATCCACAGTGTGGTAGACAATCCGCCAACTGCAGAAGATGTTGAAAACTTCTGGAAAGGAATCTACGAAACGACGCGTCCATTCAATAGCGACACTCCAGCAATTGCACACTTCGAGGCTCTGTACCACAGACATCTTGAAGAGCCAGAGGAAGTATGTCCGGCAATCAGTACGGAAGAAGTCCAACAGGTGCTTGTTGGTACCAAAAACTTTGCTGCCCCAGGCCCACACGGCATTAACAACTGGTGGTGGAAGAAATTTCCTTCCACTTACCGCCGTCTGGCGCGAGTTTTTAACTCATTGTTGAACGAGGGACAGCAGATTCCAAACTGGTTCGTCGAGGGACGTACTGTGCTTATCCCCAAAGGGGGATCTTTCTAACCCGTAGAATTATATACCGATCACTTGCCTTAACTCCTGCTACAAGATATTTACACGTATTTTGTATGCTAGGACACTGAGGTTTGTTGATCCGCTCTTCCAGCAGACACTCGAACAGCGTGGTGCCAAGAAGGGCATGGCAGGTTGCAAGGACAGCCTGCTGATAGACCGCTGTATTACATAGGATTCTATGCATTTTATGCAATACAAGTGGAATCTATCGATGGCCTGTACCTCCCACGTCAACGGAGGGGCCGAGGACTTTTGAGCCTGGAGTGTACGCATAGCAGAGTAGTACTGAGTATGGCATGTAACATCCTCAAGAGTTCAGATCCCTTCTTACGGTTTGTAAAACATCACTAAAATGTAGTAGTGGGAGCAGGATTGTTCAAGGCAGCAAAAAGAGCCGCAAATGAACTCGGTCGCGCATTTGACATCAAGCGAGGAGGCCAGCGAGTCAGTCACCGAACTTTGGCCAAATCTTCTAAAAGCCCGAAACAGAGCTGCTGAATAGGGAAAACTCATTCGGCAGCATGATAAACCCCAGCATGGTGTCTTCTATAAGAACATATAAACGCTGGGTTTATCGACCAGGCTAACATTCGTATTTTTAATGTCAGCTGGGCTTATGTCAGAGACCGAGGGATTCATTATGGCCTGCCAAGATGGTGTTAACAACACCTTGGTCTATCATAACCGCGTGTGGCGTGTAGAGGTTCCTGATATCAACTGCAGGACCTGCCGTCAGGCGACCTACATCCACCAACATAACGCGGAGTTACGTGTGCTATACTACCACCTAAGGCACTCATATGGGGTAGACCAGACACTAGTGCTCCCTTACGTCCTCGGAGCTATTGAATCCGTTGTCGTGAACGAGAAATGCCGGATTTACTGGAACTACTCTTTCCCGACGGTCAGGCTAATCCAAGCCAATAAGCCTAACATACAACTCAAGGTGATGTATGTCATCGAGTTCTCGGCACCTGTGGAGAAAAACATCACCTTGAAGGGGGAGGAGAAACGGACCAAATATCGCGATCTCCGGTGTGAGCTCCAAGTGCTGTACCCAGGCTATTCGGTAAAAACGGTGGTCCTAATAATCTGTATACTCGGAGGGATAAAGCCTACACTGCTTTCGGAACTGAAGATCATACCGACCTGCCAAAAATCAGCCGAGTAACTGGTATCTACAGTCACTAACCTTGCGGAATGTGGGGAGTGGCTGTAGTTAATGCACCGGCGCCACTCCCGTGAGGCGTTGGAGTCCTCGGGAGCACTGTCCGACATCGGATATTCCGAAAAAAAAAATAATAATAATATAAATTTTACGAGTTCAGGAAGAATGAAAGTAGATGTATATCGGACTAGGAGTTCTCGTTTTTTTGTATTGTAACTGGAGGGAAATCTTTTCTTGAGTGTGAAAATTTTCTTTTTTGGTGAGTTAATATTTTTTTATAATCTCAATATTGTTTTGCTTTTAATACTAGGAACACTGTTATTTAACTCAATAGTTGAGTAGTTGTTGTAATAGTTTGTATGATAAAATATACAGGAAGTGTTATTTTTTACTTATTGTATGCCTAAAACTTTTATATTAGCACATTCAGATAAGAATGATAGTATAAAATATAAAAAAACTATAGGTATTTAGTATTACTATCATGTTAGGTTTGAAAAAATGCTTTTGCAATAACTAACAATTATTTTATTATTTTTATCTAGAAATGCATAAATACAAAGTAGTAATATGTCAGATTGTGTGAGACTCTTTATGTCTCTTCTTCGTTAGCCTTCTGATGACGGACCGGGTTCCTCAGATTCGTCCAATTGAATACAAAATTCGTCGATAAGTCATTCATCATTATCCTCCAAAAATCTGTCTTTCTTTCTGTGACCAGCAATCCATCTCGATTTGAAATGGGGTCAATATAAAATCGCGTCGGATAGTGAAAACTTTGATGCAGTGTTCAACAGTGGATGTGTGCTTACCATGTTCTATAAAAGCCATTAGGTTTACTAATTGTAACTAAATTATTAATACAAATAATCTTTACACGTATTCAACAAAGAATAGTTGGAAACTTACATCCTCATGTTCATTATTTGGGTATATAAAATCGGTCTGTGTCCTAGTAAATCTAATAGATATATTGAAGAAAAATATTTTTCTTTAAACATATCAGTTGTAAATGAGAAAATCCTCTGTTCTGGAAAGTAGTACAAATAATTACTAGTATAAGCAGAACGCAAAATGTGTGGTATTTTAAAGATGACAAATATTATCTTTTCCGTTATTTTTGTCCATATTAGAAATATTCTCAAAATAGGGAAGCTTCAATAAACAATATTGAAAATCACATAATCAAAATGACACTTTTACAAGAATCAGGCCAAGAATAGAACTAAAACCCAGTGCAGTATCAAACTCATATTCCCGCGATCTTTATTCACTCCTCAGTAAAATATTCCGAAAACAAAATTGTTACCACATAGAATCCCAATCATTGGTTGTTCTAAATATAATAGCGTTGCAATAACCGCCAAGAAATGAACAAATCGAAAACTCTCCTACATGTGAATTTTTATTTTCACTAGCTTTCAAGGTTTTCTAAAAAGCTCAAACCAAAATCTCAACAAAATAATGAAGGTCGAGTTTTAACTTGGCAGATCTCAAGATATAATATAACAAACGATTGGAGACAAATAATAGATAGAAATTATTCGTATGTAAGTCGATATACTTCGTCCTTTATTATTGAGAACGAAATATATAAAGCGAAAAGTTCATATTTCAACATGCTATTTGAAAAGGGCAGCCTCAAATATGCGCACGATTTTTTCCTTGCACCTCTTAGAGGATAGTATTGTCTGTTATATCCAACAAAAAACTCCACAGCGACAGATGGCGATGACAGTTGATTCTTTCAGTAAAATTTTGAACATATCTCTGTTTATGTCTGTTATTTAGTAAACCAGTATGCAGCTTACAATTATCTATAGTTATTTTAAAACTAGAAGAAATGACCTTTCCAATGATACATAATACTTTCACTTTAGTTGTGTCTTGACCACGAAATCGTTTATTCAAAATGGGTTTCATAGAAGCCTTTATCTGATACTCACCGAAATCCAATTTTCGCAGTTCTCTAACTTAACCCAATGAACATTGAAATAAATTATTTGTCTGAACTATAAAAATTTGGTTCATTGCCTATTAGAAAATTAGTATTTCAGATCACAATTCAGATTTTAATTTTTGGCATTTTTTGAACATTATTATAATTCTAGCCACACAGTGCAACGGGCCTATTTCTTTCTTCAGGAGTTAACTTCCTCCGTAGCATGTTGTAGTTAAAAACAAATGTTATTTCGAGTTCTCAATTAGGAACGTAGGTACTAATGATCTGCTAATGATATCCTGACGACTAGATTCGAAAAACACCAATAATTTTTCAATATTTCAGTTCCAAAATTCCAATATTCCTCCAACAATTGCAAAAATGTATCATTTTTTGTAGTTTTTTATTGAATTGTTTTGTTTCTACGCAGTGGAGTAAAAATTATTTCGGAATACCTGTAGCATGTGTTTAAATTTTTATTAATCTTAACTTTATTGGAGCAGTTTATCTCAATAACAGGATATTTGGTTTTTAATACTTTGATGAAGTAAAAGTATTTCTACAAACTACCAGTAAAGTCAATAATATATCTGACTGATTGATATTTGGCATATTTAAAATAGGTATATAAGAATCTATACTCAAGTCAGCTTTGTGGTTCTCTTATAAATCTTAAACCACCCGGATTAGGAGAAACAGGAAGAATACACTAAACATGTAGTTCTTATTAATTTGTACCACAAGTTGGTTATGTACTTCCAATTTCTGCTCTAAATCCTAATAACTATCATTATTATTGATGATGACAATTACTGTCCAGACAACAAAATAAATTTTTTTGGCCATTCTTGTTATGTTATATTATATTATATTATGTCATTGTATATAATTGAATACTATCTACAATCAACCGAGAACGAAGTTATGTGTAGGAGTTAGTGAAATAATTTTAATTAGAAAAAAATATATTTCCCTTAAAGAAACATGATTCTTGATAGATAATCGATTTAAAATTGGACGAAACTACCTAATATGGAATAAATTATGCAGGACAACAAATATTTTACCTTATAATATTTTATTTCTCTAGTGGTTTTAAACAACAGTAAGTCGATTGCGGTTAAAACATATCGTCTCGTTGTAAACGGAAGAAAAATTGCAAAACTTTACTTGTTTTGTTATCCAGTTTTCACTTATTGATGTCAATAGTATAAATATTACAATAAAACAAATAAAACACCATAAAGAAGATGCAAAGTGACTTTATAAATATACAGAATATATTTAAAATAGGAAAAAATTTTAGGTCTGACTCCAATGTGGAATGAAGACAATGGTACAGTTTTTAAATTTTACATTTTGATATTAATTTTTTTCACGGTGATTGGTACAGCATTGTCATTAAACAAGAGATATATAGCAATATTTCAATTAGAGCTAAATCTAGCACAAGCATTTCTGGAAAGTTCTGAATGTTTGTCAGAACTATTTTTCATGTTGACTTGTTTCGTGGGAATTATCAGGAAAGCAAACAATTGGAAAATATTTTTTTTACAGTCTTAGTATTGCTGAAGAAAAACTGCACAGTCTTAACTTTAAAGATGACAGAAACATTCGTCACTACGTTTTTAGAATATGCTTATTTCACATAACTTTTGTTGCCATGCATACTTTTGAACTGCTAGTTTTTATTCAAGTCGAAGAGTTAAGTATAGAATATGGTTATATACTGTATAGAATTGTGATGTACTACCAATTTTTGATGATATATGCTATTGTGTGTATGGCGGAAATGCTGAAGAAAAGATATATGTTTTTAGACAAACTTATCGACGACACCTTGAGAGAGAAAAGTAAAATAATAACAATTTCTGGGAAAGACGATCAGCGTACTTTAGTAAAACTGCATAAAATACAGAAAATATTTACTATGCTTTATAGCACTGTTCGTCAGATTAACATTATATTAGGGTGGACAATATTTTTTTAGCTTTTCTACGTATGTGTTAATCATTTTGGTAAATCTAAATTACGTTTTAAAATATACGCAGACAGAAGATGTCGTCTATAATAAGATGGTGTTTGTCAATTACGCATTATATTCAACTATTTATACAGTAAGTAAATACAAAACAAGTGGCTATATATCTATATATATAGATATATATAAATATGTTAAAATATTTTTAAATATATACTTTTTATCATCTTTTCTGAGATCTTGTGTTTTTAACTTTAAAAAATGTAGTTGTAAATGGTAAAATCCTCAATATTTCATTATAGATAAAGTAGATGGCTATGAAAGTAGGATAACAAGAATAACAGCAATAACAAATAGAGAACAAAAGAAATACAATTAGAACATAAAATAAAAGCAACATTTTTTAAAATGTCCAGCTTCTAAATTTTTTATACTATTAATAATAATACAATATTAATAATCACATTTATTTTCTTAATGTATGGAAGAAAGGGGCATACATGCATCTCGACTAATAGGACCCCGTTATGCAAGAAGGAATCAAGCAACAAAATCAAAACTTATGGGAAATGTCGTTTGAAGTTATTTAGATTTATACATTTGGTAAACGCAAAAAACCAATAATGCAAATTTTTTTGGTGTAAATTAGATGCATCTTCTATCAGAACAAAAAAAACTTCAAAAACACCATAAAAAGTCACTTGGTTTGAAAGTATAAGAAATATAAACTAAATACAAAATAACAGAATAAAACATGGCGTTCTATATTTTTTGGTGTGTTTATACAGAATTAAAAATCATGAAATTTTGATCCAGAATATTGCAATTGAATGAGGATGATTTTGCTAGGTAACAGTAGTTTTGCGAAGTAATGACAGTACGAATACCTAATAACAGGATTTTTTTAACATCTGCTTTTCTGACGGGTGTACATTTTACTTAAACTCATAATTGTCTCTATTGGTCGGATGCAATCCAAGAGTCTTCCACGAAGTTCACACTTAAACCCCTCAAAAATTTAATACTTAGGCCGTTATTTTTGGAGACCAACTGGTTGGACCCATTTTTCTTGATTGTAAATCTGACAGGTGAGACATTTGGAATTACTAGAAGTCCTTTTCTATCCATTACTAGTTACTATTATTGAAAATGATGATCGTTACCTGGGAGACCATTTGGTGTTCCAACAAGACGGAGGCCCTCTACACTATGCACGGCTGTCAGGAAGTTTTTTATAAACAGGATATTTCCTGGACAATATATTGGATGGAGAGGTGCTATGGAATGGCCTAGCAGATCTCCAGATTTAACTTCGCTCGACTTTCTCCTGTGGGGTCATTTTCAAAATGTAAAGACTCGTTTCGAACAATAATTGTATTATTGGTTGATCTATCTAAACGTTTTTATCTGAATAAATAAAGAGCGAAATGCTTCAAGAAATATAATAGGACGAACTACACCATTTATTGAAAATAACGGAGGACATTTTGAACATTTAAAGTAATTTTTCTGGAATGAAATGAAACATAATGTCAAAAATGTTTGCTAATTATTATTTTCTAACTTTTACAAAAACTTACCAGAGATAAGTATAACATGTATCTTTTTAAACAACTGTTTTCCCGGCTATTTGCCAAAACGTTGAAACTTGGATTATTAAAAAGATAGTATGCACTTTATGTTCAGTGCGACTGATTCAATAATGTTTAATACTAACATAACAGGGTGTTTGACACTATGAAAAATAAATTATTGAATTATGTGAATACGATAATTTATGGAATAAGAAATCAGAAATTATCGGTTTGTATTCAGAAAAACACGAGGTTGATTTATTATTTCAATTTTAAAAAATGCTATTTTTTAGTCTGTGAACGACATGTCACAAAACATTACCCGCCATGATGGTTTTAAATATGACGTCACTCTTGTAGTAATCAAAACCTACTTATCGTGATTGCTTTGTGAATATTTGGACCGATTTGGTGTTGTTTTTCAAGTTTATAATAATTAATCATGGAGGGCGGTTTTTAAAAGCAGACAGTATGAATTTGTTAAGAATTGACATAATAATGGTGGGTAGATTCTTTGCGACTAATCCCGATTTCTGTTCTACTTAATTTAAGAACATTAAAATATCTGTGTAAATAATATTTGTTTACTTCTAATTTTAAAGTGAACTAGGTACTTATGTATATAAAAGTGTGTTTAATGTAGTAGGTAATTAGAACATTATTTATTAGACAATCATCAACATAACCCCAAATTTACAAACATGACAGATATGTGAAAGACCACTTATTTACATTACTTGTGAGCTTCAAAGCTACTGAAAGTATAAGACAAAATAGTACTTATATGAAAGTGATCCTCGCAAAAATACAGTGTACTTTTACTAGATAATAATTTTGGATCTCTCCTGGTAAGTTGAATCCAAGTTTTTTCTCATTTTAATATCATCTGGTAGTTTTATAAGCAACTTTTGTGGTGTCTTTATATTTGTACTCTTGCAGTTCGGCACCAAACAACACGTATAACGATTGGAACTCATTATTTTATGTGATGAATAAAAAAAACGATACCGAGCGTTATTTGCACTTGTTTGTGCACTACAAGAATGACATCACTGTAAATAGTCACAGGACGGCCCGTATTTCTGCGCCAATTTATATATTTGTAATTTTGGAAGTTATTTTATTCTATAAAGCGATTTTATTTAAGCGAAATAAAAATTCCTGTGGATTAATACTACGATATGAACATTTTAAGACAATTTAAAAATAAGAGAAGACAAATAGCCTATTCTAACTACTTCAGTAAAACCAAAAATAAATAAAACAAAACTACCCACCAGTTGAACAATCACTTCAAAATCTTAAAACATCCACCGGCATGTGTTTCTGTATGTTTGCATCTTCAGGATGGCCCTTTTGAAAGCTTCGAAAGTAACTACGATTCTTAGTAAATCCTAATGTAATAAATATTAGTTGCCTCACAGAACAGAATAATTTAACTTATAGTGGAAATTTCCCGTAGAGTTAGAATAATTTAAAACAAATTACGTATCCTTTTTTTCTGCTAAAAATTTAAAATATGGAATGAAGTGAAATATAATAACG
Source organism: Rhamnusium bicolor (assembly GCA_029963845.1). Taxonomy (NCBI): domain Eukaryota; kingdom Metazoa; phylum Arthropoda; class Insecta; order Coleoptera; family Cerambycidae; genus Rhamnusium; species Rhamnusium bicolor. Next base: position 55,733 of record JANEYF010002389.1, on the reverse strand, counting down.
TTTATTTATTATTATTTTCCAACTTTTACAAAAACTTATCACAGGTTAGTATATAACTTTTAAAACAATTGTTTAAAAATTTTTAAAAATGAACAAAAAATCTTTTATCATTATTATATTCTATTTCGTACCATACTTTTAATTTTTACCAAGAAATGGATACCTAATTTGTTCTATAGTAATTTTTCTTATTACTATTTGTTGTTGTTTTTTGTTTGATCCTTTTTTCTCTGTGTAATATAGCAATTAAGAAAATATTGTCATTACTATTCGAATGTTATTTGAGTACATTTTTGACGTAGATAGTTTTATTTTTTTATTGTTCCTCATGAAACTCGTAACTAAACACCAATAAACTGAAAACGATACACGTGTGAGTCATAAATATTAGATAACAGAATTTAACGATGCCAAGCAGCGATGTTGCTAAGCATTAAAATGCCCTTAACTTCTAAAGAACAAAAAAGAAGAATGTGTTCTTCCCATAGTTCTACCTACCTACAATCATTTACTTAGTCGATTAGTTAAAAAAAATCATAGGCGTCCGTGAGAAAAACAACACGGCGACGCTAGACGTAGGGACGCCTCATGTCGCCGTGATATGGACGTTGTTAAGTACTGGCAACCTTTCTTAATATCAAGAAGACAATGTAATAAACTTTTTTGCATATCGCTAGCCATTTTGGAGATATGTGACAAAATTAAATTCACGGATTTTCAGTTTTTTTTCAGAATTCGCTAAAAAATTTAAAAATTTCTAGACATATTTTGAGAGCAAATGTAATTAGACAACTATTGTCTAATTTAACCTATTTCGTATCTCTGTTGGAGCTCGATATGCTATTGGTGTCCCTTAAAATATTTGTGAACCTGTAAGTATAAAAGAACCGTTTTTAAATAGTATTATAAGGCCAATAAACAGTTCGTATTTTATTTTTACCTGAGGCTACATATAGGTATAAAAGGTAACTATTGGCAAATAAAAAAGAAAAAGTGAAAAATAGTTTGGAATTTTATTTTTATCCGCATTACATTCTTTTTGCAAAAAAATAACGTTAGCTCATTTTTTTCCCAGTTATCATTTTGTAGTAATCTCTGTCATTATTATTTGGATCAAATAATAAATCGCGCCCTTCCAAAAGCCTAACTAGTAGCCCGCACGCACAATTAGAAACCGTTTCCCCTAATTTATACTTTTTATGTCAAAATCGTGTACTCATGGACGAATATTTGATTAATTCTGACAAATCCATGTTTCGTAAATGTGTGTATGCATATCACATGTTCATTTGAATTTTGAAGAGTATTTTTACTGTTTCTACTGGTTTTTGTGAATCTCGGCTACTCCTCGATCCACAAACAAAATTCTCAACTGCAAAATAACACATACGATCCTTGGAATATAAATAACTCTTACGTCTAGTCTTGTAACTTTTCTATTTTACCATTATGCTTGCTATAACTCTAAAGATAAACAACCTTATTGTGGTTCCAATGCGGTACCTTATGAAATTATGCATTATGTACTAAATTTATTTTATTTTTTAGATTTCTACAATTGCAATTGTAATGTCATGTGATGGAGTTGAGGAGAGTGGTAAAAAAATTGTCAAAACTTGTTTTCTTTATCAAGAAGTTCTGGAAAAACCTTGGCTTAAGCAAGATCTCATTTTATTTGCAAAATTTACAAAGCAGCTGGCTCCTAAGTTTTCAGCCGCCGGATTTTTCCAGATAAATCAGTCTGTTTTGTCTACGTTATTTTCAGCTGTTATTACATATTTAATCATTATTTTACAATTTAATATGACACTGTAAAGTTGTTAATTATAATAAAATACATATTGCAAATTTTTTTGTTATTGCCCTGGTAACTATGTAGAATATGAATCCCAATCAACGTTTTTTTCTGGTGCTTAAATAAGACATGTTATCGCAATTTTCAATAGTAGGTCAGTCTTTCTATAAAATAAATTTTTAAGTGTGACTTTTCTACTGTACTATCGCGGCCGGAAAATTTCTCACTATCTTTGGTCAAAATACCAGGTTTCCTCCAAATTTGTCTTGTGCATATCTAACTTCTTGTTATTTTTGGTACTTCGATAGAAGGTCATTAGCGTAACATTTGTTTATAAATAAACATGATGTATGATTTGTGTATATTAAAAATAATATAAACGGAATATATAAAATACGACATAAAAATAGCTTCTTTGAACATACTCTAATACAATTTTTTTTTGTTGTACAAAGTAATGATTAAAATGTGACTTTTACCATTATAGGCATAAAAGTTGTGATAGTAATAGATGTATCCTTTTTGCAGCGATAGTGTTTTATTATAGATTTATTGATAACAGCCGTATTTAAGAAAATAATTTCTGACTGAAATAAGGGTAGCCATCATAGGATTCATAAACATTATTCTTTAAATAATGTTTTCCTAATAAACATAAAATTTTTAGTTAAAAAATTTACTAACCGAAGTATTTTGAGGCCACAGGAACATAAATAGGTATAAAAAATGGATATTAATTTAGTTTTATTAAAAAAAGAACATATCTAGTACCTACGAAAAACTAGGTGCTTAATTATTTTAATGTAAATGTAGGTTAGCAAACTTAATATCGCAGTTAAATTTTAAATTGGAAACGTGTTTAGGCTTTCTAATCAAACTGCAGATTATTTTCACAATTTTTAAACACCATACTTTTAATTTATATCAAATTGCCATAATATAGTAACTTTTCAACAATTGGTATTCCTAAATTAATAACTGCGATAACTGAGTAACCTTTGAAGGGTAAATAAACATGTGTGCTCCTTTTTATTATCATATAAGGCTTCTCATTGCAGTATTTGGTACTTTTTACACACAATTAATGTGAGAATATTTGTACTTTTTATAGTATTTGTACGTTTTATGGTATTTGTACTTTTCATAGTATTTGTACTTTTTATTTATTTAAAACAGCTGTGTAACAAGCTTACATAACCTTTATAAAACTGATATATTACTGTCGTGCAATGATGTATATAAGGACTCTAAAATTCACATAAAACAGATATAATTGATGTGGGTTTCTGTTATGTACGTAATAAACGACACAAGTGTTTTGTAAAACGTTGCCTATTTGCCTTTTATAACTGTCGTTTAAGAAAGAAAATAAACATTTTTATGACAAATAGTTATTTTAATATTTTGCTTTAACATTCTAACAACTCTAATATAACCACTTTGTGCTTGTTAGGTTAGACTAATACAAGATGAAGGATTTATATGTAGTAACTACCTAATCTATAGTGAATTAAACTGCACAACAAAAATATAATAGGTAGCGGTTGTTCCAAGTACAGAAAGTAAAGTTGATTTATTCAGCGGATAAAATCCTGCTGCTGAAAACGACGGACATTTATGCTTAATATGGTTTTCCAAACATATTAATTCTTGTCTCTGTTCAGAAAGTAATGGCATATTTTGTTCCAGTCTAAAACAGATCGGTAACAGTTTTTCAGATTCCTTCACGGTCTTATCACAAAGAAATAATATTGTTGTGGGTCCCACCTAAAAGAAATAACAGTAAGTGAAGATAGGAAAGAAGGCGACAAGTATATTTTCTTTTTTTTTGATGAAATGAAATTCAAATGTTTTAATTTGGTTTTAGGGTTTTAGATTAATTAATATTTTGTATGGCGAATGGCCTAAAATTTTCTTCGGACCCATTAAAGATGGATATATTTTCTAAAAATGTTTCATTTTCCGTAAATCGAAATCGAGGCAAGATATTAGTACCTAAGTAAAAAAAAATCATTGAGGATTAAACTTCTCCGCTTTGAATTGATTTGTTCGTGTAATATTATCTTTTAAAATAAAGTTGTATAATATTATTATTATTATTTTCATAGCTATTAAAATAGAAAATTAAAGTATTAGTTATTTTGGAAGGAATCACTTAAATAAGTTAAAAGTTGCTCAACTAATAAACAAATATCTGCCACATACTTACGTTTTGGAATATTATTTCACATTTCTTGTACTATAATGCTTTATGATCATTCTATTTCAGGGTATTCTATTGTTCTGAAGGACTACGAACTCTATATTAATGTATTTGAATGTAATGTTATTATTTATAACTTGGGAGGTTATTAGCATAATACATTATTTTGGTATTAATTGTAAAAACAAAAATTGCCAATAAATTTAAGGGTATGTGACGATCCTAATTATTTACAATCGCAATTCTTGCCTTCATAAATGAGTATCGCGTCATCGGAAAAACTTAATATTTGTCAACAGTGATTAAATAACTGTGCTCCTCATACGGTACCCTGTGGGACGTCAGCCTTTTTTTTGTACTCAGTATATCATTAATCTAAACACATTCTATCCAATCAGTAATCACATATCTCTTATAGATAAATTTAATAAATTATGTGCTTTCCCTCTTTTATTAATATTTTCTTGTTTAGTTAACAAACCATATCAATAGAGATATTGTTTGTTCTGAAAAAATCTCTGTTCATTAAAAATGTATGCCATTTCATTCTTATTATTTCACTTATTTATCTGCATGTAGTTCTTTTACTTGTTTTTGGGAAGACTTATTCACATTATTATTTATAATTTTCCATACAGTTTCTGTTTTCAGTATTAAAATATATTTTACCATTGCATAATATTTTGGCCACACGTATTATATAGCTTTTTATATTTTTTTATAAAACAAATCATTCAATTCTGTCGTTAGCATTATTTGTTATTAATTTTTTTTAAATACAAGTTGCTTAAGTTTTTTGATGAAATTTTAATTCCTTTAGTTAACCACGGATTTTTTCACGATACTGAGATTGTAGGGTTAACTTTCTTTAATGGATGCAATGTCTATATACTATTTCAAAGTATTTATAAATAATTTATATGCCTCATATTTACATCATTGCAGTTATATACTTCATTCCATGTTTCTCTGCTTATATGTGAAAAACATATCATAATTATTTTTACTGAGAAATCTTCATTATCGATAATGCTTTTCCCAGTATTTAAATTAAAATTTAATAACTGACCTGTGTGATTAGATATACCAATAGGAATAATTTTACAAGACATACCTAAGTCACCTAAATCTTTACACATGTAATCTATAGATGTAGCCGTGTTATAAATATATTCGATAATCTTGTTGCACCGTTTACTAAATTAGTAATGTTGTAAGAGGATAAAAGGTCATTTAATTCATTTCTTACTATATATAGATAGTTAATTGATCAATGTTTAAATCCCCACAGATTATTACTTTACTATCTCTATTTGCACATACATAACTTAGAAGTTTATCCAGTTAATCAATAAATGTATTTCCATTATTTGGCAAAGGTGAAGTATATATGTATACAGTAACAATTCTAATTGTGTTGTCCGAAAATACTAATTCTATCCCACAAACTTCGATAACTTTTTCTTTGCAAAATTTACATAATGATTTCAATTCTTTAATATTATCTAACAAAACATTTCCACAAAGTATTTAACTGTCGACACACAATGGTGTGATTACTTTACAGGATTAAATTAAAAGTAACATAGTAAGAATGACCAAAACCATCTAAATTTGTATTTTTTTTTTACTTTAATGATTGTCAACACCAAAATGGCGCACAACAATATATATTCGTACACGAGCTGGTCTTGAAAAAATAGTGGAGTTGTGTAAATCAACCTTGTTGTATGAACTGCTCATAATATCTGCTAAATTAACCATAACCACTTACATTATCTTGACGGAAATAGCAGAATGTTCTAATAAAGAAGTACAGATTAATCGTTCTATTGATGTTACAATTTACATATTTTTAGATGGACTTTCTTATGGAGAAAATGTTCGTTGTATGAACTGCTTATAACATCTGTTATATTAACCATAACCATTTACACATTCTTTTAATGGAAATAGTAAAATGTAGTTTAAACCGAATAAAGTCCATGTCCAAACGACAGCGATGTTCTAATAAAGAAGTACAGATTAATCGTTCTATTGATGTTACAATTCATTTATTTATTGATGGACTTTTTTTATGAAGAAAATCTACGTTATGTGAATGGTATGTGATATTTTATGTTTAGTGGGAAAGTACCAGGATTGTATGGTTTTGGCTTGCTGAGTGGATAAAGAAAAGACCTAGGTACCGATGCCTACAATCGATATTAAAAACAGTGTGTACTTGTGATAATTGAATACGCCAGCCGTCATTCTCTGCAAGTAGACTACTATTCAAATTATATTAGACTATCTAGTTTAAGTTCTTTTGCTAGGTGGCTATTTTCCACCCATCTGATTTTTTGAATTACCTAATAAAAAGTTAATTTATAGTTTTTTTTATATACTGATGACAAAAATATGGACTTTCTCACTCAGAACCCACTTATTTACCTTGAATATTGACCTAAGTGATCCAAAAAACGTGGATCAATTATATTAGCTTCATAATAATTATTCTTTAATTCTGTAAGAATATTGTCACTACAGCTAGATGATTGCTCAGTTACTGGAATCATTAATGATTGAATGTTTAAAATCCAGTTCATCATCAAAAAATAGCTAATTTAGTATGATTCAACCTCAATTTTGTTTCGACTCTTTAATATCTACAATTTGTTTAAAATATTGAAGGGGGAGGAGCTTTAGACGGGCACTGTTCCATCAAATTCATTTTTTCACTAGTACCTAATTTAAATATGTCTGTTTTTCTCAAAAAATTTTAACCAAACCAAATATATTCCACATCATCCAGACTATAAACATAATAAAATATAAATTAATACTTACCACTATTCCAATTCCAGAAAGGACCAACATATTTTCTGTTAAACTGAATATATCATTATTCCAATTGCGCATATGTAAAAATGAAACACAATACAGTATCTGTATGCCAGAGTGGAAAATATATATAAATAATATCCAACCATACATTATATTAAATGTATCTATAATTTTATCCAAGGATAAATACATTTTGTTAACATTTTTAATAGTGTTCGTGATGTTGTTTTTTGTGTTTCCAAGAAGCAAACTGTTCAAGTCTTTATATTTGCACTTAATAGAGAGTATAATATTAACAATTATAAATGTCGTTATAAATTCAATGTAATAATAGATTATCAGGGACATATAATAATAATTTATTAAACTCCTTCCTTTCGTATCGCCACATAATATGACAAGAAATGTGTAGAGAGCTGCAAATTGAATATGTCCTATGAGAAAAATAAATTTTGCACTTTTTAAAAGAGATTTTTTGTTTCAAACTTTTTAATTTGAAATTGATCTCATTTTCAATACGATGTAAATGGCTTATCAAATCATGCCATGTATACATATTCCAAAATGAAGCACCCAAAATTATTGCCAAAACTGTGCTAAGCGCACTGGTTTCCAATAAAATATCCAAAATTTTTAAAATTATTGGCATGTCGTGATACTTGTGTTTAATTCTAAAATAAATTGTGGTTATGGAAATTGTTGTGAATAAGCTTGCCATAATTAATGTATAACCTTTGAATAATTTTTGATGAGTAAGTCTCCATTGCTGAAAATTATAACTTGGCACTATAGCCAAAAATGATGAAAATTTAGCAATATGTTCTAGAAAGAGAATATTTCTTCGACTATATTTTAAATTCATATTTTCATTATCACAGTGACATACAGACTGAGTTACTTACTCATTGATTCAAATATAAGATAATACATATTAAATACAATATAGATATATACTGAATAAGTTAATTCGTTAAATTACTAGTATCATAATCATTACTCTACACGAATATAAAAAATTACAAATTATTGAAATGAAAGTCATTGCATAATATGAGCAACAAATTCTAGTAGAGGCTAGCATGTTTTTGTGCTTTACATAATTGACATTAAATTAAAGATGTTATCTCTTTGATCGAACAAAACGTTAAAAATAATTCTAAGAATTAAAAATGTACATTGGCATTATTGGTAGTTTGTGTTTTTTATATTTATGGTAAATGTGAATTTCAATGTGAATCAATTCATGGAAGCTTTACAGAATGGATCAATGAGATCTTCCACTCCTGTTTCTTCTTTTGATAGTTACAAAAAAAATGTTGTAATAAAAGTTGCAGTAGCTTTATTCCAGATTGCAAATATGGAATCAAAGAAAAACTATTGAAAATAATATAAAGGGGAGACAATTATAAATTACATTTTATTGCACAACTCATTCAGAATATTATTCTGGTTACAACCATATACACATTACATTTATTTCTAACAGTTTTCGAAACTGTAAATGTAAATTTTTTTATGCATTATATTTTTTAATTCAAAATGAAACAACTAAAAACAAAAAGGAAGGAAAAAATTTATTTAATATTATACCATTAATTACTCTATATGACGTCCGTTTTCTTCGATGAAGGTACAAGAAAATTAGTCTCCAGATTTGAATTTGTGAACGTACTACCTATTACTCGCTTGGAATTTCAAAATTCCAAAATTCTAGTAATTTTAACGTTAACGAATTGGTGATGACGTCAGTCGTATTGGTCAGTCATGTGCCATTTTCTTGTTAACCTCGTGCCAGTGAGTTTAGAAAACACTTCCCTTCCTTTTCTGCCAAGAAATTAATTAAGAACACTTAGTATTGCCGAAATATAAACTTTTGTTAAAGCAGAATTGATTTTTAGTTTCTTCCAAAAAACAGTTCCGAATAAAACTGCCTATTTCTATTACTTCATTTTGTTAATTAATATAGAAGTATTGACTGCTTTCGATTTGTGCAATTTTTTTATATGTCTTTTGACACGGTATAAAAGTTTATACCTACCTACCTTGTTTTTGAATTGTAATTCTGATTACTGAATTTTGGATTTTGGAAATTGAGCGAGTTAAATCATAACTGCTTTTGGAGTTTATATTGTACTGCCTACCTCTAGTATTGAACTCATAAAACTATTATATCTTGGAAAATGTTATGTGGTATACACATATTGGAAATATTCTGTTGAAGCTAGTGAAGGTTTACGTACTCCACCGTAGTTGGTTATTGTCAAGCCAGCTCAAGCAGATTACTTTGAGTCCTGGAGCTGCCTACACTGCTGTATTTTAAGATAAATGTTATAAAGTAACGAAGTGATTTTATTTTATTAAGTTAAGTTAGGTGGCTAGGTTTTGAAAAATATTTTACCCATTATGGTGCTACGCTTTTAATTAATAACAGTTAAATTGTTAATTATAGATAGGTAGTATTGATATGTTTTTATGAACATTCCACGTAGGCCAAGTGGCCGGCAGTAAGCGAAACGCGACGCACGCATTGTGTCCCCGGCACCCTTATGCCCGCGCTAACATGAGGGAGGCCGAGACTGAAAATAATTAAATTAGTTTCCGTCCAGCTACTCAACGAGGAACCACGCCGGCAGCACAGTAAGTAAACTCGTGAGTATAAGGATATATTGGTATTTAAATTTCATGCGAGGATTTTGCAGAGTATCCGAGAACAGTACGTTGCTGCCGCCAGTACCGACCAGACGTGCCGACACCGACCGATCCAGAGAGGAAGCAGCCCAGGATACGGAAGTAGGTATCAAGGTTTGGTAAATAAAGGTATAGTAAATAACCGCTATAGATAGGCATAGTGTGCTTGTATTGGCGCTTGCTTCCCCTCTTGATATCCGTCCGGAGTCTGCTTGTGACCGATTAATTTATTGCTGTGTACCTTTTCACCGCTTCATTCACCGGATTACCGTATCGCATCGCTTGACCGCCCGCTTACTGCCCCCCGCTCGCCCGTAGTTAAACCGTTGTAGTATAAGACCGCTTGTAGTATAAGACCGCTTGTAGAATAAGTTGTAAATATGAAGATGTATATAGTGTAAATAATTAGTGTGTAGAATAAATGTAAATATATTGAATAAGAGTCTGTTCATTAACTGTAGTGTGTAAGTTCCTTTTTTCCCGACCCCTGGCTTAGCCGTATCTTCACTGCAGTTGCCCAGCCTCTATCGTCCCGCCGATAGAGTAAAGTGGTGTTTCTGCACTCTAAACAGAAACTGGCGCCCGAGATCTCCGTACAGTGTGCACCGCCGTAGTGTTGGGCGTCAAAGTGACACTTCTGCTCTTGGGTAGAGCAACGAAGTACCTCACAAATTGGCGCCCGAGCAGGGACTTGAAAATCGCAACTTACTGAAATTCGGCAGTCCCCGAAAGCAACCGTTTTTTTCGGAAAAGGTCGTAGATAGACATTGAGGTATTTTCGACTAAACCGAGTACGAGGAATCGATTCCAACTAGTCCCGAACCGTTTTGCGCATGCGCGAAGGCGTTATTAGTAACTTTGAAACGCGAAGAGATACCGGGACACGGAAAAGTGTTTCAGGGGGAGTTGGCACTAGAGGAGGTTGGAAACCGAACCTCAAAACCCGAACTCGACCCGAACATTTCCGAAGTCGTCCCCGAGTACCCAAACGCCACATAGGCATGTGGGGTATCGTTTTGCACTAAACCGGGCCCAAGGAACCGATTGCGAGCGCTTGCAGCCCGATCCGACTAACCCCGTCGAAAAAACGTGCGCCCTAGCGCACCCAAAAGTTAAAAACTAGCGAGACCAGAATTGCCGAGTGGTCGTCATCAAACGACACCGTCTGAACTCAGTTTTACCATTTTTCCGGAATTTGCCCGGAGCTCTTGACGACTCCAGTGGAAAAATCGATTTGCCGTGTGACCTATCGTTTTCTAGTAAATCGAGGGTGCGGAATCGATTGCCGCTAGTTTCAGCTCGATCCGACCACCGTGGTCGAAGAAAAGCCTACCGAATCGACACTAAAAGTCGAAAGTCGGTAAAACCGATATAGGGTGACTATTGGTACCGCAATACACCATATATTGAGGACCCGGACCGATCCACCCGATTTCACCCGAAGTTCTGACCGGAAACAGTTCTTACCAGAAACCCGCCGAGTGACCCCTCCTTTTCGAGCAAACCAAGGGCGCCGCATCGAACGCAGTTATTAGCAGCTCGATACGCCCTGCCGTTTAGGAGTTAGGACTATCGAGAGTTGACTCGTGCACCGCAGGCCGAGAAGACCGCTAGGACAAGGTCAGCAGATCATAACCATCAGTATCTACAACCGTTACCGTTCCGCCCACCCACATGGCCACCGAAGAAGAAAAGAAGGAGGAGATGGATTCCAACGAGGACATCGGAAATATCGAGCTGGGAGATCTCCGCCTCAGCTGGATATACAAACTTAGGAAGGACCAGATTGACGCGGAATTAGGGAAATTCCGCCTGGACTTAACCGGCACGGTGGAAGAGAAGAAGCGACGATTAATCCGCTTTATCCGGGAAGGATGTACCTCGCCGTTGCCGCCGGTTGTCTTTCCGTCAATACCCCCACCGTTTTCTCTACAGCCGCCGCCCGTAGCAAGAGCTACCGCCGCACTACCATACCGACTCGCCCCGGAAAGCCCGGCCCTAGACCCGTGGCAAGTCCATAAATGGAACACCCATTTTAATGGAAAAGGCGACCCAGCCGCGTTCCTGGAAAGGTTGGATGAGATCTGCTCATACACCAACATCCGCCAGGAACAGCTGCTGCCGGTACTCCCGGAACTGCTCCAAGGTCCAGCCCTGCTGTGGTACCGGAACAATAAATCCCATTGGGATACATGGGCGAAGTTCACAAGGGACTTTAGAACGTTCTATTTCCCCGTGAACTATCTAGAGGACTTGGAGGCAGACATAAGCCGCCGCCTTCAGAGACCGGATCAACCCGCTACGAGTTACCTAACCGACTTGCAAACGCTTGTTCGTCGGCATGGAGACGTGAATCCGGAACAAGAGCTGCGATGGCTGTACCGTAACCTACTACCCGATTACCGACAGTATATCCGCCGAAATGATTTTACCGATGTCTCATCGCTCACCGCAAAAATCAAAGAGTTTGAATTACTGCGACAGGAGATGAGACAGGTATATGACGGGAAAGAGCCGCTTCCACGCCGAAATACCATCCGAAGGTTCGAAAATCGTTCCTCGGAACAATATTCCGTCCCGCCTAGACAGGCCGAGTCTCGTCCCGTGGTTGAGAGACCCGTTCCCATGCCTAGGAATACGAGGTTGCCCGCAACCCCTCGGGGAGGAACCGCCAAATATTGTCCGACAGCAGGACAGGCCAGCCGCGCCGCAAACCGCCCCTAGGACTTACCGCAGTCCGGAAGCATCCGAGAACCGACCGGCTACTACCGCCGCTACCTATGACCGAAACAGCTGCTGGCGCTGTGGGAGGACCGGACATCTCCGCAGTGAGTGTCGTTTCCCGCCCAGGTTGTTCTGCTCCCGTTGTGGCCGTCAAGGTATCATGACCCGTGACTGCCATTGTCCGAGAACGGGAAACTAAATGGGGACCGTACCGACACGAGGCAGGTACGATCCCGTGACTTGACCGCCTCCGTAGACACCGCCGCCGCTCGCCCTGATAACCGACCGCATGTGAAAGTTCAAATGTTTGGACGAACTTTCTCCGCCTTGGTGGACACTGGAGCCGTTCGCCCGTACTTAGGAGACCGTATTAAGGAAGTCTGCGACCAGCTCCACATAGCCGCTGATGACGTCACCGTACCTGCTGCTCAGTTAGCAAACGGTAGGTTAGCCACCGTCACCAGGGCCTACAGGATAGATTTCCTGATAGGTGAAGACAGTTTTTCGGAATGTCTATTCCACCTCAGGAACTTGTCCTCCGATCTGGTACTGGGCATGGATATTCTTAGCCAGTACCGCTTCCAAATAAACCCGTCCGCCGGAACCGTGCTACTGAATGACCGCCCAATCTCCGAACCACTGGCTGCGCCCAGTAGCCCACTGGGAGGCATCTCGTTGACTTTGTCACAGCCAGAGGAGGAACAGCTAGCCAGGTTCTTGGCAACCGAACTACCGAGTTTTCAGGATGTACAGGGGACGACACACCTGGTACAGCACCAGATCCGCCTGGCGCAACCAGAACCCATTAAATAACGATACCGCCCCCAAAATCCCAGGATGCAAGAAATCATCAACAAAGAAGTTGATGAAATGCTAAACGCCGGGATAATTGAACCGTCAAACAGTCCGTGGAGTTCTCCTGTCGTAATAGTCCGCAAGAAAGATGGGAAACCCCGGTTCTGCATAGACTTTAGGAAAGTCAATGAGGTTACCGACAAGGATGCGTATCCGCTACCGTTTATCAACGCCATTCTGGACAAACTCAGAAAGGCACGATACATTTCAAGCATCGACTTAAAGCAAGGATACTGGCAGATCCCCCTCACCGACGACAGTAAACCGGTCACCGCTTTTACCGTTCCCGGCCGAGGATTATTCCAGTTCCGTGTCAGGCCGTTCGGCCTGCACTCCGCCCCCGCAACGTTCCAGAGAGTGCTGGATCGTATTATTGGCCCTGAAATGGACCCCTACGCCTTTGCATATCTTGATGATATCATTGTGCTAGGGGAAACATTCGAGGAGCACCTCGACAACCTCCGCGAGGTATTCCGCAGGCTACGAGCGGCCAACCTCCAGTTGAATCCCGACAAGTGCGAGTTTTGCCGAAAGTCCCTAAAGTACCTGGGACATGTCGTCACCGCCGATGGGATAGAAACTGATCCCGAGAAAGTGGAATCTATCCGAAAATTTCCTACGCCCCGGAATGTCCGAGACATTCGTAGATTTCTGGGAGTAGCTTCCTGGTATAGACGATTTGTACCGTCCTTTTCACAAATCGTCTCTCCGTTAACCAGGCTGTTGAAGAAACATCACCGCTTTAAGTGGACCGCCGAACAAGAGGAAGCTTTCGAACAGCTAAAGAAATGCCTGACCGAAGCTCCCGTCTTAACCTGCCCCGACTTTGAGAAACCGTTCACGCTCCAGACCGACGCGTCTGACCAAGGATTAGGCGTAGCGCTTACGCAAGATATCCAGGGTTACGACCAGGTAGTAGCGTACGCCAGTCGCACTCTCAGTCCCGCGGAGAAGAACTACTCCGTGACGGAACGTGAGTGCTTGGCGATTGTCTGGGGGATAGAGAAAATGAGGCCGTATCTGGAGGGCTATCACTTTACCGTCATCACCGACCATCAATCGCTCCGATGGTTACACTCTATCAAGAGTCCGGCCGGCCGTCTAGCCAGATGGAGTGTTTTCCTTCAGCAATACGACTTCGAGATCAAATACCGTAAGGGCACACTCAACCGAGTGGCCGACGCCCTGACCCGTCAACCTCTACCAGGACTATCCTCCGCACCCGATACCGAGGAACTTTGTGTTGTAACCGAAACACCAAAATGTTCCTGGTACCACCGCAAGAAGGCAAAAGTCGAAGGAAACCCAGAAGCTTTTCCGGATTACTGTATTCGTAATGATCGGTTGTTCCGTCACTTCTGGGATTCAAACGACTTGACCGAACCCGAGCTGGCCGACCCATGGAAATTGTGTGTCCCGACCGCTCTCCGCCCCACCGTCCTGACCGAAAATCACGATGCCCCGACTGCCGGCCATATGGGGATTGCCAAAACAATCGCCCGCACCGCCCGCCGTTATTATTGGCCAGGTATGTTTAGGGACATTGCGAAATATGTCCGCAGTTGCCTGCAATGTCAACGATATAAGCCGGCACAACAGCAGACTCCCGGGAAAATGCAACCGTCCGCTAATCATGATCCCTGGGGAAACCGTCAGCACCGATCTAGTTGGACCGTTACCGCGATCCAGTAAAGGAAATAACTATATAGTTATGTTTCAAGATCGTTTCACCAAATGGATCGAGTGCCGACCGCTCCGTAGTGCCACCGCCCGCAACGTAAGCCAAGCTCTCTATGAGGAAGTTATCACACGCTTTGGATGTCCCCGTACCGTCATCAGTGACAACGGCACCCAATACGATAGCCGTGTGTTCCGCTCTCTACTACGAGAATTTGGTATTCAGCACCGTCTCACACCGCCGTACACTCCGCAAGCGAACCCCGTTGAACGAGCCAACCGTACCATCAAGACAATGATTGCCCAGTACTGTGAACAGGACCATCGCCAATGGGACTGTCACCTGTCCGACTTCCAACTGGCGCTGAACAGTTCAAGACATGACTCCACCGGATTCACTCCAGCATTCTTGAATTTTAGACGTGAGTTAACCCTACCGAACACCGTATATCAAGATGAAACCGAGACCCCGGATGACACACCCGTCGAAGAACCGCCGTCCGTAGAAGACCGTACCAACCGTCTAGACAAGTTGAAAGAGACCTTCCAATTGGTCCAAGTCAACTTGGCCCGAGCTTTTACCTCGCAGGGTCATTATTATAACCTGCGCCGACGCGAGTGGCGATGCCGCGTCGGTGACCGAGTCATGAAACGTGATAATCCGTTGTCTTCCGCTGTCCGAAATTTCGCTGCCAAACTGGCACCGAAATATTCCGGCCCGTATACTGTGACCAAAGTCTGGTCCCCGGTCGTGTATGATCTCAAATCAGATACTGGAAAGAAGTATGCGAGAATACACATCAAAGATCTAAAGCCGTTTGTATGTTCTAGTGTCCAGCCGCAGAGTAGGTCCCACCTACCGTGAAGTGGAGAACGCTACGCCATACTGCGGGTGTTCCACCCGTGCAGCTATCCGTTACCCACCGCCGCCCCGTCCGTACTGTCGCCGATCTGTACCAGAAACCCACCGCCGCCGCACCGTATCCCGAGGAGTACAGTGTTACTACCTCCCGTCTCCGCCGCACACCGTCACCGTATCCCAAGGAATTCAATGCGAGCTGCTACCGTAAGTCCGAGGAAACCGCCTCGAAGAATAAAACCTATTGTTTGTGTGGTTTTCTTTTTATTTGACCAGGATGTTTTTTTTGTTTTAGGGAGCCTATGGGGGCAAATACCTCGGAGCTCCCGGAATAAGGAATCCCACCTGTCTGGCAAGGAAGCCCAGCTGAGTGGAAAGAATCATGTATTAATGTTCGTTTTTTTTTGTAGTTAGAATCGACCGTGGAAGCCGGAATAGTTTGTTTAGTTTTAATATTGTAAAAGGTGTACATACCCACAAATAAAGTTTAAAGTGGCCTGCGGGGGGTATGCGCCTTAATCATGACAGAGTTCCGTTTAAGTTAGTAAGTCCCGCATTTCAGGGTTGCCGGAAAGAAAGAAAAAAAAATGTTATTTTTTTTTTATCCGAAGTAATAGGGGGGTGTAACGAAGTGATTTTATTTTATTAAGTTAAGTTAGGTGGCTAGGTTTTGAAAAATATTTTACCCATTATGGTGCTACGCATTTAATTAATAACAGTTAAATTGTTAATTATAGATAGGTAGTATTGATATGTTTTTATGAACATTCCACGTAGGCCAAGTGGCCGGCAGTAAGCGAAACGCGACGCACGCATTGTGTCCCCGGCACCCTTATGCCCGCGCTAACATGAGGGAGGCCGAGACTGAAAATAATTAAATTAGTTTCCGTCCAGCTACTCAACGAGGAACCACAAACGGGTGACGTAGCTGTAATAAACCGCGCATGACTACCGTATCTCATCCTACTTCTGCGTTTAGCAGTGTTTAGTAGCATGAGGATTTTTACAATCAAATTAGTTTCCGTCTGAGCTCCAACCGAAGCACCACGCCGACTTGGATAGTAAGTAAACTTGTGAGTATAGAGGTACATAGGTATCCAAAGGTAATTGCGAATTTTTCTAAGTCGATAAAGGTGACGTAGTTGCAATATTTCGCGCATGACTACCGCGCTCCTCCTACTTCTGCTTTTTGGCAGAGTTGAGTAGCTTGAGGATTTTGCAGAGTATCCGAGAACAGTACGTTGCTGCCGCCAGTACCGACCAAACGTGCCGACACCGACCGCTCCAGAGAGGAAGCAGCCCAGGATACGGAAGTAGGTATCAAGGTTTGGTAAATAAAGGTATAGTAAATAACCGCTATAGATAGGCATAATGTGCTTGTATTGGCGCTTGCTTCCCCTCTTGATATCCGTCCGGAGTCTACTTGTGACCGATTAATTTATTGCTGTGTACCTTTTCACCGCTTCATTCACCGGATTACCGTATCGCATCGCTTGACCGCCCGCTTACTGCCCCCCGCTCGCCCGTAGTTAAACCGTTGTAGTATAAGACCGCTTGTAGTATAAGACCGCTTGTAGAATAAGTTGTAAATATGAAGATGTATATAGTGTAAATAATTAGTGTGTAGAATAAATGTAAATATATTGAATAAGAGTCTGTTCATTAACTGTAGTGTGTAAGTTCCTTTTTTCCCGACCCCTGGCTTAGCCGTATCTTCACTGCAGTTGCCCGGCCTCTATCGTCCCGCCGATAGAGTAAAGTGGTGTTTCTGCACTCTAAACAGAAACTAGCGCCCGAGATCTCCGTACAGTGTACACCGCCGTAGTGTTGGGCGTCAAAGTGACACTTCTGCTCTTGGGTAGAGCAACGAAGTACCTCACAAATTGTTTATTTGAAATCATTTGCTATTTTGGTATTTTGTATTCTATAGTTTATAATTAAATAAATTTTACCTATCAGCTACCCTAGTAGTTTCATATATATTTTTCTGCTTAGTTCTAATTCTAAATTTTGTATAATTTTTTCTAACAGTTTTTTTTCTAAATTCATACATTCATTATAAATTACCCACACCTTATCATCGTTATTATTGCCTGCAGAAAAAAGTTTTAAATAAAAGTTGTGTGGTTATGACTGAATTTTGTTAAAATGCTACAGGTACAGTAGCGTGCATATTTCAGGGGATACAAAAAGATGATATTGTTTTTAAATGGGATACCCTGTATACTACTAAATTTTTTGGAATGGTCCTTTGTTCCTGATTTCAAAAATATACCATATGTTACCCCTACCATATACCGTTTTTGAGTTATTAAACGTCGAATATCTTAGTTAAACTAGTTACTGTAAATATGGAAAAGTTAACATTATTAAAGTGAGCTATGAAAATGACAACTATTAGGTTTGTAAAGTGACATTTCTTTAATGAAATCTTCAACATGGTTTACAGTGAGGAAGAAAATGTCCAAGTATTTACTTGTTATATACAAAATAACAAAAATAAACGTACAGCAAAAAGAGCATATAAGATGTTGTATCAAAATAGTCCAACACTATCAGAAAATACTTTCAAAAATATGTACCGACAGGTGAATAACAATAACTCCAATTTTAGTAGAAAAAGGCGTGTAGTTTGAGCAAACCAGGAAGAACAGCTAGATATACTGCTTCATTTCGATTGTAAGCCCATCCATATTTATTTGCGAATAGACTTTTTTGAAATATTATATTATTTTTTAGAATATTCTGAATATAGTATAAATAAAGCAGTCGATCAATTAGGTAAAAGTTATTCCAAAATCCAACGTAACGTAAGAAATAACAGCTACAGACCGTATAAAATTTTATCCGTACAAATTTTAACAGAGGCTCATAAAAGGAAAAGGCTGGACTTTTGCCGCCAGAAAATTAAAAAGTTGGATGAAGATCCTGATTTTTTTATTATGGACTGATGAATCATCTTTTTTACGGCAGGAGTTTTTAATAGGAAAACAAGCACAACAGAAAAATATTGGTAAAACAAATTAAAAAATCAGGAAGAAAAACTGTTAGCGTTTGGTGTGGAATTTTCAGAAACAAAATTGTTGGTCCTGTATTCTATGATTATACTTTAACTGGAGTTACCTATCTGGAAATAATTATCCCAGAAGCAGAAAATATTCTTTTGCAGAATTTTCCGGAGCCGAACTTGATATGATTTGGATGCAGAATGGGGTAACTCCACATAGTATCCTACCCGTTCGAGATCATTTGAATAATGTATTCCCAATATGGTTAGAGAATAATGGACCTATTAAATGATCACCTAACAGTCCAGATTTTACCTCTATGGATTAATTTTTTTGGGGATATCTAAAAGACATTGTCATTAATAATAATAATAGTATTCAAGTCATTAAAGACAGGATTCGACTTGAAATAAACAATCTGAATGTAAATAATGAAGCCATCTCCAGTGCAATTATAAATAAAAGAAGACGTTGTCAATTATGCATTGACAATAATGGTGCACACATTAAACATCTTTTATGAGTTGTCATTTATTTATATTTAAATTTCCTAAATAAATCTTTGTGACCTATTTTGTTTTTTTCTACGTCACTGTAAACCATTTTAATTATTTCATTAAAGAAATGTCACTTATCAAACATAATAGTTGTCATTTTCATAGCTCACTTTAATAATGTCAACTTTTCCATATTTACAGTAACTAGTTTAACTAAGATATTCGACGTTTTATAACTCAAAAACGGTTTACGGTAGGTTAGGTTAGGTTTGTTGTGAGTAGGTCTCAGTAGACTCTCCACTGCGGCCATCAGCAGGCCTATTGTGTCTCACACCTAATTATATTTCACCCAATAAGTTCAGTCTCTTAATGAAACTGATAACTTTATTGGGTGAGAATGTGTCCAGATCCTCTGACAGCAGTTGCCCTTTGCCAAATATTGAGAATCGGATCCTCTCCACAGCGGGACAGGTGCATAAGATGTGGTCTGCCTTCTCATCATGGTATATGGTAGGGGTAACATATGGTATATTTTTGAAATTAGAAACAAAGGATCATTCCAAAAATTTAATAATATACAGGGTATCCCATTTAAGAAAAAATATTATTCTTGTATCCCCTGAAATCTGCACGCTACTGTACTTTTCATAGCATTTTAATAAAATTCAGTCATAACCACACAACTTTTATTTAAAACTTTTTTTTCTATAGGCAATAATAACGATGATAAGGGTGGGTATTTTAAAATGAATAAACCTGTACATCTTTAAATTTGTTAGTAATTAAATTTTTATGATAATTTTAAAACCTAGACAACATTATTCATTGAATTGTGGGAATTTTTTTGTAGTGTTTCCTTACTGATATTCTGTTTAATTTTTAATTTTTTTGAGTATTTATTTATTTCATCAAACATCAAGAAGAATCTGCAAAACCTTCGGGACCTTTTAGTATATTAGATCTTATACTGCTATTTAAGATCGTAGCAAAGTAAGATAGCATTTTGGAATGTCAGGGTTATTATTATAATCTTTTAATCATATATTTAACTACCAGGACCAATCGCCGATACCAGGAGACGAGCTACCTCAACCTGGAAATTTTGCAGAACCTCTTATGAATTTTTTTATTTAAAAAAATTAAACATAACTTTCATATATGTATAAGGAATATGTTATAATCCACTCCAATATATAAAAATATATTACCAAAATATGTAGTTTTCTAAATTTAAAAACATCAGACTAATGCTAAACAGCTTTTATCCTACAATTCAGAATCTGAATAAGAATCAGAATCGTTGACGTCAATGGAATCTGATAATAAATTGCAAGTTGCTTCAGACTTCTCTGGAGGGTTGCGAAATTAGCATGTTGAGTGTAACAGAAGCAGTGGGAAGCTTTAACAAGTTTAAAATTTCATTATTAAAAGTCCAAAGGTACTAAAGGTGGTAGGTTTTTCTAGAGAATAATCGTCACCTGCATCTATTTGAAAAACGATATCTACGTCATGCAGCCATTTTTGGTAATTGATACGGAAACTCTCTGATCTCTTTTCACTTAATTTCCATTTCCAGGCAATGTAAAACGACATCAACTTTATTTTGTTTTTAAAATGGGTATTGGTGGAACATCACTCAAGTTAAATTTATTTAAAATGTCCGCCTCCTAGCTTTTTTGTTCCACCTACCCCCACGAGCATTGATATTCTCGACGGAAATATTTTCCCGGCTATTTGCCAAAACGTTAAAACTTGGATTATAAAAAGATAGTATGCACTTTATGTTCAGTACGACTGACTCAATATTGTTAGTTTTAATAGGGTGTTTGATAGTATGAAAAATAAATTATTAAATTGTGTGAATACGATAATTTATCTAATAATAAATCCGAAATTATCGGTTTGTATTCACAAAAACACGAGGTTGATTTATTATTTCAATTTTAAAATTGCAATTTTTTAGTCTGTGAACAATATGTCACAAAACGTTACCCGCCATGAGGTTTTAAATGTGACGTTACTCTTGTAGTAAACAAAACCTTCTTATCGTGATTGCTTTGTGAATATTTAGACTGATTTGGTGTTATTTTTCAAGTTTGTAATAATTAATTATGGCGGGCGGTTTTTTAAAAGCAGAAAATACGAATTTGCCAAGAATTGACACAGTAATTATGGCTAAATTCTTTGCGACTAATCCTGATTTCTGTTCTGCTTAATTTAAGAACATTAAAAGATCTATGTAAATAATATTTGTTTACTTCTAGTTTTAAAGTTAACTAGATACTTATGTATATAAAAGTGTGTATATGGTAATGTAGGTAATTAGAACATTATTTATTAGACAATCATCAACATAACTTCAAAATTACAAATATGACAGATATGTGAAAGACTACTTATTTACCATTACTTGTTAGCTTCAAAGCTACTAAAAGTATAAGACAAAATAGTACTTATATCAAAGTGATCCTCACAAAAATACAATGTACTTTTACTAGATAATAATTTTGGATCTCTTCTGGCAAGTTGTATCCAAGTCTTTCTCATTTTAGTATCATCTGGTAGTTTTATAAGCAACTTTTGTGTTGTCTATACACTTGTACTCTTGCAGTTCGGCACCAAACAACACGTATAACGATTGGAACTCATTATTTTATGTGATGAATAAAAAAAACTATACCGAGCGTTACTTGCACTTGTTTGTTTACTACAAGAATGACGTCACTGTATAGTCAAAGGGCGGCAAGTATTTCCGCGCCAATTTATATACTTGAAATTTTGAAAACTATTTTATTCTATAAAGCGATTTCATTTAAGCGAAATAAAAATTCCTATGGACTAATACTACGATATAAACATTTTAAGACATTTTAAAAATAAGAGACAAATAGCCTATTCTAACTACTCTGTTCAGTAAAACCAAAAATAAATAAAACAAAAGTACTCACCAGTTGAACAATCACTTCAAAACCTTAAAACATCCACCGGCACGTGTTGCTGCATGTTTGCATCATCAGGATGGCCTTTTTGAAATCTTCGAAAGTAACTGCGAATCTTAGTAAATCCTAATGTAATAAATATTAGTTGCATCATAGAACAGCATAATTTAACTTATATAGTGAAAATTCCTCGTAGGGTTAGAATAATTTGAAACAAATTGCATATCCTAAATACGATTTCAACGAAACAACTACTCAGCGGGCAAATACCCCAACCTGCATTGGATTATACCTTCAAAGAATGATAGATCGGTAGCTAATATGATTTGTCAATTCCTAACCAGACATAGACTGGTTTCGAACTTATTAGTTCTCCTCAGTAAGCCATAGGTAAATTGAGTAGTAGTAGTAGACTACTCAATTTACCTTAGTCAGTATATGTCTAGCAGGTTGGCCACTATCATTTGTCTATTCCATAACCTGAGGAGAACTAATAAGTTCGAAACCGGTCTATGTCTGGTTAGGAATTGACAAATGATATTGGCTACCGATCTATCATGATTTGAAGGTGTAATCCAATGCAGGTCGGAGTATTTCCCCGCTGAGTAGTTGTTTCGTTCAAATCATATTTAATAACAGTAGTTAGTCCACCTGAGCTAGAGGTCGCCGCTCTCGGTACTTGCTTCGCAAGTCGTTATCCGCCACAGAGACATCTATGATGTCGGTCGGATAGTAGCATTTGGACCATATGAGAAGTTTCACATATCACTCACCACTACCCCCTTACGTATCCTTTTTTTTGCTAAACATTTAAAATATGGAATGAAATGAAATATAATAACGCTAAAAATGTTTGCTAATTATTATTCTCTAACTTTTACAAAAACTTATCACAGATTAGTATAACATATATTTTTAAACAATTGATTAAAATTTTTTTTAAAATTAAAAAAAGTTCTTTTTATCGTTATTATATTCTTATATTTCGTACCATACTTTAAACTTTTACCAAGAAATGGATACCTAATTTGTTCTATAGTAATTTTTCTTATTACTATTGTTGTTTTTTTGTTTGATCCTTCTTTCTCTGTGTAATATAGCAATTAAGAAAATATTGTCATTGCTATTCGAATGTTATTTGAGTATATTTTTGACATAGGTAGTTTTATTTTTATTGTTCCTCATGAAACTTGTAAGTAAACGCCAATAAACTGAAAACGATACACGTGTGCCAAGCGTCGATGTTGCTATGCATTAAAATGCTCCTAACTTCTAAAGAACAAAAAAAAAGAATGTGTTCTTCCCATAGTTGTACCTACCTAAAATCATTTACTTAGTCGATTAGTTAAAAAAAATCATAGGCGTCCGTGAGAAAAACAACACGGCGACGCTAGGTGTAGCGACGCCTAGTGTCGCCGTGATATGGACGTTATTAAGTACTGGCAACCTTTCTTAATATCAAGAAGATAATGTAATAAACTTGTTGCAAATCGCTAGCCATTTTGGAGATATGTGACAAAATTAAATTTACGGATTTTCAGTTTTTTCAGAATTCGCTAAAAAATTTCAAAACTTCTAAACATATTTTGAGAGAAAATGTAATTAAACAACTATTGTCTAATTTAACCTATTTCGTATCTCTGTTGGAGCTCGATATGCTATTGATGGCCCTTAAAATATTTGCAAACCTGTAAGTATAAAAGAACTGTTTTTAAATAGTACTAAAAAGCGAATAAACAGTTCGCATTTTATTTTTACCTGAGGCTACATATAGGTATAAAAGGTAACTATTGGCAAATAAAAAGAAAAAGTGAAAAATAGCTTGTAATTTTATTTTTATCTGCATTACATTCTTTGTGCAAGAAAATATAGTTAGCTCATTTTTTCCCAGTTATCACTTTGTGGTAGTCTCTGTCATTATTATTTGGATCAAATAGTAAATCGCGCCCTTCCAAAAAGCCTAACTTGTAGCCTGCATGCACATTTAGAAACCGTTTTCCCTAATTTATACTATTTATTTCAAAATCGGGTACTCATGGACGAATATTTGACTAATTCTGACAAATCCATGTTTCGTGAACGTGTATGCATATCACATGTTCACTAGAATTTTAAAGAGTATTTTTACTGTTTCTACTGGTTTTTGTGAACCTCGACTACTCCTGGATCCACAAACAACATTCTCGACTGCAAAAATATATATACGATCCTTAAAATATAAATAACTCTTTCGTCTAGTATTATAACTTTTCTATTTTACCATTATACTTGCTCTAACTCTAAAGATAAACCACCTTACTACGGTTCCAAATGTACCAACACCTTACCTTATAAAATTATGCATTATATATTAAATTTATTTTATTTTTTAGATTTCTACAATTGCAATTGTAATGTCATGTGATGGAGTTGAGGAGAGTGGCAAAAAAATTGTCAAAACTTGTTTTCTTTATCAAGAAGTTCTAGAAAAACCTTCGCTTAAGCAAAATCTCATTTTATTTGCAAAATTTACAAAGCAGCTGGCTCCTAAGTTTTCAGCCGCCGGATTTTTCCAGATAAATCAGTCTGTTTTGTCTACGTTATTTTCAGCTGTTATTACATATTTAATCATTATTTTATAATTTAATATGACACTGTAAAGTTTTTAATTATAATAAAATACATATTGCAAATTTTTTTTGTCATTGCTCTGGTAACTATGCAAAATTTAAATCCAAATCAACGTTTTTTCAGGTGCTTAAATAAGACATTTATCACAATTTTTAATAATAGGTCAGTCTTTATATGAAATAAATTTTTATGTGTGACTTTTCTACTATACTAACGCGCCCGGAAAAATTCTCAGAATCTTTGGTCAAAATACCAGGTTTCCTCCAAATTTGTCTTGTGCATATCTAACTTCTTATCATTTTTGGCATTTTGATAGAAAGTCATTGGCGTATTATTTGCTTATAAATAAACATGATGTATGATGTGTGTATGTTAAAAATAATATAAACGGAATATATACAATACAACATATAAATAGCTTCTCTGAACATACTCTAAGACAATTTTTTGTTGTTGTAATAGATGTATCCCTTTTGCAGCGTTAGTGTTTTATTATAGATTTATTGCTAACAGCCATATTTAAGAAAATAATTTCTGACTGAAATAAGGGTATCCATCTTATAGGATTCATAAACATTATTCTTTAAATAAAGTTTTCTTAATAAATATAAATATTTTAGTTAAAAAATTTACTAACCGAAGTATTTTGAGGCCACAGGAGCATAAATAGGTATAAAAAATGAAACATATCTAGTACCTACGAAAAACTAGATGCTTAAATAATGTAATGTAATGTAAATGTAGGTTAGCAAAATTAATCTCGAAGTTAAATTTTAAATTGGAAACGTGTTTAGGCTTTCTAATCAAATCAAATAGCCATAATATAGTAACTTTTCAACAATTAGGATTCCTGAATTAATAATTGCGATAACTGAGTAACCTTTGAAGTGTAAATAAACATGTGTGCTCCTTTTTATTAACATATAAGGCTTCCCATTGCAGTGTTTGGTACTCTTTACATACAATTAATGTGAGAATATTTGTGCTTTTTATAGTATTTGTACGTTTTATGGTATTTGTACTTTTATAGTGTTTGGACTTTTTATAATATTTGTACTTTTGATTTAAGACAGCTGTGTAACAAGCTTACATAACTTTTATAAAACTGATATATTACTGTCGTGTAATGATATATATAAGGCCTCTAAAACTCACATAAAACAGATACCTAATTGATGTGGGTTACTGTTATTTACATAATAAACGACAGAAGTGTTTCGTAAAACGTTGCCTATTTGCGTTTTATAACTGTCGTTTACGAATGAAAAAAACATTTTTATGGCAAATAGTTATTATTTTAATATTTTGCTTTAACATTCTAACAACTATAATGTAACCACTTTGTGTTTGTTAGGGTCTTAGAGACTAATACAAGATCAAGGACTTATATTTAGTAACTATTTAATCTACGGTGAATTAAACTGAACAACAAAAATATAATAGGTAGCGGTTGTTCCAAGTACAGAAAGTAAAGTTGATTTATTCAGCGGATAAAATCCTGCTGCTGAAAACGACGGACATTTATGCTTAATATGGTTTTCCAAACATATTAATTCTTGTCTCTGTTCAGAAAGTAATGGCATATTTTGTTCCAGTGTAAAACAGATCGGTAACAGTTTTTCAGATTCCTTCACGGTCTTATCACAAAGAAATAATATTGTTGTGGGTCCCACCTAAAAAAAAACAACATTAAGTGAAGATAGAAAATAGGCGACAAATATATTTTCTTCTTTTGATGAAATGAAATTCAAATGTTTTAATTTGGTTTTAAGGTTTTAGATTAATTAATATTTTGTATGGCGAATGGCCTAAAATTTTTGTCGGACCCATTAAAGATGGATATATTTTCCAAAAATGTTTCATTTTCCGTAATTATTTTGGTATTAATTGTAAAAACAAAAATTGTCAATAAATTTAACAGTATAGGATGATCCTAATTATTTACAAACGCATTGTTTCCTTTTTTAAATGACTATCGTGTCATCGGAAAAATTTAATTTGTCAACAATGATTAAGTAATTGTGCTCCTCATACGGTACTCTGTGGGACGTCAAAAACAACCTTTTTTTGTTTTACTCAGTATATCATTAATCTCAACACATTCTATCCAATCAGTAATCACATATCTCTTATAGATAAATTTAATAAACTATGTGCTTTCTCTCTTGTATTAATATTTTCTTGTTTAGTTACAAACCATATGATTTGATATTAATAGAGATATTGTTTTTTTTTTTTGAAACAATCACTATTCGTTTATTTTTCGGTGTACTTTTTATGAATATGATAGCAATGAAACAAGTTGAAATATAATTGTAGAGGTCTAATTAATCCCCGAGTTTATATTGCGGTTTAATAATTGATGTTTTAAATATAGGTACCAAGAAATGAACCCTTATGTCTATATACAGTGTCAGTCTAAAGACTTCCCCTTATCCTAACTTTTGAACGCCCATCGATCACAAAGGCACTATGAATTATTATTTTTTAAAATTCGGTGAGATTCATATTGCACCTCAACTGAAAGGTAGTAGGTATTTCAATTATCTATATTCGTTTTTGAAAAGGGAAAATTCAGTTATGTCTTCTCTATTTATAAGCGGTGTTATGAATATATAGAGCTTCGGTCCGAAGCCCTACTATTTAAAAAATCATATTTTTTAACTAGTCGGTCGTGACTACCCTTCAAATAATTGTTATAGGAACATCAAGATATCCAAAACTAATTTGGGAATAAATATGTGGTAAAATTAAAACAATGGACAAGAACTAACATCAACTAAACTAATGTTATTAAATATGATTTGAAGGAAACAACTACTCAGCAGGCAAATACCCCGACCTGCTTTGGATTACACCTTCAAATCATGTTAGATCGATAGCCAATATCATTTGTCAATAACCTATGGCATACTGAAGAGAACAAATAAGTCCGAAATCGATCTATGTCTGGTTAGGAATTGACAAATGATATTGGCTATCGATCTAACATGATTTGAAGGTGTAATCCAATGCAGGTCGGGGAATTTGCCCGCTGAGTAGTTGTTTCCTTCAAACCATATTTAATAACATTAGTTTAGTTCATCTGGGCTAGGGGTCGCCGCTTTCGGTACTTGCTGTGACGCAAGTGGCTATCCGCCACAGAGACATCTATGATGTCGGTCGGATAGTAGCATTCAGACTATATGAGAAGTTTCATACCTCTCACCACTATTCACTTTACCTTAGTTAGTATATAACTAGCAGGTTGGCCACTATCATTTGTCTATTCCATAACCTATGGCATACTGAAGAGAACAAATAAGTTCGAAATCGATCTATGTCTGGTTAGGAATTGACAAATGATGTTGGCTATCGATCTAACATGATTTAAGGTGTAATCCAATGCAGGTCGGGGTATTTGCCCGCTGAGTAGTTGTTTCCTTCAAATCATATTTAATAACATTAGTTTAGTCCACCTGGGCTAGGGGTCGCCGCTCTCGGTACTTGCTGTGACGCAAGTCGCTATCCGCCACAGAGACATCTATGATGTCGGTCGGATAGTAGCATTCAGACCATATGAGAAGTTTCATACCTCTCACCACTATTCACTTTACCTTAGTTAGTATATAACTAGCAGGTTGGCCACTATCATTTATCTGTTCCATAACCTATGGCATACTGAAGAGAACAAATAAGTTCGAAATCGATCTATGTCTGGTTAGGAATTGACAAATGATGTTGGCTATCGATCTAACATGATTTAAGGTGTAATCCAATGCAGGTCGGGGTATTTGCCCGCTGAGTAGTTGTTTCCTTCAAATCATATTTAATAACATTAGTTTAGTCCACCTGGGCTAGAGGTCGCCGCTCTCGGTACTTGCTGTGACGCAAGTCGCTATCCGCCACAGAGACATCTATGATATGATGTCGGTCGGATAGTAGCATTCAGACCATATGAGAAGTTTCATACCTCTCACCACTATTAACTTTACCTTAGTTAGTATATAACTAGCAGGTTGGCCACTATCATTTGTCTGTTCCATAACCTATGGCATACTGAAGAGAACAAATAAGTTCGAAATCGATCTATGTCTGGTTAGGAATTGACAAATGATATTGGCTATCGATCTAACATGATTTGAAGGTGTAATCCAATGCAGGTCGGGGTATTTGCCAGCTGAGTAGTTGTTATATCTATATACATATATATATATATATATATATATATATATATATATATATATATATATATATATATATATATATATATATATATATATATATATATATATATATATATATATACTATATATATATATACATATATGTTGTTTTTCAGGTTTTCGCGGGTGGTGAATGTTAAATTCGTTTTCCGGGTATACTCCCGCGTAGGTGATAGGCCCCGAGAGGGACCGTGGTTGTCTGAACGACGTTTCGGCAGAATCTCATCTGCCATCTTCAGGTTCTAACAGATAACTGCTTACTGCGGCTTTCAGTTCGAGTTACCAGAAGCCGCAGTAAGCAGTTATCTGTTAGAACCTGAAGATGGCAGATGAGATTCTGCCGAAACGTCGTTCAGACAACCACGGTCCCTCCCGGGGCCTATCACCTACGCGGGAGTATACCCGGAAAACGAATTTAACATATACATATATATATATACATATATATATACATATATATATATATATATATATATATATATATATATATATATATATTACTTTAATTTTTGTTAACATCACAATGGCGGACAACAGTATATACGTTCGTATACGAGCTGGTCTTGAAAAAAAGGGTGGAGTCATGTAAATCAACCTTGTTGTATGAACTGCTCATAACATCTGCTAAAATAACCATAACCACTTACATCATTTTGATGGAGATAGCAGAATGTTTTAATAAAGAAGTACAGATTAATCGTTCTATTGATGTTACAATTTACAAATTTTTACATATTTCTTATGAATAAAATGTTCGTTGTATGAACTCCTTAAAACATCTGTTATACCAACCGTAACCATTTACAAATTATTTTAACGGAAATAGTAAAATGTAGTTTCGACCGAATGAGGTCTTTGTTCAAACGACAGCGACGTTCTAATAAAGAAGTATAGATTAATCGTTCTTGATTGATGTTATAATTCATGTATTTATTGATGGACTTTTTTATGAAGAAAATCTACGTTATGTGAACGGTATGTGATGTTTTATGTTTAGTGGGAAAATACCAGGATTGAATGGTTTTGGCTTGCTGAGTGGATAAAGAAAAGACCCAGGTACCGATCACCGCAATCGATATTAAAAACAGTGTGTACTTGTGATAATTGAATGCGCTAGCTGTCATTCTCTGTAAGTTGACTACTATTCAAATTATATAAGATTTTCTAGTTTAAGTTGTTTTACTATGTGGCTATTTTCCACCCATCAGATTTTTTTGAATTACCTAATAAAAAGCAAACATAGATTTTTTATATACTGGTGACAAAAATATGGACTTTCTCACTCAGAACCCACTTATTTACCTTGAATATTGACCTAAGTGATCCAAGAGCTTAATAATTATTTTTTTAAATTTGTAAGAATATTGTCACTAGTTACACCATGTAACCTTCAAATGACGTCTCCTTTTTTTATGTAAATCATTTCATACTTGTGCATAATATTAAATGTTATAAACATTGATTATCACAAACCATAAAATAAATTAAGATAAGGTTTTAATATAAATAGCAACGAACTAATTAAGAATCCAGTTCTATTCCAATCGTTGTCTTAACAAGATAGACTATTAAGTGTACACTTATTACTCGAATAAATTGTTATCTTCATAATTTGTTTTGAACTTCATCCCTCGCTCATAACTCACTACAGCTAGATGATTGCTCAATTACTGAATCATTAATGAATGAATGTTTAAAAGCCAATTCATCTTCAAAAAATAGTTAATTTAGTATGATTCAACTTCAATTTTGTTCCAGCTCTTTAATATCTACAATTTGTTTAAAAGTTTGAAGGGGGAAGTGCTTTAGACTGGCACTGTTCAATCAAACGCATTTTCTCACTAGTACCTAATTTAGATATATCTGTTTTTCTCAAAAAAATGTTAATCAAACCAAATATATTCCATATCATCCTAACTATAAATGTAATAAAATATAAATTAATACTTACCACTATTCCAATTCCAGAAAGGACCAACATATTTTCTGTTAAACTGAATATATCATTATTCCAATTGCGCATATGTAAAAATGAAACACAATACAGTATCTGTATGCCAGAGTGGAAAATATATATAAATAATATCCAACCATACATTACATTAAATGTATCTATAATTTTATCCAAGGATAAATACATTTTGTTAACATTTTTAATAGTGTTCATGATGTTGTTTTTTGTGTATCCAAGAAGTAAACTATTAATGTCTTTATATTTGCACTTAATAGAGAGTATAATATTAACAATTATAAATGTCGTTATAAATTCAATGTAATAATAAGCCACGATGGATATATAATAATAATTTATTAAACTCCTACCTTCCTTATCGCCACATGATATGAGAAGAAAAGTGTAGAGAGCTGCAAATTGAATATGTCCTATGAGAAAAATAAATTTTGCACTTTTTAAAAAAGATTTTTGTTTCAAGCTTTCTAATTTTAAATTAATCTCATTTTCAATACAATGTAAATGGCTCATCAAATCATGCCATGTATCCATATTCCAGAACGAAGCACCCAAAATTATTACCAAAACTGTGCAGAGTGCACTGGTTTCCAATAAAATATCCAAAATTTTTAAAAGTATCGGCATGTCGTGATACCTGTGTTTAATTCTAAAATAAATTGTGGTTATGGAAATTGTTGTGAATAAGCTTGCTATAATTAATGTATAACCTTTGAATACTTTTTGATGAGTAAGTCTCCATTGCTGAAAATTATAACTTGGCACTATAGCCAAAAATGATGAAAATTTAGCAATAGGTTCTAGAAAAAGAATATTTCTTCGACTATATGATAAATTCATATTTTCATTATCACAGTGACACAGACTGAGTTACTCATTGATCCAAATATAAGATAATATATATTAAATACAATATAGATAGTACATATTAAATAAGTTAATTCGTTAAATTACTAGTATCATAATCATTACTCTACACGAATATAGAAAATTACAAATTATTGCATAATATAAGTAACAAACTCTAGTAGAGTCTAGCGTGTTCTTGTGCTTTACATAATTGACATCAAATTAAAGATGTTATCTCCTTGATCGAACAAAACGTTAAAAATAATTCTAAGAATAAAAAATGTACATTGGCATTATTGGTAGTTTGTATTTTATATGTTTATGGTAAATATGAATCAATTCATAGAAGCTGTACAGGGTGAATCACTGAGACCTTCCACTTCTGTTTCTTCTGTTATTTTTTAGCTACAAAAAATATGTTGTAATAAAAGTTGCAGTTGCTTTATCCCAGATTGCAAATATGGAATCAAAAAAAAAACTATTGAAAACAATATGAAGATGATATAAATATAAATTATATTTTATAGCACCACTCATTCGGAATTTCATTCTGGTTACAATCATAGATACATATTACATTTATTTCTAGTAGTTTTCAAAATATGTAAATTTTTTTATATGCATTATATTTTTAATTCAAAATGAAACAACTAAAAACAAAAGGAAGAAAAAATTTATTTAATATTATACCATTAATTGCTCTATATGACGTCCGCTTTCTTCGATGAAGGTACAAGAAAATTAGTCTCCAGATTTGAATTTGTGAACGTACTACCTATCACTCGCTTGAAATTTGAAAATTCCAAAAAATCTAGTAATTTTAACGTTAATGAATTGGTGATGACGACGTCAGTCATATTGGTTAGTCATGTACCATTTTTTTGTTAACCGCCTGCCACTGATTTTTGAAAAATCTTCTTTCTTTTTCTGCCAAGAAATTTAGAAAGAACACTTAGTATTGCCGAAATATAAACTTTTGTTAAAGCAGAATTGATTTTTGGTTTCCTTCAAAACAGTTTCGGATAAAACTGCCTATTTCTATTACTTCATTTTGTTAAGTAATATAGAAGTATTGACTGCGTTCGATTTGTGCAATTTTTTTATGTCTTTTGACACGGTATAAAAGTTTATACCTACCTACTTTATTTTTGAATTGTTATTTTGATTACTGAATTTTGGATTTTGGAAACTTAGCGAGTTAAATCGTAACTACTTTTGGAGATTATATATACTGCCTACCTCTAATATTGAACTCGTAAAATAATTATATCTTGGAAAATGTTATGTGGTATACACATATTGGGAATATTCTATCAAGGAAAACCTAGTGAAGGTTTACGTACTCCACCGTAGTTGATTTTTGTCAAGCCAGCTCAAGCAGATTGCTGTATTTTAAGGTGAATGTTAGAAATTATTTATTTGAAAAATCATTTGCTATTGTTACGTGTTTGCTATCCACAAAAACACCTACCCTCGTAGATTCGTTGATTGAAAGTCCAGGTAACACTTACTCACTACTTTATTTACTAATTAACAATTAACAACAATAGATTAATTACTGTCTTTACTATAATCACATTTGAACACTTATAAGTCTCTTTATTATTTCTTCTTTACTCGTTCACGTTCAACTTAAGATTAATTCTCGGCCCACCGTGCGTCTTATTTATATATCCATTCACCCAGTCTAGAACAGTCCAGAATATTCCCGGCCGTTCCCATACAATTCCAGTCTCATCTAACCAGTCTACACAGTCCAGTGGCGTAACACTGCCCCCTTCTTAAGCCTGAACGTCCCGATCAGGCAATTCATTGTTCCCTGCATACTTGGCTAGTCTCTCTATATGCACCACCTTCATCTTGGATTTTGGACTTTGCTGAATTCTATATACAACGTCGTTTAATCTGGTGATGACAGTGTAAGGACCTTCCCAGGGCGGGTGAAACTTCGGGGACCTACCTTTCTTCCGTTGTGGGTTATATAGCCAAACCAAATCTCCAGCCTGGAACCCTCCTGAATTCGCCTTAAGATCATAACGATCCTTCATGCGATCACTTGCTATGGCAATTCGGTCTCGTACCAGCTCATGAATGTTCCTTAGCCGTTCACCAACTTCATCGGCGTAGTCATTTATGGAAAGTCGCTCCTCATCTGGTGTGTCAAACACCAAATCACATGGCAGTCTAATTTCACGTCCAAACATCACGCGAGCCGGCGTCTGTTTTGTTGTTTCATGAATGGAGGCCCTGTAGGCCATAAGGAAAAGAGGTAAGTGACGGTCCCAATCTCTCTGATGTTTCTCAACCACTTTGGATAGGTGCTCCTCCATGGTTTTATTATATCTCTCCACCATTCCGTCTGATTGTGGATGTAGGGCTGTTCTTGTTTTATGAATTCCCAGTAAGCGACACATCTTCTGAAACACCCCTGATTCAAAGTTTCTTCCTTGATCCGAATGCAATTCTAGGGGCACGCCAAATCGACATACTAGATTATCTACCAGAGCTTGCGCGACAGTGGCTGCTTCTTGGTTGGGTATGGCATAAGCTTCAGGCCACTTACTGAAATAGACCATGGCAACTAAGATGTATTTGTTCCCATCATCTGTCACAGGGAATGGACCAGCTACGTCGATCGCAATTCGCTCAAAAGGAGCCCCTACGTTATATTGTTTCATTTGACCCTTACTTCTTGTCTGTGGCCCCTTACTGGCCGCACAAACTTCACATTTGTGGCACCAAGCCTCCACATCTTGGCGACTGTTCACCCAGTAGAATCGTTCGCGTACTTTAGTGAGAGTTTTGTTTATGCCAAAATGTTCGCCAGATGTTCCATTATGCACTTCCTGGAGTACTTTTGGTATGCGACACCTGGGAATTACCAATCTCAAAGAAATTTTCTTCCCGTCTGGACTTTCCCAAGCTCTTTTCAACAGTCCATCCTCTACTGTAAGGGAATCCCATTGTGCCCACAAAGCCTTCAGTCCCACTGCCTTGTCTGAAATGTCCTTCCAGCCAGGTCGGGCTCCTCTTTCTTTCCATTCCAGAATAGGACCAGTTTCTTGATCTTTTAACTGCCCTTCTTATTTACATAACCCTCCAACAACAGACTACTTTGAACTCTCCGAAGTTGGGAAACTTTTATTTCTCGGGGGTCACAATATTTCTTGGCCAGCGCAGCCCCCAAATTGCCAGCCATCTTTAGTTTCCCTGTGGCTCCTCAACCACAGCAGCATTTATTCTTTCTGGGCTGCGTTGACGACAGTTCCTCTTGATATGGCCCACTTTGCCACACTTATAACAACGGATGCCTCCATTCGGCCTCCCACTACTTTGTTGTTGGTCTTGTCTCTGCTGGGAGTTCGATTTTGTCAGTAGTTGGGTCAACATCTTGTGTAGATCAGATATCAGGTTTTGTGTTGTATTGGCTGGCTTGTCTTCCTCCACACTCACAGCTCGTACTCTCTGATTTGATTGTGTGGTATCCTTATAGGCAGCCTCAATCTCCAGTGCATGTACTAAAGCCTCACTACTAAGCTTATGCCTGGCCAACTTAAGAATTCGCCTAACTTCCTGGTCCCTTACTCCATCAATAAATGTACCAACTGCTAACTGTTGTTGAAATTCCATTGGTGCATCAGGATAGGCTAGATGGGCTAATCTTTCTACCGCAGCTTCGAACTCCTGGAGGCTTTCTCCACCTCGTTGTCTGCGTGATTTGAGCTAAGCCTGATATACTTGGGCGAGATGTTGGTCGCCATATCTTAGTTCTAACGCTGCCTCCAAAATGCTAAAGTTTTGTTGCTGTGCGGCAGGAATTGTTTGGAGCAGGTCTAATGCTTGGCCCCTTAGTGCTAATATCAATGCTGTTGCTTTTTCTTCATCGTTCCAGTTATTTGAACGTGCAGCTGCCTCAAATTGTCTCTTATAAGTTGACCATGAACTTTGACCGTCGAATGAAGGTGGTTGTAACCTAGCACCAGACGACAGTACTAATTGACCTCCCTTCTCTCTTAATTGTTGTTTCAACCGGGCTATCTCCCCTTCAACTTCACTGACTTTTCCTTTAACTTCAGTTATTTCTCCTTCAAACTTTCCTCTAAATTTACTGACTTCTTCTTTAACTTCCATGACTTCAGCCTGTACATCTTCCTTCAATTGTTCAGTGACCGAGAGCCTGACTTGATGCTGTCCCTCCATAATTTGTCTTAATTCTTCCTGGCGTTCCTTTCTTTGCTCTTCCTTTTCTTACAGTCGTCTTATTTCCAGGCCTTCGATCATTTTTATCAAGTCATCTTTTTCTTCCTGTCGTCTTCTTTTTTGTTCTTCCATAATCTTCCTTTGTTCATCTTTTTTCTTCTTGTCGTCTTCTTCTTGTTCTTCCTTTTCTTCTTGTCGTTTTCTCTCTTGTTCTTCTTTTTCTTCTTTCGTCTTCTCTCTTGTTTTTCTTTTTCTTCCTCTCTTTTTCTTTCTTGATCGTTTATTCGTTCCAACAACGCTGCTAACAAGTCCTGTGTTTGTTTCTCTGCCATACTTCTTGTTATTGGCATTAACTCACGACACGTAAATCAATTTCAGAATAAAGTTTATTACACTATAAAGTCTGTAAAATGTTGAAATCACGTCTATTTTGTTAATGGAATGTTCCAGAAAAATCTCGACACAGCACTAGAAAATCTTATTTAGAGTCTATACTTCTTTCGTGTTGACAAAATTCACTTATCTCTACTAATTTCAATGGAATATTCGAGAATTTTCACGAAATATCACTAATAAGTCTTGTTTTGAGTCTATAACACGTTTCCATCGACACAATTCACGTATCTCCTGTAGTTTCCAAATAGAATGTTCTAGAATTTTCCCGAAATTGCACTAGTAGTCCTTTTTCTCAGTCTACAATACGTTATTACTAGCGGCACTCGCGTATTTGCAGTTATTTCTAAATCGAATGTTCTAGAAACGTCTCGAAAATCCACTTTAAAGTCACTATTCAGTCCAGAAATAGTCCTCCAAGCACTGTCCAGTAGCTTAATTCTCCGTGTTACCACTAATTTCTGAGAAGAACACTGTAGAACCTTTTCGAATGTTCCAGAAATTTCTCTTCCAATCCACTTCCGACACCAAATTGTTACGTGTTTGCTATCCACACAAACACCTACCCTCGTAGATTCGTTGATTGAAAGTCCAGGTAACACTTACTCACTACTTTATTTACTAATTAACAATTAACAACAATAGATTAATTACTGTCTTAACTATAATCACATTTGAACACTTATAAGTCTCTTTATTATTTCTTCTTTACTCGTTCACGTTAAACTTAAGATTAATTCTCGGCCCACCGTGCGTCTTATTTATACATCCATTCACCCAGTCTAGAGCAGTCCAGAATATTCCCGGCCGTTCCCATACAATTCCAGTCTCATCTAACCAGTCTACACAGTCCAGTGGCGTAACACTATTTTGATACTTTGTATTCTATAGTTAATAATTAAATAAATTTTACCTTTCAGCTACCCTAGTGGTTTCATATATATTTTTTTGCCTAGTTCTAATTCTAAATTTTGTACAATTTTTTTCTATCAGTTTTTTTTTCTAAATTCTAGTACATCTTTAAATTTGTTAGTAACTGAATAATTATGGTAACTTTAAACCCTAGACGACATTACATATTCATTGAATTGTGAGAATTTTTTTGTAGTGTTTCCTTACTGATATTTTATATTTAATTTTTAATTTTCTTGACTATTTATTTATTTCCTCAAACATCAAGAAGAATCCGTAAGACCTTTGGGATCTTTTAGTATATTAGAACTTATACTGCCATTTAAGATCGTAGCAAAGTACAATAGCATTTTGGAATGTCAGGGTTATTATTATAATCTTTTAATCATTTATTTAACCACGGCCTATTTCCACTACCAATCGCCAATCGCCAATACCAGGAGACGAGCTACCTCACCCTAGAAATATTACAGAAACTTTTATGAATTTTTTATTTAAAAAAAAATTAAACATCACATCTTATTTAGCAACAAAACTTTCATATATGTATAAGGAACATGTTATAATCCACTCCAATATATAAAAATGTATTACCAAAATGTGTAGTTTCCTAAATTTAAAAGATCAGACGAACGCTAAAAAGCTTTTATCCTACAATTCGGAATCTGAATAAAAATCAGAATCGTTGACGTCAGTGGAATCTGATAATAAATTGCAAGTTGCTTCAGACTTCTCTGGAGGCTGGGGTTGTGAAATTAGCGTGTTGAGCAGTGGGAAGCTTTAAAAGTTTAAAATTTCGTTATTAAAAGTCCAAATGTACTAGAGGTGGTAGGTTCTTCTAAAGAATAATCGTCACCTGCATCTATTTGAAAAACGATATTTTCGTCATTCAACCATTTTTCGTATTTGATACGGAGACTCTCTGATCTCTTTCTACTTAATTTCCATTTCCGGGCAATGTTAAACGACCTCAGCTTTATTTTGTGACTAAAATGGTTATTGGTGGAACATCACCCAAGTTAACTTTATTTAAAATGTCCGCCTCCTAGCTGTTTTGCTCCACCTACCCTCACTAGCATTGATGTTCTCGACTTCGGAAATAGCACCCTTAATACGCTTTTCGTTGGAAATTATTATCTACTTGCCTTGAGAGCTTAAACCGTAACAACTGAAAAATTATTTGGCGGATTTAAATTTTCTTCACTCCAAAAGATAATAATTTAAGTAATTTCTATAATTTAACGTACTTATAATATTTAAACCACTCAGACTGATAGCGCGCCCATATAACACAGTATATATATATATATATATATATATATATATATATATATATATATATATATATATATATATATATATATATATATATATATATATATATATATATATATATATATATATATATATATATATAGTACCTACGGCTTATAATGTACCCTTTGGGTATGATCCTCTTCTATATCATAATAGTATATACTCTACTTGGCGATAGACTAAACTAAAGTATGTTGCAAAATTGTATATACTTTTATGAACGTAAAAAAGTATATGAAATGAAGTATATACTAGTATATACTATTTAGGAGCAAATTTCGTATTAGTAAACTTCCATCCCACAATTACGTACCAGAAATATGAAATAACTGACAAAAAAGGGCTTAATTCAAATGTACTAGTACACGCTTTGTGTTTATTTTTTACATACAAAAAGTATAAATTTTTATGACAAAGCATTAATCTCTGCAAATATTGATGAGAACTCGTGATTCGTGACACTTGTATTGCTTATATCCACTTTACTGTGTTTTCATGTGTTATGTGAGATAAGAAGTTGTGCGTAGGTCTGTACGTTTTTGTTAGTTATCGCTGTAGTGTAACATTCTGTGGTGTAACTAATAATCTGTATTTAATACAGATACCTTTAGCACAGTATAAAAACTATGCCGTTACTGCAAGTAAGGTAAGTGAAAGTAAGAGCAAATTGTACTAGTGTGTACTTTATTTATGTTACTCAACGTATAGATCAACAGATGATAACTCTGTTAATTATTCTATGGATGATAGGACTGGAGGTGATTTGATTTTTGCTTTGACATTTGACAGATTGCAACACAGCTCTTTCCCGGTTTCCAGATTTTTCACTTTCAATTCCACACTTTTCAACAAATAAAAGGTCAATACTTTGCAAATGTTTTCTTAAGATTCAAAGGTTTAGTAAGAGTAAATCTGAAAGCACGTCTTTCACTAAACATGGAAAGCAGATGCTTACATATATTGGCTTGTGAAAACCTCTGGGCGTCTAAAGAAAAAAAGAATTGATATTTTTCTTGTATTCTATTTGATCTTTTGTGTATTTTTATAGTTTTATTAGTACTGATAGGCTACTTGCACTGTATAAATTTTTTACTTTTTTTGTTAATTCTATATTTTTAAATAAATGCTGTATCTCTTTAGCTACAATTATTACTGTCCCTTAGCCTCCAATCTTCCACTCCACAACATCCAAAAAATCATAAAAATATTCGTAGAAAACATGTAATTAGTACAACTATTGTTATGTTTATTAGTGAGTAACTTACTTTGTTTTTAGATGTAAGTTAAGCCTGAGGTTAAGTTTAAGTTAGGTACGGTAAATACTACATGGAGGGCTAAAAATGCTTAGCATGCCCTTTCATGTATTTCATATCTATGTTTTTTTCCGTGAACATTACAATTATTACTATTATTAAAAAAGGAACATCTGTAATGCTTTTTTCTAGTTTCCCCATTACCACTTTAAAAGATTTTAATTCTACTTTAAACTAAGCAATATCTCTCTTTGTTTATCTTGCACTCACAGAGCAAGTAGTGCCTACAGTGCTTAAATCAGATACATTGCGCTTATATATTATTTTTTTCCGGCTAATGAAAATATCACGGAACACATATTAAGTAAAATTTTTGCGTTATAAGACAGATCTCTTGTCTACAATTTAACCAGAGGTGAGCACAGTAAGGGGTAATTGTAGTAAGCCGGAAACAGTTATCCAATAAATAATAGCATCTTTCGGAGTAATCCATATTGCTTATAATTTGTCTTAATAAAATCATGCCTTACATAAAACCCGAACAAATGTACAAATCTAATAATTGTACTACGAGTTTTGCGGTAATAAACATGTACATAAATATACCATATTCTCAACCCCCAAACTGTATAAATAAATTTGTGTTTCTGTTCATAATGATCTCTATAATAACAACAAATACAAGTCGGTGAACATCAACCAGACATTTAAATAGTATATAAGTGTTGTATGTATTAACAATACATACCCCGCATTTACGGCTGTTGGATTTTTCCAAATAAAATGATCTACTATTCTTTCCCTATTTAGTATTACCACCACTTATTTTATTGTTGCTATACAGTTTCAGTATTTATAAATGTAAATTTAAATGAAAATACATAGTTTTTAATTTGTCCCATTTTATTAGTACACTGTATTTATCAAATATTGTTCGGTTACTTTATTTTTTGAAAAGCTATTTTACTGAAACATTTACTCAGTTCGACTGAGGGCAAGCTAAACTTTCACATACATGCTAAAACATCAAATTATTCTGTAAAGTCTTTAAAACAAATATCAACTGTCTTCTAAAAATGCATAATGTTATAGAAGTAGGTAGGTACATCCTCTTCTACGCAGCAAAAAATTGTAAAATTGTCTATATCGCTAAGGTGAACTACTAAATACACCAAATTATTTTGAAATCCACTGGTTCCGTTCGAGCCACCATCTTGAAAATTAGATGCTTTGATTCGCCTTATCGTTAATATGTCAGTAATTCCTGACTTAATAGGAACTATTACCAAAAGTTAAATATATTAAATTCCCCACAGAATATGGAGAAAACGTTTTTTTCTAAACGACAATGGTTCTGCAGTAATCGAGAGCTGAATTTGGAAGAAATTCTGATTTTGTTTCAACTCATCACCAAACAGCAATCACTTCGTTGGAAAGCAACAAAAAAAGTTTGTGAAATGAGCTTTTAGTATTTGTTAGGTTCATGCAAACTGGGTTACTCATGTCAATTAAATTCCTGGCATGTACTCAGAGTAGAATAATTTGCTGAAATATTTTCACTGGAAAGTTCTTCACATCGTAATTCGTATTTTCTGATCAATAGCTAGAATTGAGTATCATCGTGTGGGGATGAGTGATCTTTATCAATGTCATGTTCCAGATAATCTTCTTCCATTCAAATATTGACAGAGGAATCCGTACAACTCACTTCATGGAAGTGAAGTATCTACAAACTGCCGCGTATTTCAGTATTGCTTTCCTGGACCCATGAGATGAAGTGCAACCCTTTCCTCAATTGCAGGGGTTTGAGATCAATAATTACTCTGAAGCAGAAATCTTTAGTGCTGTTACAATACATTAAATGAAGTAATACACTCTGTCCACCCCCAAATATTCAGAGTTAATTTCATGTTCTCATTACTCGTGCGGTATTCACAGAAAGAATTTTGTTGCACCGTTACAACACAAGATAATAAAGAAGATAAACTTGGATGTTCTTGGAAGTCAATTTTGTAAAAAGATTGTATTGATGTACAGTTCAAAATTGTCTTGGTACACAGGCGCCTTATATATCCAAAAACGTTTCTCCAGTCCGACAAAGTTCTCATTTACCTTAAAAATCCTAACAACTTCCAGCAAAGCTTTTCGTCCCTTCAGTAATTTGAGAAATTTCAGTTTACCTTATATGAAAAGACATATTGTGTGTCTCAAATTCGATACTCACCATTGGGATCTCGGAAACAATCAATGCTATACGGTCTGTTTAATGGGGTAAGTTTTAGCCAATTTTATGCTGATTCCGAATTTGTTAAGAAATCACGACTAACTGGGATCGTTCTTAGATTATCTGCAAAAACGAAAATATATATAAATATATGTATATAAAATATTGCTATTTCTTTACAATCGTTTTTATTAAATTAGCCTATCAAAATTTTCTTAAGCATGATACATCATTAGAAAGCTCTTTTTGAGCGCAATCAGAAAATCAAAGATTCCAACAGGGCAGCCAAAAAAAGTTAATCTACTTTCGCACATTTTTTAATGAAAATTGTTAAATTAACAAATGTCGATATTTTTCTCATTGAAAATGTTGATCTCAATATTGAGTAAAGGCTTCACATAATGTGGAGTTTTTGAAAGTATTTTTGTTCAAAACATGATAGTAAAACTTCATCATTAATCACCTTTTTATTTTGTCTTAAGTCTTAAAATATGTCATGGATCATATGCGCCAATTGTTAGATATGGCACCAGCCACCGCTGTCTAGTCTATTTGCTAAATTAATACTCGGAACGCCTGAGTGCTTTCTACAAAGAAAACTACATTAATTTGAAGTATCCACAAAAGCAGCAATCAGATAATCGGAAGATATTACATAAACATATTTTAAACACTTTGTATCATAGCGAAGAAAATTGAAATAGTGATTGTGACAATTTCGTTAAAACAAGTAAAGAAAAAACCAGGTTGCGTCCGCCAATAAGAGAGGAAAGAGAACTCCCCCTCCCTCCGACATATTTGGGAACTGAATTTCACCGCTTAATGTGTCTGTTATTAGTCTGAAGGTCGTTGTTTATACACGTATCTCTATAGTGGTAATGTTCCTTATTAATTTTGAATTATCACCTCTCTGATCAATTTTGACAGTTGCTATCAATTTCTTAATTATATTCAGAAAAAACCAATTTAAATAATGTACTGTTAAGTAATTACGGAAATTGCTATTTCTGTTTATTATTTTAGTTGTTAAGCACTCATTTTGTGGTGTTCATTCTCTAACAGCGACAATGAATTTAAAATATAGCCGGAAGTGTATACTCTTTATAGAACCTTTATATAAATTATCATCTATTTTCGGTATAACACCATATTATAGTTTCCAGAGTCGTACTCTCATGCATACTAAACTATTTAAGAGTTATTCAGTATTCCTAGTATGCCTGCTTATCGCATTATCGTTTAATCTTCTCCATCATCGATTTGGACATGTATATATGGTCATGGACACAATTGTGGTAGTCTTGGATGTTTTGCTTGAATTATCTGGTCTATTTTCAGTTTTAGTAACAATATTGGGATCTTCGTTCTGGAATATGCATACATGGCAAAAGTTGTTTGATCTTCTAAGTAATTTTGAGGGTGAAAATGATCTAAACATTAAGAAAACTGAGAAACGTTTGAATTTTAAAAATGCAAATATTATATTTATCATAGGTAGTATCTACTTATTTATTTTCTACTCTTACCACATTTATGGTACAACCGTTTTTGTCGAAGGACACACAGCTTTTGATTATTACATATCCACATTGATTTATACTTACGTAGAATTTCTATTGGCAAATATAATTTTCAACATTGTTCTCTCTATTAAAAGCAAATATGAAGCTGTGAATAATTTGCTAATTACTTTCAAGAGTCTTGACGTTCAAAATGAAAACATGATGAAAACTGTAAGACAAGTTAAGAACAGGTATTTAGAAATGGATAAAATCATAGACACTTTCAATAAACTGTTCGGTTGGCCTTTATTACTACTTTTTTCTGAATCTGTTTTACAAGTTTTAGATTTATTAGTAATTACTTTACCTCACTCTTTGGCGTTGGATCAGCTAAGTTATATGGCATCATTTGATGTAATTTTGGTAAACATTTGCTATGGATGTGTAACACTAGTAAGTAAAATATGTATACATTTTTTGAACAAATCCCAGGTGTTACGATGATATTGGTTTTTGATCCAACAATTCGTAACACCCTGTAGTGCGCACTAGCAACAATAGCAAGTTACAATTAATAGCTAAGT
This sequence comes from Rhamnusium bicolor, assembly GCA_029963845.1. Classification (NCBI taxonomy): domain Eukaryota; kingdom Metazoa; phylum Arthropoda; class Insecta; order Coleoptera; family Cerambycidae; genus Rhamnusium; species Rhamnusium bicolor. Next base: position 11,644 of record JANEYF010002389.1, on the reverse strand, counting down.
TTAGCTTTATCTGTTCATAACATTTCCTTTTTGATTCACTTTTTATCTCTGTTATTAGAGGAGATTGGTAGTTTTTTAGCACAACATATTTTTATTGACTTTAAGCATGTTTATATGCATACATTGAAAAATTGAAATAAGTAGCAGGCAATGCATGGAACACAAAAAACTAAAAGTAACAAACTCAGTTTTCAAAGTGTCAGTTTGTATTGTGTCAATTATTGCGATAGATTTCTATACTTTCTACCGTGTTTTTTTTTTCGTAAATTTAAATTGTGTGCTAAATTATAGCATAATGAATGCTCAACATCAATTAACGCGTCATTTAACTCATGAAGAGGCCATAAGAGCAATTTCCCTGATTGAAGATGGATAAGTGAACGTGACAAATGTAACTGGTGTTCAACAGAGTACCATTTTAAGAGTTATAAGGCGTTATGAAACTGAACAGTACTCTAGGAGGGAGGGGAAAGGCGTAAGAGAGTTACAGCTGTAGATGATCGTTTTTTACCAGTGGCAGCCTTAAGGACTCGACATTGCACTGCCCAAACGTTACAAACTGACCTATTAGCAGCTGGAAATTTAAACATTTCCTTACAAACTGAAAGAAATCGTCTCCGTGACCAAAATATACGACCAATGGTTTCAGCAAGAGACTCACGGCTTACTAGGGCACACCGGGTTGCCCGGTTACAAGTTGTTAGGGAACAGGTGGACTGAAGTCTTGAAGAATGGTCCAATGTACTGTTTACGGATGAATCGATATTTTGCCTATACTCCTCAGATAGACGTATGCCAGTATACAGAATGCCAGGTGAGCCAATGCAACTTTCGTCAAACGGAAAGTTTTGGAGGTGGGTCCACCATAGTACTATGGTTTGGGGAGAGATTTTGTTTCATGTACGTACGGAGTTAGTGGCAGTCAATGATGAAAGGATGATGGCCGACCGATACATAAGGGATATTCTACAACCTCATGTGATCCCATATGGCCTTTTCATAGATGACAATTTTATACTAATGCACGATAATGCACGACCATTCGCGGCCGTGACCGAGTATTTAGCTGAAGTTAACGCCACGATAATGATTGACCAGCTCGCAGTCCAGATCCAATAGAGCACGTATGGAATCATGTAGAACATTGAATGAACTCCAAAATAAATTGGATGTGATTTGGAACAATATGGGTGAGAATATATACGCAATCTCATTGAAGAGCTACCAAGGCGAATACACGCTGTAATTAGAGTCAGGGGGGAAATACATATTATTAAAAATTATTGCACCCTAAATTTGTTTTGTTGTTGCTTATTTGTTAATCCTGTATATCTCCTCTAATAACAGAGATAAAAAGTGAATAAAAAATAGACTGTTACAAAAAGATGAGGCTAAAGTAAGCTATTAATTGTAACTTGCTATTGTCGCTGGAGCACACCAGAAGGTTTTACGAATTGTTGGACTAAAATTCAACATCATCGTATTTGTTAAAAAATAATTTTTTATTAAAAAAAATCAGTTGACAGTAACATTCCCGAAGAGTCAACCTATGTTCCAAAAAAAAAGAGATCGTCCAAATCGAACAAACAATTCAGATGAAAATTAATATCAAACTTAATGTCAATTTATTGTGATGCAATAATTATTGTGGAGTGCACTCAGATATTGACTTGAGAGTTTTTGAAAACAGCAGAACTATCGTTTGCAGATTAAGTTGGATTGCTGTGTTTTCACTGTTCTAGGAGTGTACAGAACAATGGTAGAATCGCATTTTGCTCTGTTTTTTTTTTAATTAGTGCCATCAATAGAATAGCAGAACGTAAACAGCCGAACTCAAACTTTGGTGAGAGGCTCCGTTTACTATAAAAAATATTATACCCAAAGTCACTTCACCACTTCAAAACAACTCATCTATTATGCGTCACACATCAAAACTGTTTTCGTAAGAAATATTATAATTTTTGAGGGCTACATATGCCTGTCAAAGAAGAAAGAAAATTTGAAATTCATAGCGTACTTTCCGAGTTATAACAAAAAAATTTAAAAAGTGCCATAACTTAAATCCCCTGTAAATTTGTTATTTTAAGAGACAGATGAGTTGTTTTGGTGATGTTTGATGGTAAAATTGAGCTCTTTCGTCCTGCACTAATAAAAGTTTAAAATTCGCAATACATTTTACTCCGCACTCGAGGTGAAGACATATTTGTCTGTCGAAGTAGGCTATATCAAAAAAATATATATTTTTCCCCTTTCTTACGATTATACTACACGCCCCACTTACCTTTTGATTTTACTGGACTTTTTTTTAATTAAAATAATTTAAAGTAAGATTTCAAGAGATTATGTAAGCCATTTCAATCTTGCCTGACAGTACTAAGTAGACGTTGCAAAACAAGAAAAAATGTATTTAAACTTAAAATAAGGAGAATAAAAAAGAACAACAATTACGACCACAGCTAAAATAAATAAATAACGAATTTTCTTAAAATAAAATGTAAAATTATAAATTTAATTTACATGAGACAGGATAATGTAATATTAAAAACAATTTACAAAAGATGTTCGAATTGACCCCCGTCATTTCTCATAGACGAACTCTCATACATAGGGAGCCCTTTGACACACTTTATTTTTATTGTAACACCAAGAGAAAAATCTAGGGCTCTCACGTCTTATGAGCGGACTGACCATTCAATAGGTCCGTATGTACCTACCAAGTTTTTGGTAATTTTTCTTCCAAAAATTATCGACATAAATTGCTGAACTATGTGACGGCAGCCCCTCTTGTTGGAGCTGTTGGAAATATATCAAATTATCTCTATACATTGGAGCTAGATCTATAAAACGAGAGAACTCATTCTGCAAGAAAGTCAGATGATATCTAGGACCTATATCTATCTTGCCTACCCAAATATTTACGGAAAATTTTTCTTGGGAAGTGGTTTCTCTGTACCAATGCATATGTTGATTGATCCACTTGTAATGCTTATTTCTATTAAAAAATCCATTATTTGAAATAGGATTCGTCAGATCATAGAATTTTTCAGCATATAAAAGGGCCTTCCCTTCCTGTCTTTTTCAGCAGCCATCTATAATATCTTATTCTTTTAGGCTCACTTACTTACTTTTCTTACATTATAGCACTTATAACTTTTCATTTTTTTATATTTTTACCACACTATTCTTTGTAATGTTTCAATTAACGTGTATTTCAATTAACGACAAATCTTTATTTTGTTGATTTTCTTGATTCACAAAATTTAAAACTCTATTTACTTTCTGAGCATTGTTGGTAACATTAGCTGCCCTTACTCTGTAATTTTTCATAAGAGATCCATAGTTTCGAAGATTATCCGCTTGTTTCTCAAAAGTTCTGTTTTTTATGATTTAGGTGATCATGTTTACATATCAGATGATAAATTATCACCTTTGAGCAACTAAATTCGCACTATTTTCAATGATAAGCAGATAATAAATTAACACCTTTGGGCAACTATATACGCAATATTTTCAATAATATTGATAGTAAAATCGCGGAAATGAATATTTGATTATTAAATCTTTAAATTGGCAATGGAAAATAAAATGTCATTTAAAAATCTAAATATATTTTTATCGCATAGGTACAAAAAGTAATTTTTCTGAAACTGCAACAACAAATTTAAAAGAAATCGAATGAAATATTAGTGTAAACAGTTTACAAAAATGTAAGCTTTCTTCAATTTTACAATGAACATCAAAAACATAATAATCATCATCAATGGACTCGACATCGTCTATATGCGCAGAACATTATGTACGGCAGAGGATACTCGCATCCACATGTCCACATGTCTTTTTTCAAGAATATTTAGTCAGTTTCAAAATTTCAAGTGGACCAACAATGCAACTTATGTGTTCTCAAACAAAGTTGAGGCCATACTTGTAAAATCAATAAAATAGTTGATCCAAATATGGGGATTAGATTACCGTGAATGTTTGAATTATGTTTAAGTGTGAGAAAGCTTTATATTGCCTGAAAAAGCCGGATCTGTTGGAGGCAGCGAGTATAGAAGAGACAGCTATGACCTATCATTCGAAAGTTTCACAGAGTCCTCTAAAACTGAATTTTGTATTTTATTTAACATAGCATAAAGTTGTAAATATTTGTGCTTGTGGTAGAACTACAAAAAATTTAGCACACTGATCTTTTGTCAGGTATAAAGTCTCCCATTTTTAATGTTTTAATGACTGTTCTTTCCAATCCTATAACATATTGCACCTGAATCACTTCCGCTAATCACATGAGTTTGCTAGAATGTTAGGTGGTATTCAAAGAACACCCTATCTTTGGATCCCTCTAGTGATCAAGGCTTTTGATCAGAAAAATGCTCTACCACATTTCAGAGATTCTGAGTGAAGGTCTGATAGCTCTATAAGTGTACGAAATCCATTTTTTCAGAATTATTTTGTTATTAATTGTCTCTACTGTAAGAAGTCGTATAAAATACAGACATGACATATTGAATGTTATTCCATATTATTGTCATGTAAATTATCACATTCTAGTAAATTAAACAAATGAATCCCGTGAGGGAGCTATAAAATTCACCTATGCTAAAAGAAATGATAGGGAATATATGAAAGACAATTGTCAATTGGGAGCAATTGATTGAAGTTTTTGCCATAATGTGAATTTATTGGTATCCAAGGGAAACTCTCACACGGATCATTTGTCTGCTTTGCTTAAATACTAATGTAATTAATTTCCAGGTGTGGTCCGTAGTCATAATACTTTGCTGTGATTCGGCAATTAGTGAAACAAATAAGTTATTAACGAATTGCTACAGACTTGAGCAAGTACTGCCTTTGACCTCCAATGAAAAAGAAGAATTGAAAACATTGGAAAATCTTCTTAAAACTAAATGCTCAGCATTTACGGCTGCTGGCTTCTTCCAAATAAACCGATCTACTATTCTGTCTCTGTTTGCTACTATCACAACTTATTTTATTGTTGCTGTACAGTTTCTGTAACGCTGATGCTACTAAATAAAACTTGAAATCAGAAGAAGTGTTTTTTTATTAACGAAAACAAAACAAGTATGAAAATTACAGTTCTGTGAGGATACGTAATGTGTAACTTTTGAGAGGTGTGATAAGACTATTATATGTGTTAGTCAGGTAAGGATATTTATGTAAAATGGTTGAAAACGGTGAAAGGAAATTCCTTACTTTACTGCGGTCATTGATACTTTGTTAAATTGCGGGTTAATCTAAGCTGAATTAAAAGTGTCACTATTAGTGAATCCCCGATTGTAAACTTAAATAATTATTTATTATTGTGTTTCCAGGAAGGTGTTAAGATTTTGAAACACAGACCGTAGACTTAAATAAGTGTTTATTGTCGTGTTTCGAGAAGGCTCGTTTGTTGTGAAATTCAGATTATGAAAATAAGTAATTTTATTATCGCCTTTCAGGAACGTCCGCTACGGTTTCTTTATAAATTTAAGTCAAATAAAAATAATTCATTCACAATCTGACTTATTATTTTATTAATAATACTTATAGAAAATATTACTATTTTAGTTAATGCAGTATATTAGAAGATTTATAAACAATTAAATTCGCTATTCATAAACGAAACACTCTTTTACAGTAAACACTTACAGAACATTAAAATATGGTCCTTCCACGATATTTCAATATTAAGTGCGACCGTGATTATCATTATGTACCTATATTATGTTCATATTTGTTTTTTTGCTCACACTCCTTTTCTTTATTTGGGTTATAGGGTATAAAACTGTGTTCCAAAAATAAAATAATAAAATAATCATTGGGTCTTCCATAAACATTCTTTCAAACCCAACATGATAATAATAGTAAATACATACAGTTGTTCATATTTTACAATGTCCTTCTTATCTGAATGCGCTAGCATAAAAGTATTAGGTGTATAACAAGTCAAAAGCAATACTTCCAATACATTTTATTATAGAAACTATTAAAACAATTACTCAATCTAGGAGTAACAATTGCATTTAATTAAATAACAGGGTTCTTAGTATTAGAAGAAAAAAATATTGAGATTAAAAAAGTTACATACTTCATCGAAAAACAAAAATTTTTACACTTAAGAAATAATTTCTTCCAGTTACAATACAAAAACGAAAATCCCTAATCGGATATAAACCTCTTCACTCTTCCTGAACTCTTTAGGGGACTTATTTAGGTTAGGTTAGATGTCATGAATATCATTATGATTACCGAAGTTACAATAACTCGTAATGGTAATAGTGGGGGAGGATGACGCCTGGCAAGTGGGCCACAGACGGGCCCTTTTTACCAACCCCCAGCTGTCCCCTCAGCCATGTGCTTCTCTTGCTCCCTCATCAAATCTTTCCGACCTTCTTATGAAGGATCAGGATGTCACTCATTGCGAGGGAGCTCATCTCATCCTTTAGAAGCGCCTCAGAACCGAAGATACTGTGTCTCAGGCGCCTAAACGCTTCACATTGTCCCAGGAAGTGGTAAGATGTTTCTTCATCTCTCCTGCATCTTGGACATGTAGGGTCTTCCTCAATACCTATCAATGATAGATGACTCCTAAGTCTGCAGTGGCTTGTCAGAACACCGATTAAGAGATTCAGAGTTTTTCTACTACGTCCCAGCAACCAGACCGATCTCGATTTGTTCGGCCCCGTCATAAAATCTCGGGTTTGCCTGCAGGCCCTGTTGGTCCTTCAGTGCGTCCTCAGTGTCTCGTGAGCCCACTCATTGAGGACCGTTGTGACCTGCCTTCTTGAAATACCTAACATAGGATTAGGCCTGTGAGAGGGTTCCTCGGCTCCGAGTCTAGCCAATACATCGGCCTTCTCGTTGCCTGGAACTCCCATATGTCCCGGGACCCATACCAGTCTTACTTGTTTATGCCTAGCCAGCTCTTCTAGGGCATCCCCACACTCCTGGACGAGAGCTGATCTCGTCCTGGGGGAGCACACTGCCTTTAGAGCAGCCTGGCTGTCGGAGCAGATGTATGTTATCTGTTCCGCCCCATTCCTAACCTCAGCCCTACCTGCCACCTCTAGGATGGCGTAAACCTCTGCCTGGAAGACCGTGGTGTACGAGCCTAGAGCAAAACTCTCCTGTACTTCTTTGCCTTCCAGATATATTCCCGCCCCGGAAGACGGTCTAGTGGCCACCCGAGAGCCGTCTGTGTAACACACCAGAGAGTCCGGGCGGAAGTCAATTCTTCCTTCACTCCACTCCTCCCTACTGGGAAGAGTGAGAGTGTAATTCCTTTCCAACCTTAGCTGGTCTTTCGCTTCTCTCACCTTCAGGACAGAGAGGGATTTCCCTCTCCATCAGTCCAGCAATTGCTGCGTGACCTTTAGCTCTGCCTAGACACTGCCAGCTCCCAGAATCCCGCATTCTCAGATAGGCCGCCATATCCTCCCTCTTTATCCACGAGGAAAGCGTTGGCAGGCCTAGCAGAACCTCCAGAGCAGCTGTCGGTGTCGTCCTCATTGCGCCAGTGATCCCTAGGCAGGCTAGTCTTTGGACTTTTGCCAGCTTTCGGGATATTGTCTTTTAATTATCAAAATAAATATGACAAATGTTCACATTTTGATGTATGTAATTTAAATATTTTTATAAATAATATGTTCGCGAACCAGCTCCCTGAAGAATTCAGGAAAAATGATTGTAGATATATATCGGACTAGGGGTTTTCGTTTTTGTATTGCAACATTTCTTAAGTGTAAAAATTTTTGTTTTTTTTTTTGAGTAAATACTTTTTAATCTCAATATTTTTTTACTTCTATTACTAAGAACACTGTTATTTAATTCAATGCAATTTTTACTCCTAGCCTGAGTAGTTGTTTTAATAGTTTCTTTGATAAAATATATTGGAAGTATTGTTTCTGATTTATTATATACCTAAAATTTTTATGCTCTCGCATTCAGATAAGAAGGACAATATAAAATTTGAAAAACTGTAGGTATTTTTTATTATTATCATGTTAAGTTTGAAAGAATGCTTATGTAATATCTAATAATTGTTTTATTATTTTTTTCTAGGAATCCACAAATACTAAGCAATAATATGATAGATTTTTTTAAAAGGGTCTGTAATAGTTATTTATGACTAAGCCTGGCCAAGGTCATTAATCCTACAGAGACGTACTGGGTATGCATCATATCATAATACTTGAATAAGTACAATAATAAAAACAGAAATATTTTATATATTGTGATGTATGTTTTTGTACTATTTCGTTTGCTTTAAATTCTTTTTTTATGTATTTCCTCATATTTTGTAAGCTTAGTGCTGCACATTATTATTAAACTGTTAAATGACGTTCACGCATGTACATTATCTAAGATGTAACTAATAATAAATAAATAAATAAATAAAATAAATGAAAATAATTTATTAATACTGGTACACTTTATAAAAATATGTACAAAACTCACCTTCTTAAACAGATTTATGAAGTAGCTTGGTTATCACAAAATGGAGCACTTCTATAATAACAGTGTAGCATCAGATATGTTTCTACAGTTCTCAGTAAGCGATTTTCGCTGTGGTGAAAAAATATGTTTGTATTTTGAAAAAGACTGTTCGACATCTACGGAAGTAATACAGGCATAAGTAAAACACTCTGTGAACTCACTTAACGCAGCTGTAGATGCACCATCACAAATTTGTCTTAATTTGGTAAAATCAGGATATTTCCGTAATACACTCTCGAATTTTTCAACAACGGGCTTATTTTTTGCGTCATTTATAGTCTGTAGCTGTGTATTTACGTCGTCCACTATTTGCAGCGATTCCACTAACGAGAACGAAGTATTTTGAAATTTTTCTATTGCGTCGTGTAGTCCTCTATAATTGTTATAAATAGTTTTTAAATCTGTTTCAAGGGAAACATCTTGAAAGCTTGTCTGGCTTTCCTCAATAGCTGCAACCTCGTTAGGGTTGAACTGTAGTATCACAGCTTTTATTTGTTGAAAATGTTCAGCATAATAAAAAGCTGCCTTCAACCATGTTTCCCAACGTGTAAGAATCGGCTCTGGTGGTTCCGGAATACCAGGACACAGTGTGTGAAATGCTCGAAGCCGTTTAGAAGATTTGAGAAATATTTTGTTGTATTTGCTATTAATGCATCTACCTCTGGAAAACATTTTCGAATCGTTTCTGCTACAAGATGAAACGCATGTACTTTGCACGTAACATGTAAAAACCTACAATCGTCTCTTTGAAGAAAATGGCCCACCAAACGCATTGTCGCAGCACCGTCAGTCACAAACATCAACACTTGTTGACAGTTCAAATTTTTCGAAAGTCTCCAACACCACCCGCGTAATTGTTTCGCCAGTACACGCAGTTAGTCTTTTGCTAGCTAGTAAAAGTGGAAATGTTGGTCTAACAGGGTCGAGTACACGTACTATAACATTTAAAATAGAATTTTTTTTACAATCTGTCATCTCGTCAACACATAACCACAGCCGTGTATTTTTTAATGCACATTTAATCCTATTTACAATGTCTTCACGAAACTTGGTACGTATCTACGTAACGATGAACGACTTGGTAAATTCATCTGGGGATTGCATTTATTCCAGAACTCCCGAAATGCTGGTTTATTCAATATGCGCAGGGGAACATCACAGGCAATCAGCATTAACAGTAAATCAAACATAAACTGAGGTTCCAAAGAAGACACGTCATTTTTTTAATTTTTATGCCGGTTACTATTGACATGAATTTTGCAGCCGTATTTATTCCAGCACATTAAGTCTTGATCAGAAACTTTACAAATTATTTTACATCCATCATAGAATAAATCCGGAAATTCACCGATAATTTATTCACTTTATCAGCGTACGGTCGTTCTCTACTCTTTACGCTCAACATTATTTATTATTTATTAGTACTCTATGCATCGACCGACAGATAACAACTGAAGTGTGTCGTGTCATCGTCATCGTAAACAAGCGCGCGATGGCATTGGTATTGCGCCCGATCCTGATTCTACCATCGCTTGACCAGGCTTATTTATGACACAAGGACGAAAAATGCAGTTTTTCTTACGATTACGGAAAAATTCCGTAATTCTATTATATTTTATGTGAATGAGCAATTTTCAAGAAGTAGGTTAAAAAGTGCCATATTTTAAAATTGAAAAAAAAAATTTTATTCATAGGCGTCCGCAGAAATTTTTCTATAGTTGGGCAACACTTGGAAATGTGTTATAATATTTGGTTGTTATTGTTAAGACAGGTTATAAATACATAATAAACATTTTAACGATATATCTCAAATAAAAAACCTTTAATCAAAATAAAATTAGTCTTAATTTGGTTTTAAGAAAATATACATTGTAATTAATTTTGTTGTTTACACAATGAGGAACTTAAATTTCAAAGTGTCATAACTTTACAAAAAATCAAAATTTTCGAAAACCAATGAAAAATGGGGTTATAAATTTTCCTTCTGATTACGAAAAGAAAAATAGTTTACAAAGAATTTATTAATGGTCTAGAAGTAATCGGGAGGCTGTGTATTTTTGTAACTTTTCCTCAATTTTATTTTCAATTTTTATTCTGCAAAACTTCTTCAATCAGTACTAATAGTCGTGCCTTAAAATATTGCTTGGGTTCCATGCCCCAATATTGCGATATTGTATAACCTAAATCCACCAGCCGCTACTGTTGTACAAGAAATTGAATCCAAATGATAGAATTAAACACTTCCTTGGTCTGAAAAGGTAGCTAGAACATTTTCGTGAAACATGAATGATTTTTGACCACGATAGATGAAAAAATTTCTCAGGTATTGACAGGTGCTTCATTAAGCATTGTTTGTGGATTATGTGGAGCTAAACACAGTGAAATTATTGATTTAGAACGTCGTGTATAAAAACGTCTGTAAAATTAAATTCCTTCAAATATGGACTTTCCACTTTATATTGTTTGGTACGGTTCATGGAATTGGTTCTTCATATTTCATATAATCTTTCGTTTAAAAAATGATATGCAGTGAACAAAGATAAGATTGAGAAAGCAACAAAGAAATTATACGTGAAAGAATGGGTTTTCGTAAAAAAATGGGCCTAATTAATAAATAAAAACAGCCGAATCAGCAACGATGATACTGTAAGAAAATTTTTGAAGTACGATGTGTGCAACTGCTATAACTGGTGTCGGCGAAAGTTTAATAAAGAAATTTCACGTTACCCTTCAGACAATGTCACCTGGAATAAAAATTTACTCACATAAATTTGGCGAATATGCGATACAAACAGCAAAGTTTTATATAAATAAGTTCAGCTGACGTTATAATATGCTCCCATCATCACAAAGACTCATCCACGGAGAAAATATTACATGGTACAATGAAGTCCTGCCTCTTAGGCAATTCTCAGACGTAAATGAGTAGCGTAGAAAAAACTACAAACGATTCAGATTGCACCATGCAAGAAAATGCATCAGATCCTTTTATAACTAGCATAAGGCCGTCATTCAAATCTACTAGAAATCTTAATGAGGAAATAATTGAATTGTTATAATATCATAAATTATACAAATTTCCTATTTTTAATTATGTGGAAATATTATATTTTAATAAAGTTATATAAAATAACTAATTATCACTGTCCAT
>JANEYF010002388.1:0-61918 GCA_029963845.1 Rhamnusium bicolor | reverse complement strand
TATACTTGTTGAATATGACTTAGCAAGTATAATTTTGTATTTTTTTTAACTTTTTCATCAGTTCGTTTCCATAAAAACTCATTTTGAAAATTTGAATTTCAAATCTACAACTGCGGTAAAAAAATATGGCGTCTTACGCTAATTTGTCCTTAAGGTTAACTGCCTTTGAAAATGTAACTACAAAGGGTAATTGCCTAAATGGTTGAAGTCAAGAACATAAGCTAGGTAGAATTTATCGACGTTGCCGACCTAATATTACTTTAAAGGAGCGTAATAAAGGCGACCAAATAGGTTGCTATGTAGGTCTTAATTACGTAGAATTTCCAACAAAATCTACCTAGTTAGAATATTCTACCATTATGACGATTTTCAGTCACCAAAATGGTAAATATTACCTAATTACACTACCTATTCCGACTTTAAGAGAAATTTACCTTTAAGGTAATTTGTGGTAGATTTTTTTTTTAGTTGTTTTTACTTTGCTGTTTTAGTTAAAAGTACTTTTAAGCAAAATAGTGAATCAGGTAGATTTATTGGTATTATTTAGGTAAATTTAAATTAATAATAAAGTAAAACCAGTAGGTATTTTTCTGTTGGAAGTGTATTTTTCCAGTCAATTTTACGTCATAACTACCTCAAAAGTAAATTCGTTTTTTAACAAGTCGAGTTATGGCTAATTTTATGGAAAATGTTTACTGAGATGTAGTGTTAGTTAGTTTTATAAAAAAAATCTTAGAAACATGACAACTTTTAAGAAAATTGGATCTGTAATAATGTTGAAGCAAGACAATTCCGACAATTTTCAGCAATTTAAGATCTCTTATGGGCGCAGTTAGAACTCCAACCTAAAATATGTCCCAACCATACAAGAAATCCCAAAAAATTGATTTTGCTTTTCGAATTTTATCATGGTCTAAGTCCTGGAAAATGAAAACTGTCCGTTTTAATTGTTAAATTATATACAAAATAATACTCATGTATATACACTATTGGATTAAATTGTATGCAAAGCCTGCGTTTAATATAGCAGATAGTAACGAAATCATAGAAAACTGGTAGACGACAAAGCCTGTTGCTCTGCGCTACTGCTGATTTCAAGCTTCGCTTATGCATTGTATCACACCGGGCGCCCTCAGTGGCAACGAGCAGTATACAATCAACTCTCTAAAGCCGGGTACTCATATGCGCTCCGTATCTGTATCTGTATCATGTATTGTAACAGTTACAGTATCAGTTCGCTGTATGTACGCCTAGGCGAATAGTTGACGTAACGACCTGCGATCATCTTGACCCGCAGTGTTCGAAGCAAGTTCACAGCAACATGTCGTCTCCAGAAGTATCCAGTCTGATGATAGCAAGTGGTGCTTATATACTCGTACACACAATAATAGATGATTACAAACGTCCACGAAGGTTTTGGAAACATGCCTTGTACAAAAAGAGAAACGGCTCTGCTTTGCTTTCGGATTTAAAATTTCAGTCAATCAGCGGTTATTACAAAAAATTTTACACGCATGAATCCTACAGTTCGGAACACTGACACGTACTGACTTGCGTTCCAGCTACGAACCGTCCACAACACTGGACCGTTCCTCTTTGTGTTCGCGGCGTTTACCGACAGGCGCTTGGATCGCTCTTTATGTTCTTAGTAAGTTCGCGAACAGTATCCGTTACAATACATGATACAAATACAGATACGGAGCGCATATGAGTACCCGGCTTAACACATACATCGAGTACACACGGGTATGCGATAGAGGCGCATTCTCGTTCTTTCTTAAAAGTTCCCCTGTACCAGCCGGACGTATACCAACTGGTATAAGTGCACACATATATACACACAGACATAATATAAACAATATACAAATAAGTCGTTCCCAAGATGATATATACTAGTATATGATTCTAGCTTGGTAGTTGAGTTTGGATCCGCAGTGATCTAAACCCCGCCCTAGACTAGCCTGCTTAGGCATTACTGGCGCAATGAGGACGACATTGACAGCTGCTCTGAAGATTCTGCTAGGCTTGCCAACGTTTCCCTCGTAGAAAAAGATGAAGGCTATGGCGGTCTATCTGAGATTGCGCGATTCTGGGAGCTGGCAGTGTTCAGGTAGAGCTGAAGGTCACGCAGCAATGGCTGGACTGGCGGAGAGGGAAATCCTCATCTCTTCCTGAAGGCGAGAGAAGCAAAAGATCAGCTACGGTTACGTTGGAAAGGAAATATACTCTCACTCTTCCTAGTAGGAAGGAGTGGAGTGAAGGGAGAATTGACTTTCTGGTCTGCTACACAGACGGATTTCAGGTGGCCTCTAGACCATCCTCCGGGGCGGGAACATATTTGGAAAGCAAAGGGGTGCGGGAGAGCTTTGCTCTAGATTCGTACACCACGGTTTTCAAGGAAGAGGTTTACGCCATCCTAGCGGTGGCGGGTAAGGCTGAGGTTAGGAACGGGGCAGAACAGATGGTACATCTGCAGGCTGCTCTAAAAGCGGCGTGCTCCCCCAGGACGAGATCACTTTTCGTTCAGGAGTGCGGGGACACCCCTAGAAGAGCTTGCAAGGCATCAACAAGAGAGACTGGTGTGGGTGTCGGGACATACTGAAGTTCCAAGCAACTAGGAGGATGATGAATTGGCTAAACTTGGAGCCGAGGAACCCTATCTCGAGCCTGAGCCTATGTTAGGCATTACAAGAAAGCAGGTTACAACGGCCCTCCATGAGTGGGCCCACGAGACTCTGAAAAAGCATTGGAGGACCAACCGGGCCTGCAGACAAACTAGAGATTTTTTGACGGGGCCGAACAAATCGAAATAGGCCTGGTTATCAGGCATCAGTCTTCCCCACTGTTACAATTGCCATTAAACCCCGCCCTTTCACTGCAAATGCCGATTTTCTCGGTCCAGTCATGTACCAGAATTTTTTATTGCTTGACTTACCAACCCTTACCGTCACGTGAAATCTGAACAGAAATATGGTTTTAGGTAAGATCAATCTGGACGGTCATGACTGGACCGTGACTGGAACGTGACCGTGATTGTCTAGTGTGAATCGGCCTTAAAGCGGTTTGACTCACTAGCGATATTTCTTCTCTCTACACCGAATTATTTGTTTCCTTTTTAACTAAATGCCTGTAAACGAACATTGATATGGTCATATCTTCTTAAACGCTAACCAGGTTGCCATGAAATCTGTTGCAAAGTTAATTCTATCTACCTTTATGTAACTTCCTAGTCGATTATAAATATGCATATAGTAAGTGCTTACACATTTAATACCTAACATAGTTATGGAGGCTCTTTTCAGCTAACCATATAGTTTAATGGGCGCTATTAAACTGATTAATGGCTTTTAAAACTTTGATTACCATTTATAACAACTATTACAGGAGTTGTACTTTGGCATGTATGCATTCCTAACAGCATTCTTCTAATAATAATATTTATTATAATCAGGTTAGTTTTTTAAAATAAGTTGCAGTTGTATCTATAACGGATGTATTAGTGGAATGCGTATATATTTTCTTGAACAGATTGGATTACTTGACGTTGTTAATTGCTATCTTTCAAACATGAATGAGAAAAGAATTGCTACAGAAAGATTAGTCAGTGCACAATTTTTTACATCTTGGTAGGCACGTATGTGTTATTTTGATAAGCAAGAAGAACTTGACATGATCTTTGATATAATTTTTTTCGAACACTTTTTTAACTAGTACCATAAACATTTCACTAACTCAACTATCGCACAATAAAATATGTATAATTCCATTTTTATCATCTCCAAAAAATACAGAATTTGCCAGAAGTGATCATATCCATCGTATACAATTCAGTCATTGGTAGATATCCATTTTCTATCTTTGTATAAGAAACAGAACATCAGAATAAATCTCAACAGTTCGCTTATTTGTATAGTTTATTTCAAACATACACATACATATACAGTACATAAATAAAGAAATCAGTAGATGAGGCATATCTTTGTGTCCTTGAGAAATATTTATTGATAGGAAGTTCGCGGAGATAGGACAAAAAAGAAAGAAACTAATTCAGTTCAATTGCTAACGTTTCGATTATAATTTTGTCTTCTTCTTTTAAATCATATTGTTCAGAGCTCTGAAGAAGACTAAATTATAGTCGAAACGTTAGCAATTGAACTGAATTAGTTCCTTTCTTTTTGTCCTATCCCGGCGAACTTCCCATTAATAAATCAGTAGATTACAAAACATCAAGGTGCAAAACAGTTTTTGATTACACTTTCATTGAAGAAAAATATATCAACACAATCTTCGATTTTAGCATAGTTGACATACATTTGGTGTATTGGGGAGGCCAAGACAATATTAGTTCTTGGTATGTGTGAAATAAATAAGATGTTATGGCGAGCAGAAATTCTAAGAACCTTATAATTTACTTGATTTAATAGGTCAATACAATCCAGACGATTATTAACAATTTTATATAGAGAAATTATGGATTGAAATATTCTTCGTTTGGTGAGACTTGGTAACTGAAATGTTTCTAACAATATATTTTGTTGAAATCCAATAGGTGGATATGTGCCATCAAGAGTGTACACTGCAGATTTTAAAAACTTACGATTCTCTTATTGTAATATACTGACATTATAAATTGGATTCCACACAAATGAAGCATATTCAAGGCGAGATCTAACAAATGTTACATACAGTAAACGATGAGTGTTTACATTTTTAAAATCTTTGCAATTCCTGATTACAAAGCCAATACTCTTAAAAGCAGAAGTAGTTACCATTTTGATGTGCTTATTGAATAACAGTTTAGGATCAAAATATACGCCAAGGTTTTTAATAATATCAGGTCTTTGTAAAACAACATTATCAATATTATAATTATACATGTACAGATTATTCTTCCGGCCAAATGACTTGACATTACACTTGCTAGCATTGAGGGGTAGATAGTTGTTGACGCAGCAGGAATTGACACTCTCCAAGATTTTTTGCAGAATTTTACAATCATGAACATTATTAATAAACTGGTACATTTTTAGGTCGTCTGCATACAAGAGGAAGTGGACATTAGTATCCAAGCTTTCAAAAAATATCATTAACGAACATTATAAAAAGAGCGGTCCGAGTATCGAACTCTGTGGTACGCCAGATCCTTGCAAGAAATTATTCGATTTATGACGACGGTACTGAAATTGATGTCGATTCTCTAGATATGACTGTATTAAAAGAAGTAACGATTTTGAGATACCAGAGATAATGCATGCAATGTGATTAATATTTAAACCAAATTTGTCCTAACCGCTGGATTTGTCGTGGGGGTCCAGTAGCTTGGCTTCCACGTTCATAAGACCTTATACTCTCTGATTTTTATCTATGGGGTGATTATAATTTGTGTAGTTACAGATAATAGACCGAAATCTCAAACAAGGGAATCACTGATAGCTTGAATTATGCACGCGGCAGTGTAATTAGAAGGAGCCAGGAAGAGAATAATTCAGTTAGTACACTGAAAAACCGACAAAAACGTTTCAAAAAATTTTTTTAAGGTACAACCACATGGGACCTTCACAGAATAATAGATTAGGTCCTTTGCCATCTAAAATGGCAAATTACAACATTTTTTGAGAGGTCCAACTTTTTTTATTATGAAAAATGTCATAAATCTGTCAAAATTAATTTTTCGTACTTCTTCACACATCCCTCACGATATCTCCGGAACCAATTGAGATAATCAAGTTTTTTTTTTTAGTCGATAAAGGAAACGTGAGCGGAGGTGACTGAATTAATTTAGTCTTTATGGAAAACCTAGTTTTTTATAAAATTAGGTAATACTTTAACATTTATTTTTCTTGCAGTACTTTTTTCAGTAAGCGAAAAACTTTTTTGTTTTAAGGAATTATGCCACAGTATATGCATACGGAATAAAATTAACACATCAAGGAAGTTTTTAAAAAAAAACGCAATACTCTACGACTTGTACGTTTCAAGTTATTGTTATTTGAAATTAAGTTTCTGCGGGCAGGCTATCTCCCCCGGTTCTACTGTGCTTTAATCAGTGTGCTATGCGTGTTGTGGGTGCATACTATTAAGTATTATTTTTGACATATCTTTAATATAAATTTTATTTTCATAAGCACTTAGGTTTTACTTATCATTATTTACATTGCACATTATTTAAAATCCATTATATTTATACATTAAAACCTAAAATTGAATTAAAAAAAAATACGAAATAATTATTTATTTTAAAACATAAATTTAAAACTTGTTATAAAAATATTTTAAAAATCGTCAACGTCGGAATCTAAAAATATCTAGACAGTTCCTTGGTTGCAGCAGTTTGCATATTTGCACTCACTGCAGCATTTCAAACCTTGAGCAAAACAGGTACATCTGTTGTTACAGACCCTGTCGGAACATCTTATTGACAAACTTTGCCTTACAATATCGGGCACAGATTTTTGACTATAAAAAGTTGCCTTCCAAACATTTTCTTCAAATGTCCAACCGTATCGAGTTGGATCTTCCATCTGCATGTATTGTATATGGCTATTGTACTAAATTTTTAATTGATACAGACACCTGGCTCCGTGGTCTAGAGGTAATGTACTTGCCTCAAAACTTCGGGGTCCCGGGTTCGATTTTGTTTGTACAATGCCGAGTGTGGCATTCTAATTAAGTTTTTTGTGATGTATTTTAATATGCAATAAATGTTTTAAATTGGAATTGGAATTGGTTCGATTCCCGGTCGAGGAAGTGGGATTTTTCTGTGAAAGAGATTAATCGTAGTATACTCGGACATTGGGTGTGTGTCCATTGTCTCTAAATCTGTAGCCCTCTCCCACACAAGGTCATTCCAGACCTTCAGGGATAAAGAGGGTTGTAATTTCATGTGGTGTTATTATTATATTATTATACCTAAAAAAGAAAATAATTACATGTAGGTGTTTTGTTTCTTTTTTTAATAGGTATGGGCGATCTAGAAAAATAATTATTACCTTTTTAAATGTTGTCTAAAAGCATGGTCAGTAGGAGGCAGCTCAGAAGCTGGCCGATTTGTACTTTTGTTAAGTCCCATCTCATTCAGGGATTTTATATTTTTGTTTTTATTCTTATATAAATAAAGCGTATATTTTACCCCTAATTCCATCGCTTTATCCTCTGACAGAAAAGGAAGGTTTTCTAAATCTATTAAATTATTTAAATTTTTATATAAAACATAGAATGCCGTTTTCTTCCCTATTTTATACATGGCATTAGTTGTGTCACAACCAGTTAGGCAATGAATCGTTAATACTTTCTTGCAAATTTCCTCTCCTAAATTTGCCACAATATTGTTAATTGACAAAAATTGTATATTCTTACTATGTCCTAATTGTATAAATATATTCCTTTGGGACATATCTGGTGTTTCACAGTAATAATGTAAAAGCAAAATCAGGACATCAGTATCAACAGATTTTACCAGAATTGTATTACCTGATTTTTATTCTGATAACATAAAATAAACATTCCATTGTTAAGCATTAAATAATATGTAAAAACTCAATAAAAATAATACTCATTCGCATTCACATTACACGAAGAAAAGCTTGTTTCTAAATGACAATATATTATGTATAATATAAGATTACTTACTTGTATTCAATAGTCTACACTGTACACACTTGAGTGGCGCCGCAGTGAGGCGCATCTAGGAAAAACTCGTAACTTTAAAAAACAAAATCTCGAGAACTATAAGTCGTAGAGAACTGAATTTTTTTTAAAAAAACTTCCTTGAAGTGTAAGCTTTATTTCATACACATATGGTATGACAAAATTCCTTAAAATAAAAAAGTTTTTCGCTTACCGAAAAAAATGCAGCAAGGAAGGTAAACGTTCCAGTTTCACCTAGTTTTACAAAAAAATTAAATTTTCCATAAAAACGAAATTAAAACAGTGACCTTCGCCCACATTTCCTTTATCAATTAAAAAAAAATACCTATAATTATCTCGATTGGTTCCGAAGATATCATGAGGGATGTATGAAAAAGTAAGAAAAATTAATTTTGACAAATTTATGACCTTCTTCGTAATAAAAAAAGTTTGACCTCCAAAGAAATGTTGTAATTGGCCATTACAGATGGCCAAGGACCTAGGCTATCATGCTGTGAAGGTCCCAAGTGGTTGTACCTTAAAAAAAATTTTTTCAAGAAGGAAGCTACTTTTTCCCCGTTTTACGGTGCACTAAGTGTTAAGAGCTAGCAGAGAAATTTGTCACCGGCCCATATTACCGGGCGATGTAGAATTGACTCAAGAATGATGACCTAGCATATTTTGTGTTACTCCCGAAACTACTACGGGAATATTAAGCGATTGAAACCATCAGGCAATTTCCAGGATATGAACTTCATCGAATATGCTTAAATAGAGCGGAAAAAAGGAACCCACTACTATTAACTTAAAAAAACCAGATGAGGCAATACAAATTAGTAGATTTATTTTAATTTACTCGAAACTTAAGGAATTTTATATTTTAGTTTATTAAATTATGTTATATTTTATTTTTTGGTACTAAAATACATATTTATAGAAAATGATGTCTTCCTTTTGTTTATGCAAGAATGTTGTACAGGGTGGGTAAATTTCGATGTTTGTATAGGGTAATTTGGTAACTGTAAGAGATACAAAAAAAATGGAAGACACATCTCTTTTTTTTTGAGACAAATTCACCGAAACCGAAAACAAAAATTTGCTATCGTCTTTTGTTTTAGAGTTATAAACAAAAGATCAATTTTTCGACTTTTAGATACATGTCAACATCTTGATTGTTTGTTATGAAAAAACAACTTTTTACATTCCTCAGGCACTTTTTCTGTATAATATAGTGGAGTCCAGAAAATTAAAAAAAAAGGTACAATTTCGAGTTATGGCATAAAGTTGTATTTTTTTTAAATGGAAATCATATTTGGCTATGGTTTAGTTAAAAAAGAAAATTTTTTTCTCTTTTAAACTATATATCATATGTGGGATCGCTTTTGATGTGTAAGAATTTAATAGCGAAAATAATCTATTAGTAGATTACTTTTTGCGTTCTTTTATATTTATTCCAAGTAGGCGTGTGTCATCTATGAAAGTGTTTATCCGTTTGTCAGTAAATTGCATATTAATATCTTTGTTTCCGTCATAAATACAGCCCATTTAATCGTAAAAGTGAAGATGAAAATTACGAGAAATACGATATGCTAGAATGCCTTATTCAGAGTAATAGCAATTGTGATATTGCATCCGAAATATATTTCCATCGCTATCCAGAAAGAAGAGAACCTTATAAAGCTATTTTTAAGAGGTTAAAAAAATCTCATTAATTGTGGATTCTTCAACAAGCCAAGACCAAAAATTACAACAATGAAGAAACTTCTATAACTGTAATTGGAATGGCGGTTGCAAATCCTTCAATTTCAGGTCAAACTGAGGCTGATTCTGGGTTTTCAAGACGTCGAGCTCTGGGTATATTGAAGACACACAAATTCAGGCTTTACACAATAAGGAAACAACATCACCTGCAACCAACTGATCCTCAGCGACGATTGGAGTTTTGCATATGGTATCGTCAAAAAAAGTCAACAAGATCCATTCTTCTCTAGAAATTTAGTTTGAACAGATGAAGCCTACATTAGCAGTGCAGGAATTTTCAACAGGCATAACGAGCACTATTGGTCTGATATGAATCCTCACCGTGTCGTTCACGTCCGATCTCAGGGACACTTTGGTTTTAATGTTTGATGTGCTCTAAGTAGCTATCGTGTTTTAAGGTATCACATATATCAAGAAAATCTTAATGGCCAACGGTATTACGAAATCTGAAACCAGAAAATTATTGAGGAATTTATGGACAATCCACTCTTAATTGAGGCAAGAAATCAGTTCTTCCAACAAGATGGTGCATCACTTTATAATATCAGGACCTTTTCAGAACTATTAAATACCAATTTTGGAAATAACTGGATGGGAAGTAACGGACCAGTGAGGTAGCCACCACAATTACCTGACTTAACGACACTGGATTTTCTCTCTTGGAGCCACATTAAAGACAAATTATACAAAAAAAACCAGTACCGACATAAAGGAACTCAGACAAAATTTTATAGATTGTGTGAATTCCATTTCTACTCGTATTTATAATGCAGTTCAGAGTCTTATAAAGAGGTGTAATTTTATAGATTGTGTGAATTCCATTTCTACTCGTATTTATAATACAGTTGAGAGTCTTATAAAGAGGTGTAATTTATGTATCGAAATAACGGACATCAGTTTGAACATTTACTTTAAATTTGAATTTTTAGTTTGTAATTGTAATGTATAATAAAATTAGATATTAATATCTGATTTTTTTGGTCATGGCTTGTTGAGGGACCCACAATTATTAATAAGATTTTCTTTTAACCTTTTAAAAATAGCTTTATTATGTTGTCTTCTTTCTGGATAGCGCTTGAAATATATTTCAGATGCAATATCACAATTGTTATTTGTTAGTACTTTGAATAAAGGATTCTAGCATAGCACATTTCTCGTAATTTTCGTAAGACATCTTCACTTTTACTATGAAATGAGGTGTAATTATGACGGAAACAAAATTATTAATATGCATTTTACTGACAAACGGATAAACACTGTCATAGATGACAGACGCCTACTTGGAATAAATATAAAAAAAAACACAAAAAGTAATCTACTAAAAGATTATTTTCGCTATTAAATACTTACACATCAAAAACGACCCCACATATGAAATATTGTTTGAATGAGAAAAAAATCCTTTTTAACTAAACCATAGCCAACTATGTATGAGTCCCATTTAAAAAATACAACTTTATGCCATAACTCGAAATTGCATCTTTTTTTTTATTTTCTCGACGTCACTGTATGATACAGAAAAAAGTGCCTGAAGAATGTAAAAGTTATTTTTTTCATAACTAATGTGTCTAAAAGTTGAAAAATCGACTTTTGCTTATAACTCGAAAACAAAAGACCAGTGTATTTGTCTCAAAAAAAGAGATTGACAATGTGTCTTCCATTTTTTGTATCTCTTACAATTACCCTACACAAACATCGAAATTTGCCTATACCCTGTACATTAATATATACAAATGTGCATATTATTAACGTTAACATTTTGTGTTGTTTTTAAAATATTGGCGTCAAAACAAAGTGTATCCTCTGAAGGTGATAAATAAAACTACCATTATTCTGTTTCCAACCAGTCGAAATACTATGAAACGACCCATGGTCCACGGTCTATTCGATCCTTAGATGTTGATCGCGGCGACTACTACAATCCCTCCGGCCTGCGGCTATCTCAAATTAATCCGAGGCAGCATTTCTCAGTGTCAAAGCGACACTAAAAATACCAAAAACCCACCCTAAATGAAACATTTACCTACCACCGACACGCTTAATCTAAATCTAAACAAAAAATAAATAATCTACACTGGTCGACAAAATTATTGATTCGTCATCTAGATAATGTCCGACAGTGGCGGATCCAGAAAAAGTAACAACTGGGTGACAGGCAAGGTTTGTCGCCTTCTACAGAAGGTAAAATATGACAAATTGCGCGAAATGAAGTGAACAAGCTCCAGTAGATGAAAAAAGTATCTGACGTAAACAGAAACGTGTTACGATTCTCATTCTCATGCATTGTGAGAACAAGCGGGAACTGTTTAAACTTCAAATTGAATCAAAGATATTAAACAAAAGAAAGAAATAATGGATATAACAAATTTATTCTTGGGGTTTTCATAAAATTATTTTCCCAGTCCTTCACAATAAGCGTGTCGACTGCCAAGCTGAGGCCCACGCACACGCATAGCAAATATTTTTTAATCACTTCTAATCTATTCCTCTACTATAGCCACTTAACTACGCCAGGATATAGGCTCATAAGTATTTGTGCAAACAATAGCATCCTTAACTTGAAGTTTTATTGAACTCGTGGGGTAGAAATCTTTAAATTATTGACATTACAGATAGACAGAATCCACAATTTCACACCTCTTTCGAAAGGTGGTGACACAGCTAATCCATTAATCCACCGTACCTCACCGATTTGGTCAGATTCCCATTTGAACTCAAACAGTATCCCTCCCAATTATAAAAATGGTTCTCCTATATCTTTAAAAAATATTTCAATATAGACATTTTGATTTAAAATCCATTTTCAAAATACCGCCTCGAAAGTAAGGACAGCAATCTTTTGTGAAAATATCGATTCTTGGGATCGATTAAGATAGGAAACGTAAAGATCGATTTAAGTAAAAATCGGTTTGAAAATATCTTTTTTAAAAATAAGCCAACAAAAAAGATTACAGAATCACTGGGTGGGGTGAGTTAACAGCAATACTGTGATTACCAAAATTAGAAACACTGATCTGAAAAAATTTACTGAATAAAAACAAGAACAATAAAAAAACTTAACAAATGTAAATCGAAGTAGGTTCTTATCTTATTACATTAAAAAACCGAATCACCGACAGTGGTTCTATTCAGCTTCTCCATGCAAAGTGAATCTGGGTGATTAACGAGAGTGGAAGAAAAAATTCGATGAATAGTTTTATGATCTGCGGAATTTATCTGTTTTATATTTCGAATGAGGATTTTCTTTAACGACCAATGAAAAAGTATCAATTCCGAATAAAAAAAGATCGATTATGGATTAAGTCGGTAATGAAAAGATTGATAAAAAAAATCCAGTTTTACAGAGAAAAATCCCCATCCCTACTTGTCTTTCATTTGTGGGTTTCGTATATCTGTAATATATTGCACATCATACTCCACAGCAAATTGGAGGTTCAGTAAAATTATTCGGATTATGAGGTAAGCTAATCTCCTCTTCTTCGTCAGCTAAATAGAACCACCACATGGGTGGTGCGTGCCCAGGTGCCTCCGCCAATGATGCCCAATATTTATTTTATTTTCCCACACTTCTAGTCAGGCCAGCACTACGCCTGATCGCGTTAAAATTCTCACTTTGTGGTTCTCCGCCTTTCGGTATATTGCGTTTTGGGTTTTTACGAGATCAAAGAAAAACAAACTAATGCCTGGTTATTTTAATTTGGCAAAACTAATGCGACTCTGATTGGAAAAAAACGGACTCTTTCGAACTACAACAAAGAAATCTCATTATTTGTTGAAATAAATAAAATAAGCATAAAGTCTTTTTTTATTGGAAGTTGTAATTATTACGAAAATAATGTATTAATTTAAATCATCGGATTCATCTCGGTTTCAGATTTAAACCGCAAAATATTGTAACAAAAAGTAATTGCCGACAATTAGAACATTCTGACCGTTTCTTGACTAGGTGCATGTGACGTGAGTAAATTGTGCGCACAAAAAAATGACGCCAATAATAAGAATTTTAGAAAATCGCTCTTCCAAAAACTTTCATCACATTTTTCAGTTATTATACAGAAAAAATACCAACAATAAATTAGAATTTTCCAAAAAAATCGTATAATTTTTTAGTATTATACAATATTTTAAAGCATTTTTGCTCTTTTCTCTAACTCTTTTTCACTCAGATATTGTGATTTAATATAAATGTACCTGTTGGAAATGAAAAGTTGATATATTGTAACAAGCCCTGACTGATCTTACAATAATAAATTGTCGCAGTCCGCTTGGAACACTTCTATTATTCATTTTTTTAACACGCTTTTTTTTTTTAACACGCTTTTTTTAACACGCTTTTATTAGCTTCACTTGTATGTTTGCTTGTTTGTTTGTATGTTTGTTTGTAACCGACTCTTTGGACTCGATTTTAACCCACTTTAAACGGACAGATTTAATTGAAACTTTGTACACTTATTAAGAACCGGTAACAATACAATAATTTGATAAGTTTATATCATTATTCTGTTCAGGATCGCCAATCCTTTCCTCACGTATCCCTGCGTGAAAGCAAAGGCTTAATATGTCAGTGGATTCCATAATTGTTAATTAGCCCGGTGGTCGAGTGACGAAACGACAGACTCATCCGGCGTGAGTTCGAACCTCACGGCTGAAATAAAAATTTTTTTTTTTTTTCAGAAATATCTGTTGGATCGTAATATGTTATAATATCAGCATCAATAAGCAATATAAATATAGTTTAAAACAACTAAAAAACACGCTTTCATAGCACATCAAACTAAAAAGTTAAAAATAAATATAGTTTAAAAAAACTAAAAAACACGCTTTTAAAGCACATCAAACTAAAAAGTGAAAAATAATTATTAATATAAACTGAAAATAATAATGAACGAAAAATACTAGTATTATTGTGAAAAAAGCGTGGGGTGCTCGATATACGAAAAATATTGCACAAAGCACCCCACGCTTTTTTCACAATAATACTAGTATTTTTCGTTCATTATTATTTTCAGTTTATATTAATAATTATTTTTTCACTTTTTAGTTTGATGTGCTTTAAAAGCGTGTTTTTTAGTTTTTTTAAACTATATTTATTTTATTATTAGCTTCACTTATATGTTTGCTTGTTTGTTTGTATGTTTGTTTGTAACCGACTCTTTGGACTCGATTTTAACCCACTTTAAACGGACAGATTTAATTGAAACTTTGTACACTTATTAAGAACCGGTAACAATACAATAATTTGATAAGTTTATATCATTATCCTGTTCAGGATCGCCAATCCTTTCCTCACGTATCCCTGCGTGAAAGCAAAGGCTTAATATGTCAGTAGATTCCATAATTGTTAATTAGCCCGGTGGTCGAGTGGGTTAAGGCACTCGACGCGAAACGACAGACTCATCCGGCGTGAGTTCGAACCTCACGGCTGAAATAAAAATTTTTTTTTTTTCAGAAATATCTGTTGGATCGTAATATGTTATAATATCAGCATCAATAAGCAATATAAATATAGTTTAAAACAACTAAAAAAACACGCTTTCATAGCACATCAAACTAAAAAGTTAAAAATAAATATAGTTTAAAAAAACTAAAAAAACACGCTTTTAAAGCACATCAAACTAAAAAGTGAAAAATAATTATTAATATAAACTGAAAATAATAATGAACGAAAAATACTAGTATTATTGTGAAAAAAGCGTGGGGTGCTCGATATACGAAAAATATTGCACAAAGCACCCCACGCTTTTTTCACAATAATACTAGTATTTTTCGTTCATTATTATTTTCAGTTTATATTAATAATTATTTTTCACTTTTTAGTTTGATGTGCTTTAAAAGCGTGTTTTTTAGTTTTTTTAAACTATATTTATTACATTCTAAGCTCAAGCAGAGGTGGCTACCTCCTCCTATCGTCGACATCACAGTCAAATTATCGACTTTAATGCTTAATGTGCATACTAGGTCTCTTCTATTGTCGAGTACCCCGCTAGGCCGTCAACTAAACCCTATGCTAATTATTTTCTTCCACGACAAACAGTGACACAATATTTTTGTCGGGGAGTGTTAAAATCGGTGGTGTCTACATTCTCACGGCCCGCACCACATGACTCAGACAATGAATATATAAAATAATCATCCGTGGGCGACCGTGTGTGTGTTCTCTTTGACCAAGCCCAGCAAAAAACCATAACAACTCCAACCAACAGACACCAACCTCTCATGGATAGCCCATATACCCATACGATTACTATATATTTAAAACAAGTGTTACGTTTATTGACAACGTAAATGTTCGGGTGGACAAACTTATGTATCCACATTTTTACCTAAAAAAGGTCCGTGTATGTGATGCAAACAAGTAAAAATGATAATAAACATTCAATAAAATTAAAGAACGGTAAAAAACGCTTAGGAATTTTACAATGGTTATACCATAAAAAAGAAAGGCAAAGCCGTGCTATAAATTCAAATGCCAATGGGTACAAGACACAAAACTTATATACATAATTAAAGTCAATAAATATAAATAAAGTATTTTTTTGTTGGCAACATTATTCGAAATAATTCAAGTAACCTTTATCACAAATATAATATACCGGACGTAACAGGATCATGGTACACCCCCTTTTCTCCTTTAGTTTTGAAGATAATTGATTGAAATTTGGGATATCCTATATACATAATAAGCGGCACTTTTTGACATACAAGTGATTATTTTTCACTTCCGGTTTCGCCGGAAGTGACACTAACTTTCGATTTTTAAATGGAACAAATAAGTTCATCAAAATGGTTTTTGGGACCAAACTCAATTTTTTCAAATGGAACCATATTGGTACCGTGGTACCATTTATTAAAACTATTAATAAGGAATGTATTCATATGTCATATTAAAATGTGCGATAAATACAAACAAAATTACAGCTAAAAGAAAATAAGAAAATACAATTTTGTTCTAATTACCATGTTATACATAAGGTGGCTTTGGACTACAAAAAATGAACACAAAACATTACAACAGTTGTTCAAGTTGCTGTCCATTAACGTCAATATACTTCTGAACTCGCATAGCTGTTTCTCGAAGAACGTTCGCCAATGGCTGGACTGTTATGCTATTAATTGCGCGTCTTACTCGTAGCTCCAGATCTTCACGAGTTTTTTAAATGACCCCAAACAAAGAAATCAAGGGATGTTAAATCAGGTGACTTGGATGCCACCTCACAGAACCATTCGTCGAAATTACATTTTCTCCGAATCTCCGTTAAAAGTAATCAATTACTATCCTTGAATTATGGGGAGGGGCGCCATCTTGTTGGAAATACATTCCCTGTCGTAAATGGAAAAGGTAATTCAGCTAAACTGTCCTCAATTTCATTTTGCAGAAATCCCAGGTATCTGGCACCAGTCAGGGCTCCTTCAAATATAATTGGACCAATGATTCTACTACCGATTATTCCAAGCCAAACATTGAAACTGAACCGCACATGAAAGTTACCCTCCCGTAATAAATTTTGATTTTCTTGTGATCAATATTTTGTATTTTGTCGGTTAAATAATCCCAAATTTGTAAACCTAGACTAGTCCGAAAATAAAATCACTCCCAAAAAATCATTGTTTGGCGGCACGTTATTCTGCAAAATCCAATTGCAATATTCCATCCTACGTCCGTAATCATTTTCGTACAAGTGCTGGTGCAATTGGTATTTAAAAGATTTATAGTGGTATTTGTGCAAAATTCGGCTTACTGTTTGGTGACTGATTTCCAATTCAAACCCAATTTGCCTTAAAGAAACAGTCTTATCAACTTCTACTCGAGCCAAAACATTAATTTCCGTTCCTTCATCAAGAATGAAATTTTCTTCGGAGTGATTGTTGGGCTCACCTCGGAATTGATTTTCAGGACGATTAAAATAATTTCTCGCTGGACATTGTCTATCAGGATATCGTTCGGCATAAAGGTGTCTAGCCGCAATGGCATTTTTTTCTACATTTCCCATAAATAATTAACGTGTCCACTATTTCATCACTTGTATAAATTTGCGGCATATTGAACACAATTAACATATGTATGTCAAAAAGTGCCGTTTATTATGTATATAGGACACCCCACATTTCAATCAATTATCTTCAAAACTAAAGGAGAAAAAGGGGTGTACCATGATCCTGTTACACCCGGTATAAAACAAAAAATATTGGGTTCAATGTTCATGCGATGTGATGCACGTTAAATATATTTCCTTTTAAACAAAGTAGGAGGATCAGCAACATTTCTCGGATTAAGGATTGAACGTATTTTCAGACATAGATGAAGAGACTTCCTGGTAAAAATATGATAAAATAAAGAATAAGAAGTAAATATGAATATTCTAAAGACGTAACGTAGGCTTAGTACTATCCTCAAATATATTATAAATGACTTTTTACGTAAGTTGCATATTTATTAGGTCGTTTTCATACATTAGGTATACCATATGTGCAATCTATATTTGCTTAATAGTAAAATTAGGAGTAATCTGGGATTGTGTTGAATGTATTTAGCACCTTGCTACATTCTCATCAGCTGGATATGGGTATCGTAAACATGTTGTGCAAACATATCAGACTCAACAAGTGTATTGAATAGAGTTGCAGTATTATTACACAATTTTTAGGACCAATCTAGATATATCCTATAATATATAACAGAATAATGGAGAAAGTTCCATAAAAAAAAGCCCTCGTGTGCTCTTGAAAACTCTAAAAAATAAATGTTCTTTAAATTATTCTCATTTCATTAAAGTTGTAATAAATATAATTTAAAAAAACTAAAAAACACGCTTTTAAAGCACATCAAACTAAAAAGTGAAAAATAATTATTAATATAAACTGAAAACAATAATGAACGAAAAATACTAGTATTATTGTGAAAAAAGTGTGGGGCGCTTTGTGCCATATTTTTCGTATATCGAGCAACCCACGCTTTCTTCACAATAATACTAGTATTTTTCGTTCATTATTGTTTTCAGTTTATATTAATAATTATTTTTCACTTTTTAGTTTGATGTGCTTTAAAAGCTTGTTTTTTAGTTTTTTTAAACTATATTTATTTTTTCACTTTTTAGTTTGATGTGCTATGAAAGCGTGTTTTTTAGTTTTTTTAAACCATATTTATATTGCTTATTGATGCTGATATTATAACATATTACGATCCAACAGATACTTCTGAAAAAAAAAATATTTTTTTTTCAGCCATAGACGGGGATTTGAACTCACGCCCGAGGAGTCCGTCGTTTCGCGTCGACTAAGACTTGCGCCTTAGCCCGCTCGGCCAACGAACGAACTGAGAATCACGGAATGTACTAACAGTAATAAGCCACTTGCTCTCACGCAGAGGATACGTGGGGGAATTATTTAATTCTGGCGATCCTGATCAGGATAATGATATAAACTTATCAAATTATTGTATTGTTACCGGTTCTTCGTAAGTGTACAAAGTTTCAATTAAATCTGTCCGTTTAAAGTGGGTCAAAATCGAGTCCAAAGAGTCACATGTCTTGGTGACTGTTCAAACAATAAATGGTCAAAACTTTGAACATTTAGGTTAGTGTGCAACAGTACGATGGCTCTGAAGGGCCACAGCAAATAAAAAAAATTGAAATTTCTACTTTAAAACTAGAAATTTCTACTTTTTGAAAGTAAAAATTTCTACATTTAAAATAGAAATTTCTACTTTTGAAATTAGAAATTTCTAGTTTTAAAGTAGAAATTTCCAGTTTCGAATTTTTGATCTTCAGAGGCGCGGCGCCCAAAAGGGTTTTTTGCCAATACCGCCTTACCTGTGGCTTCTAGGTAAAAAAATTGCCTGTATAAAGCTTTTTAAGAACATAGAAGTTTTTCTGATACATTTTTTTGCAAATCGAATAGACACCGAGCTATGGAGCTTCTAAGTGGGACGGATCATTGAAAATTCCAAAATCGCTCATTTTTAAACTAAATTTGGATTTTCAGAAAATTATTTTTTTTTAATTTGGGACATATTATAACAAAGATATGAGTTCAAACTTTGTATACAGGTATTTGAGACATGACTGATGGTATAATACTTTTTAAGGGTATGATTTCCTAAAAATCCAAATTTAGTCCCACTTTGAAACTCCACAGTTATTCGACTTGTAAAAATATATTTCAGACAAAGCTTCTGGATTCTTAAAAAGTTTTATACATGAAATTTTTTACCTAGAAGCCACTGGTAAAGCCTCAGATTAAGGTAAAGCGGTATTGGCAATAAACCCGTTTTGGGCGTCGCTCTTCTTACGGTAAAATAATTAAAACTAGAACTTTCTACTTTAAAACTAGAAATTTCTAGTTTCAAAAGTAGAAATTTTTAGTTTTAAAGTAGAAATTTCTAGTTTCACAAGTAGACATTTCTAGTTTTAAAGTAGAAATTTCTACTTAATTAGGAGACTCTAGTTTTTTTTTATTTGTTGTAGCCCGTCAGAGCCATTGTACAACCGTTTCATTGTCGTCAACTTTGTTTTAATTTCAATTAAATAAACTCATGAACTGACAGATATTCTAAGATCCATCAAACACGGATGACGTCACTGATTTGCCGATGATGTTAAAAGATGAGCAATAATTTTAATCAGGTTAGGTGTCCCTGAATTTTTTCAAAATGTATATTTGCCGAGATTTCAAATTTGTCCCATTTTATCAACTCCCCGTATAATGTTTTGACATTTAACGACCTTCAGTGCTTATGTAATTAATGTTTAAAATAAAGTATGTTTTCCTTATAGAAAGTAGGTATCTATTTTAAATCATACGTTGCTTCAGTGAAATCTGACTACGAAAATAGTCATTTTAACTTTTTACTCACTATGGATTTTTGTCTTCTGCAAACGTTAGTAAAATTTTATTGAACTATTCCAAAGTTATGTTAGTAAACGCTTGCGAATGATCGAGATAAGGCCCCGATGTCTCTCTCAGTCCAAACCGCGTTTAAGTACACCCGATACAAATAATATTCTACAAATCATGAAATGCCTATCAACCGAGACGAATTTACTTTACAAACAGACCACCTACACTGTCGCCACCTTAAAGAAATCTAAATTAACTATCTCTGGAAATTTTAAATTAATGTCTTAACTCATTTGTTAGCGGTGCGTTCTTTCTCTCACAAACACACGGACACACACACATAGATCTTTTATGTGTAATTAACTACATTGGGATTCCAGGCATTTATTTTGTTGCTACCTAATGGAATATAATAAATAATATATTGTTTCATAATAAAATAATTGCCATAATTAGAGCAGTGGTGTCCAATGGATTTAAAAAAAGTTTCTCACTATCAAAATCTTTGTTTATTTAAAAGGTAGATTATTTTGTATAGTATCTGACATACACAGGATAATGTAATTTCCATTTCCCTGCTATTTATTTATTGATTAAAAATATAATCTACAAATAGTGTACATTAATTACAGGGTAACTTAACAATTTACAATATTTTCGAGCGCCTTCTCAAATAACACAATTTTCAACAGAAGATACTTTGTGTTCATTGTGTTGACTTCAACGCATTATCGATGAATGATTTTTCAAGTAACTTTGAATATTAAGGAAGACCAACATAACCGTAATTTCGACTTTACATATTGGCACTATTTCTAATAGGTCAATTTTGATGTTAATTACTTCCTCACCCCTCAAAGTGAGAAAGGTATGTATTCGTGAAAAAAAATTTGAAAATTTTTATTGCATTTTTGGACGAATCTCGCCGAATTATGACGATACACAAAATTTCAGACAAAAAAATGTGTGCAAAATCGGTTCTTAAAATCTGAAATGTCAAAAAAATAATAGTGACATTTTTGAAACGTCAATTTGAAATTTTAAAATATTAGTGACATTCCACCAATGTGACTTTTTTGAAACGTCAAAAATTACTTTTATTACAAACTCCACTACATATCGAGTTTTTTTGAAACGTCAAAATATGACTTTTTTGAAACGTCAAAAAATGTGACTTTTTTGAAACGTCAAAAATTGCGTTTATAAACTCCACCACACGTCGAGTTCAAGGAAATAATTTTGCCAAGTTTTCTAAAATAATCCTACAGCCTTTTTTTAAAAAGGACTGACTAAAGTAATTTATACTTTTTCCTCTGTTTCTTGGCCACCATCAACTTCTTACTCCTAAAAAACAAATTTAATAAACCTATGGGCTCTGACGGCATATTTCAAATAAAATTCAGGATGATTTGGTCCTGAAAATAACAATGTGCCCATGAACTATGCAATTAATTTGCATTTAAAGTTGGTCTATTTTACTTGTTTGTTGTGACCATTCAATTAGATGTGCATATTAAGCTCCATTCACTTTAAGACAATGCATATTTCAAATGGCCTTGACAGTTTCTCGAGAAATTTGTAGGTATTTCCATTGGCGGTTCTTCTGTAGGGTCATTTGGTCAATGACCTCCCACATACAAATAAAAAATAGAGCTATTCATTTCCTGAAGTTTAACAATATATAATATATATATTTTTAATATTCTTAAAAAATATATTAAAGTTTCTAGTTCATTCTATGCACAATACTATTCAAATATTTAGATCGCAGGATTTCATATTCATTACATTATTCATTTATAGAATTTAAAAATCTTGGGTCAATCCGCAACTTGTCCCCAAAGCTAGCTACGGACCGAATTTACAACGAATTATAGTGAAATAGACTTATGCGCGAATTGTCAGAAAGCAAAAGAGACAGAAAACACTGGTGGGGACAATGTCCCTGACACATTTTACGTAAACGGTAACGTACAAAGTTCAGTCGAGCACTAGCAGTCTTAATGTTGACTAGATATGCGTTGGTCGGTAAATTCTGTCGCGTTGTTTTTAATGTTCTTATTTGTGAACATTTTATTAGTAAATCTCTACCTGTCGTGAAATTAAGTAAAACAGTGTTTTTGATGTTTACTATTAAATTATAAGTGTTGTACAAAATATATTAAAACTGAAAGATGGACATAATAAAGTAGTTTTTATGTTTAGATACGTTTTAGACGGTGTGAAGCAGTTGCTTTGTTACAACTTTTTATTAACAATAATTTGTGCAATACTTTTTCTGAAAGTGTCAAACTGTTAAAAATCTTGTGTACTCTCCCCTATGACTACCGTCGAAAGTGAACGTTGTTTTTCCACCGTAAAAAAGAATAAAGACATTTTTAAGAAATACCATGGGTCAGAAAAGGTTATCTTCTCTAGCTATGCTTACCATAGAAAGGGCATTAATAAAGAAAATAAAAGACTTTAATGAAAAAGTAATTGACCACTTTGCATCTCAAAAAGACCGGACGATCGACTTGGAATTTAAATCACTTTAAAAGGTAGGTAATACAGTAAACTTTTCCAATTGACCTCCCTATCTCTTGACCCACAAACCGTCACTGGGTATTTCTCTGTGTTGCTAATAGTTTGCAATGAAGGATTATACGCTATATCTTCGTAAAGAAAATGTACATAGGGGACAAATATGGAAATCGCTGTGGCCAATCAATCAATCTCTTCTCTATTAAAATTGCTTCAAATAGTAAGCATTTAATTACCAAATATGATTTAAAATTTATAAGTTGGGTTGCTAAAGTAGCCGGGAAGAAACTTGAATTGATTTTTTCCATAGTTTTACCTTCCTCTATCCAGTGTCAATTATAAAAGAAATCTCTTAAGCGAAATATGCCAGAGAGATGAATCTAACGCCGTATTTACTCCTAGGCATGAAGATTAAGGAAAAAATTGCAAAGTTGTGTTTATTACGAACCGGACAAAACTTGTTGAACATAATTTTATAAGTGATTCCATTTTAGACCCATCGATTACAAGCTACAGAAACTGTAACTTGTCACACCTCTGCAGCGAAAATGAACAATAGAAAGTTCAGAGCGACCGTACTACGCTGGCATTCCCCGTCAAACTGTATTTAAACGTCTTAATTTTGTGACACCACTTATAAAGTACCATTGTCTTATCTGACCATCCGACCTGCCCTGCTTAGACGGTATAAGCTCTCGTGACCACTAAAACTAAGAACCAGTCAATTATTTCTTAAACTGTGACATCTTTAATCTAATTAGGGATAGTTCGGCCACCAACCGTAACTGATGTAACGTTTCAGATATATCAGGAATAGTTTTCTCTTTTTCTTCTCTTGGAATTTATTAAAGTCTGCCTTTGACTAGAGTTTGTTTATTAATTTATTAGGTTTAGTGGACTTTAATGTTTTATCAGCATGGCGTATCGTTATATAAATTATACAATAATTAATATAAACAGTTTGCTTCGATTCTTTGCTGTCTGTAATTGTCAGATTATCTGCAAAATTATGCATTTAAATTCTCTTATTTGTAGAAGGCAAGTTTTTGAGCATCATGAATGCGAAGGGAAGAAGGGCAGTTTATTTACTTACATCAATTTACAAATTTGTTAAATTTTTAGTTTTTAGAGTGGAAGAATGCCATCAAGATTTTTTGTATGTGGTGGAATAGCGCAAAAATTATATTTTTTTCTGAAAACGATTTCTTATACAATAGGGAACTTGCACATTTTTTTTTACTTCATAAAAATGTTCTACAATACTAAAAAATAAGATATGCAAAATATGACGCCTTAATTCCCAATAATAAATTTGTTATAAATTATTAAAGTTTCACGCGCGAGCGAACCGTTTCAAACAGGTTCAAAAGCGCGGGAGTAGTCGTGACATCACACCATACAATTTACAAACGACGACGGAGATCCCAGCACCCGACCGCTTGATTTCAGATAAATTTTAAGTGTATACTTAAAATGGAAACAAAAACTCCTTATTTTAAATATTGCATTGTACCGTTGTGTAAGAATACTACAGTGAAAGTGCCAGATAAAATATTTATAATATTGCCAGAAGATAAGATTCGTCGATCAAAATGGCAAAAAGCGTGTAGAAGAAATAAAAAAGACATTTCACAGAGCAGTAGGTCTCTACATGTGTGTGATCATTTTAATGTAAGTACATTATTAAATACTATATGTCTAACTACAGTTTTTCGCAGGCGGGCAATAAAATATTCCGAATTCCGAATTATTGAATTTTAATTAGGGTAGGATTAAAGAAAGAATGTGTATACAATGTTAGAAAATAAGATTAGTAGACAGAATGTAATTTAGTGATACTAAGTAAAGGTAATTTCCTGGTGCGAAAGTAAACAGCTATTTATTATTATACTCTTCGCAAATACGATTACGAAGAGTATATTGCATTTGATCGGGACATTTCTAAAATCGT
Source organism: Rhamnusium bicolor (assembly GCA_029963845.1). NCBI lineage: Eukaryota > Metazoa > Arthropoda > Insecta > Coleoptera > Cerambycidae > Rhamnusium > Rhamnusium bicolor. The sequence continues at coordinate 37,221 of JANEYF010002388.1, read as the reverse complement.
TAATATCGCTCGCAGAGAAAAAATTATTTCGTTCATCATCGAATTCTGAACAACTTTCAAAATGTCCGTCTGCTCATCTGTCCGTCCGTCACGTTTCTTGTAAGCACGATAACCAAAGAAAGAAAAGTCCGATCGAATTGAAATTTGGGCTATAAGTTAGTGTTAGCTAGAGGAAGAAATCCATTGTTTTTGAAAAAAATCAAATAGTAAATAAAAAAGTTATAGGACATTTTATTTAAAAATATGAATCTACAGAGGGTTGCAATTTTCAATGTGCTACTAAAATTGAAGTAATTTTCTATAGACACCAAAATGCTGTAAAATATACTACCACAAATTTCGCCTACGCAGTCGGTATCATCGGGAGATGAAAAAAAGTTGAAAATTAAATATGTGATCAATATATTAGGCATTGTAAGAATGAATCTTAGTTTATACTATAAAATATACTGCCACGCGTTTCGCCAATACAACCGGCACCATCGGGAGAGAAAATTAAATATGTAGTCAATACATTAGGTATTGTAAGAATGAAGTTTATAAGACAAACACAAGATTCTTTTCAAAAAACTGCGAAGAGTATCCTACAGAATGTGCAACAATTATATAAAAGTTCAATAACACTACTGTCTGCGAAGAGTAAAATGTTTACCTCTAATATATATAGTATATTGCAAATACCTTTCCCTTGCCCTTTAATTTATTCTATTCAAATCTTACATTTATCTATTATGTGAATGATAACACGACACAATCACTTATTTCCCTTGCCCCAAAACATAGTACGAAAATACCTACGATAGGTAATTATACATCTGCGCAACATTTCCTTTGCAGCAAATGTCTTCTATAGAGACACTTTACACGTGTGTACAAAAAAAAACACGAAAAATATAGTATAATATATAAGTGGCTGTTGTAAAGAATTTCCCTAAATTCTTTCAAACATAAGACTAAGTCTGCTAAAAAATGCTTAGTTGCGACTAAGCATTTTGTAGTTATTTCATTTTATTCCGTGATCAAGTCATAACTGTTTTATATTTATAAATTATTACTAAAAGCTGAAAAAAATACATACTTCTCTGCCTTGACCCCGCGGACCTCTCCAAGGGAAAAACTTTCACTATTTTGTATAAAAGATGCCACCATAAACATATCCACTTTAGGCAAATTATCAGATTGGCCCTTTGAAAAACCTTGTTCAGTCATTTTAAAATATCTGTACAACTACAATAAGCGGTACTATAAAACACAATTATATATTTATATCAGAACAGTCACTAACAAATCAACCACAGTCTAATAACACCATATTGTACATATGTTTATATAGAATGTCATACTTGGTTAATTTGTTTGTATTATTATATTTAAGTATTTTATGAATGAATTGATTTTTAGTTTTCTTTTTTCTGTATATAATATATGTATATATTAATATAAATCTTACTCTGTACCCCATACGAGTCGTAAATAATCTACTTAATTGTGAATAAAAATTTTAAATTGGAGTTGGAATTGGTAAACATCTGATTATATTGCATCCCGGCGCGCCGACTACCGAATATTGTATGGTGTGACGTCACAGTCAATAGTGGCTCGTTTCGGGCCACTTCAATTTTATCGCTGTTTAGATCCTTCATACTGATCGCGTGGAATTAGAAATCTTATTTTTTTGTGAAGTACACGTTTTATTACAACGTTACACTATGTTTTTTAGTATTATTTTTATTTTTAAAATTATAGGCAAGTTCCCTATTGTGATATTGCAACATTCAGTGCCGGATTAGCCACATAACAAAATTTGCAAATGCTACGGGCCTCGCGTTTCTGGAGGCCCGCGCCTAGAATAGAAAATGTTTAGCTTGCAAAATTTCGGTTTAAATATTTTTTTTCAGATCTAGCTTTTTTCAGCAAAAGATAAATTTTCTGACAAATTTTTAATTTTTATTTTTCTCATTAGAGCAGCACAGATGCGTGAGATCCTGACCATTATAAGAAATATGGAACATATTTTATCAGTTCATGTCTAATTGAGAACTGCCTACTATCCACACTTCATAAATTGGTTTCCTTTTTAACACGCTTTTATTAGCTTCACTTGTATGTTTGCTTGTTTGTTTGTTTGTAACCGACTCTTTGGACTCGATTTTGACCCACTTTAAATGGACAGTTTTAATTGAAACCTTGTACACTTACGAAGAACCGGTAACAATACAATAATTTGATAAGTGTATATCATTATCCTGATCAGGATCGCCAGTCCTTTCCTCACGTATCCGCTGCGTGAGAGCAAGAGGCTTAATATTGTAAGTATATTCCGTGATTCTCAGTTCGGTCGTTGGCCGAGCGGGCAAGTCTTAGTCGACGCGAAACGACGGATCCTCGGGCGTGAGTTCAAATCCCATGGCTGAAATAAAAATTTTTTTTTTTTTCAGAAATATCTGTTGGATCGTAATATGTTATAATATCAGCATCAATAAGCAATATAAATATAGTTTAAAAAAACTACAAAACACGCTTTCATAGCACATCAAACTAAAAAAGTGAAAAATAAATATAGTTTAAAAAAAACTAAAAAACACGCTTTTAAAGCACATCAAACTGAAAAGTGAAAAATAATTATTAATATATACTGAAAACAATAATGAACGAAAAATACTAGTATTATTGTGAAAAAAGCGTGGGGCGCTTTGTGCTATATTTTTCGTATATCGAGCAACCCACGCTTTTTTCACAATAATACTAGTATTTTTCGTTCAATATTGTTTTCAGTTTATATTAATAATTATTTTTCACTTTTTTAGTTTGATGTGCTTTAAAAGCGTGTTTTTTTTAATTTTTTTTAAACTATATTTATTTCTTAAATGAATTTGTACAAGATCCTACAGCTAGATGACCCCAATTTTACAATAATACATACCACACAGATGTTGGATATTTTTAGAGGGTTGTTACTGTTATGTTTACTTAGGTAACGTAAAAGAGCATAACAAAAGGAAAGTTTTCCAAAATTGTTCAAAATGGCCAGTTAATCCAGTTATAGCTCCTAATATTATTGATGTACAATTTGAATTGTCCCAAAATTTTTTCAAAAAATAAAATAAAATGGTAATATAAAAAAAATGAATAATAATAAATCATTAAGAATATTTAATAAGTGAATAAATAGTTTTAATGTTGAAAAAAAAACTTTACATCATTTTCTTCACATTCTTTGCGAGATTAAGAAATGCAAGTACTATTCAGTATCACTAGACTCTATTCCAGACATTTCGCATGTGGACCAATTCACTCTAAAAGTGCGATATGTCTTACCACTGGATGAGTGGAAAATTTGTGAAGTTCTTGGATATGGAAACTCATACTGCTAAGGAACTCGCCCAAAGTTTACTTAATTTATTAAAGAAAAAATGGCATTGATATCACAGACTGTCGTGGTCAAAGCTATGACAATGACAGCACCATGAGTGAGAAATACCGCGACTAACAAGCACACATTAAGGAGATAAATAAGTACGCAGATTACATTCCCTGCTTTGCACATTCAGTGAATTTGGTTGCTGAGTGTTCTGCAGAATGTTGTATAGAAGCATCCATTTTTTTCGATTTTGTTGAAAGCCTCTGTACATTCTTTTCCGCTTCTACCTATCGATGGGGCCTTCTTACAAAAGCACTGGAAGCTACAGATTCAAAACTTCCGAATTTGAAGAGACTGTCGGATACCAGGTGGTCTGCCCGAGTTGATGCGACAAAGGCACTTTTATGTGGTTTTACCACTATCAAGGAAGTTTTAGATGACATCTCAAATAACACGGATCAAAAAGTTGAGTGTCATAATCAGGCGTACGGACTAGTTTCGAGGATGAGTAAGTTGGAAACGGGAATAATGACCATTTTATGGAACGGAATTCTAGAACGCTTTGCAAGCGTCTAATGCTGCATTACAGTCACCTGTTGAAGACGTTAACACGGGATATGCCCTTTATAAATCGTTACACGGGTACTTTCAAGCAATGCGGCCAACATTTTCAGAAATTGAGACTAAAGCCAAAATCCTGATTCACAATGAAGAATATCAGCAACAAACATCAAGACGACGCAAGCGAAATACTAATAGCGGCTCTACTACAGTCGATGAAGTTGTAGAAAATGAAACACGCAAACAAAAATTTGAAAGTCTGGTGTCTATTGTGATAACTGATAATGTACTGTCTGCCTTAGTTAAACGCATGGAAGCGTACCATAGAATGACTGGTGTATTTGGAATACATCGGCAATTAAAATCTCTTACAGCAGAAGAGATCTTGAGAAGAACTCCAAATATTGTCAGTGCTTACCAAGAGGATTTGAAAGAAAGCCTAGGCGACGAACTTGTGCAGTTCGCTGAACTTAAAACTAATGTGACTGCTGCTATTAACAACGAAAAGCATGAGGCTCTTGAACTGCAATTTTATAAACTTATAATGGAAAATTCATTACAGTCGTGTTTCCCAAATGTAGAAATAGTCTTACGAATTTACTTGTCTTTAATGATTAGTAACTGCAGCGGAGAACGTTCTTTTTCGACATTAAAGCGTATGAATAGTGGTGAGAGGTATGTGAAACTTCTCATATGGTCCAAATGCTACTATCCGACCGACATCATAGATGTCTCTGTGGCGGATAGTGATTTGCGAAGCAAGTACCGAGAGCGGCGACCTCTAGCCCAGGTGGACTAAACCACTGTTATTAAATATGATTTGAACGAAACAACTACTCAGCTGACAAATACCCCGACCTGCATTGGATTATACCTTCAAATCATGATAGATCGGTAGCCAATATCATTTGTCAATTCCTAACCAGATATAGTCCGGTTTCGAACTTATTAGTTCTCCTCAGTATGCCATATGTTATGGAACAGACAAATGATAGTGGCCAACCTGCTAGTCATATACTGACTAAGGTAAATTGAGTAGTGGTGAGAGGTATGTGAAACTTCTCGTATACCTGAATACACCCCAGCACAAAAAATTTATTTTCCTCCGTAACTACAGTTTTATGGCGATTTCGTTTTGTATGGCGAATATTACCAGTATTTAAAAACCTATCAAGCACTAGTTGAAAGGCTTTACGCCGTGGATGTGGTCTGTCTGGATAGCGCTGTGCATAAATTCGTGATGTCAATAACGGATTTCTTTCGCACTCGCCGAGGACAAAAACCATATCAATAATTTATTCCTGCGTCAGCGACTTTTTGAAAATATTATAATAAACTTTTACTCTCTACTTAGCAAAATAACTACAACGTCAACGTTAATCAAAACTAGAGTGACATTTAATTTACTTTGTATGTCAAACAGTGCAATAAACATTGTTTGCAAGGCCTTCTTGACGCTGTTACATAGCTACTTTTTCGTACTTTAGAAAAGAACCAGATTTTTCTGGAAAACTGTTAGAGATAAGTATAGACAACCTTATATCAGTCGAAAGGGCATTCAATTTTGAATTCACCCATGACAATTAATATGAGTCATTCCATTTGAAAAAAAAAAGTTTTTCAACTCGTAAGATTGTTAAATGTAGGTCTCAGTATTTCCGAGTCTGAATAACGTGCACGTTTTGCTCATAGATGACAAGATAGAGTAATTTATGCCAAAATGAACTGTGAAAACTGCACGTTTCTAACTCTTACGGTTTAGATGCTATCTAGCCTCATTTAGAGAGCTGAAATCGTGATTTTTTTTCAAAAACAACTGAATATCTCGAAAACGGTAAGATTTAAACGCCATATACATTTAATAAACTCTACCTAATATTAACCAAGCAATTCAAAAACGCAATAATATACAGGATATTCTATTTAAAATAACAAAGTTATGTAGCGCCCACGCGAAATGAAACACCTTGTAAAGCTAAAAAATATTTTCTTTACATGGCCCACATGATTCCAGACAACTTTTATTAAAACCATTTTTTTATAAATTTTATAGTTACATAGTTACAGAAGAATCCCTCTTAGGTAGAACACCCTGTATATGGATCTGTAATTTTTGGCAGAAAATAAATCAATGCTTTCAGATCGTGAAAGAAGTCTTCTTTACAATACTCGAAATAAGAATGAATTTTTAGCGATAGAAAAACCAAATTTCAATTATGTACAAAACAGTGTTCACCATAGCGTTATAAAAATATTTAATAAGTTGCCATTATTATATGTATCAGAGATCTTTCCATAAAAACCTTAAACCTAAACTTAGAACTTATCCTTAATTTATAGAAGGATTAGAGAAATAGACCACATATAGCAATTTTTATTATTTTTTGCTTTATAAAGGAATCAATTCTGCAACAAATTCGTATGCGGCTTTACTTGATTCTCTCAGGTAAAACAGAAATATTCAAGTATCCTCATGTCCAATACATTTCCACGATATCAAATACAAAACAATAAACTCTCACCCTTGCAAATTCACCCTTTGGAAGGTCGTACGCGTGAAACAACAAATAAACCTTGCCAAACAGCAGAAGCTCTCCGTTATTTTCCAATAATATTTTTATACATTTCAACGCCACATGGCTTCACTCATAATAGTCTGTAGATTTCGATCGGGTGTATACAAAAGCTGTCAATTGTATCAAAATGGTCTATATAACATGTGCCTAACGTTTCGATACTTTTCTAATTTTACCGTCCGTTTCCCCGGCTATCTTTCTTCCTCTTTCAGGGTAGTTTTTAATGTGAGAGCGAGACGGTTGGTAAGGAAGGTGCAGACACTAAGGGCGGACTCCTCCAGGTGTTTATGTGATCAGAGGTTACTTGATACTACCCGATGCATTGTCAGACACCATCTGCCAAGGGCGCGTGCTCGATTTACACCCCGAGTACACCCCCCAAAGTCTAGTATGATATCAAGTTGCGGGACTGGGCTTTAAGGGTTTCTCTTAGTCGGGTAGAAGTATAATTTTGTTTGAGTTTTGGTTTTATTTGATTAAAGTGAGTAACGAACTTTGGATGAAAACAAACAAGGTTGCTCAGATGGATATAACGTTACAATTTTCATTTATCACAAATATGTAATGTGCTTATGTGATCCTTTATCTACTAAGTTATTGTTGGACAGGGTGTTTCAAATGGTAACTGTAAGCAGATGACATGATTTTAAATTAATACGTATATGAGTCATTCCATATGAAATCGTCTAATCGGTAAAGCCAGCTTATTTTAGATTTTACACAAACTTTGTGAGAATCTTTAGGGTTCCAAAGAAGGAAAACCACCGTCATTTAATTTTCACATGCGTCAGTTCCTGTCTGCCCGAATTAAAGCATTTAAAAAACGTCATTTTTATACTTTTTTATTTTTAGCTGTAAAATTTTTTCTATTAAAGATATCTACACGTTCAAGATGGCATTTCAAAGCTGAAACATAATAGTTTTTGTGCAAAGAATATAAATTCACACAATCAATACCTCCGAAAAATAACACGGTGCTGAAAATACGTGTATTTTACTGATTTTTCGTGACTTTTAACTGACTCCAGTGTCTCGACTGTTGAATGTAAACAGCTAATATTTCTCAGAGATCAAGTGCACATATCGTAGAAGAAATAAAACCTACAATTGACTCGTTCGGCCTACTCTTTATAAAAAAAATATCTGCTTGAAATATTGCAAATTATAAAAAATCGCATTATTTAGGCTATAATATGAATGTGTTGGCTACGAGATAAAAATATGAAACTTACAGAATATTTAGTTCTTACCTTGAACTTCAAAAGCCTGTAATGCTCGTTTTCATCCTTTGTGCGTGTACAGGTGTTTTAAAAGAAGCAAAAATATCAGTAATTTGTTTATTTTCTAGTTCAATAATATTATTTATAACTGATTATTTTTAACATGAAAAATGCTAACATAACCTACAGAAACTACATATTACCTTTTCATTGTAATTTAATGTATTCTTATCCTTACTGTTTTCTTTCTTACGTTTTGTGAGTTAATTAGAATAAAATTAACAACAAGAATAATATTGAATGTGAAATTATATAATTTTTTTATGAAATTATGAGTATGTTAACATTCAAATTATCTAAGTAGTATAATTAGACATTTATAATACTTTTTATTTGCTCATTAAAAGATCGTCTGACGGTGTCGAATTACAAGAACGCTCCTGTTCTAACGCTATTGTCATTGTTACAAAAATTGTAGGGCATTGGCGCTTTGCTGCTAGTAGCAGTGGCGATCGGTCCATGGAAGCAAGGGAAGCAGTGCTTCCCCTGGGATTATTAAAAAAAACACATAATTAGAACCTAATTATTATTTATCACATATATTAATCATTAAAATTTACTTTTACCCAATTTCAATAGACACGGCCCTGCTTTTCAGCATCTGAGATAATGTTGCATGATAAAACCGTAACGATGACGCACTCGATTAATCGAGCCAACACGAACTCGCGCGACTTCGACATATGTAAGCAGAGACAACTGTCTCTGATGTAAGTAACTTCTTGAAATGCATCCCATCCCCACTTCATAATCTTGATATCTGAGCTGTATAGCATCGTAATACGTTTTATTTTATAGATTTTAATCTCGCTTTTAATATCGATTTTAATATTATACTTAATATTAATCTTCCTAGTATTATCTCAGCTTTTGTGCTATATTTGTAAAAACTTTTTTTGGTGTTTCTAAACCTGTGGTGCGGCGACAAGTGATTTTTAAAACGTTGAATATTAGTGCGCGTGTAAGCAGATTTAGAATTACTTATTAAATTTGGAAGCTGGTCCTAGCACTGTGGAAAATATTATTTGCGTTTATGTGGTGTGCAATTTGTTGAAAAGGGGATTTTCAACATATTCGTTTCAAGATAAACTGGATATTATTAGAAACGGGAAACCAACACCTGATTTAAAACTCTTAAAAACGAAAGTTAAATCATGCTATAGGTACTTTAATATTGAAGTGTACAGTGCTAATCAGTGGTTAAGGAGTTGTGAAAATTTGTGTAAATTATTTTGTTGGCCATGTGTACTGTTCACAAATGAAAAAGGTGTTTGGAATAAAAAATGCTTTTCAGATTTAAACAACATTCACAAAGTGACAAAAAGGCATGGTAAGTGTGAAACTCATTTCCGAGCGGTGCTAAAAGAATAAACATTTGGAAAATCACGAATTGAGCATTCATTAGATCAGCAGTTGAAAGAAAGTGTTAAAAAGACTTATTGACATTGTTTTCTCGGCGAAAATGAACTTAGTTTTAGAGGTCATAATGAATCTCGGAGCGTTGCTAATAGGGGCAATTTTATCAATTTAGTTGATTTATTAGCAAAATACGATACAATTTTAAGTAACCATCTGGAACACTCCACGATATTTCGCGGTACATCAAATCATATTCAAAATGATTTGATTCAGTCGATAAGCAATATTGTTTTAGAAAAGATCAAGCAAGATTTAAAAAAAGCTCCTTTTGTTGCAGTTATGTTAGATGAAACAACCGATATTATGAATATTAGTCAGTTGTCAATCGTAGTACGCTACATAAATCCAAATGGGATAGTCCAAGAGCGCTTTTTAGGATTTTTAGACGTAACAACGCCATGAACGGCCGCAGCTTTATATACTATAGTTTGTCAGATAGTCGATGATCTACAGTGAGGTGCTAAACTTATCGCCCAAAGTTATGATGGGGCCGCTGTAATGGCTGGTGAATTGGGGGGGCCTGCAGGCCAAAGTAAAAGAGACTTTTCAGAATGCAATATTTGTACATTGTTTTGCGCATCGATTAAATTTAGTTCTAGCTCAATCTGCAGCGTGTCTTAAAGAGTGCAAAGTATTTTTTTCAAGTATTAGTGGAATGGCTGCCTTTTTTTCAAAATCATTAAAACGGACACGAGAATAAAAACTTTTCAAGAAATTCAACCAGTGAAGAGCGGCTTTCAAAATTGTCCGTGTTGACAATAGAAAGTGACTTTGTGAAGGAGATGTCCCAAAATTCAAACTTTTACGACGAAGTTATTTCCGACATCGCAAAAAAGGAGAGGCGGATTAAACTACATTGCAAATAGGTAGGTATGTGCATGTTAACTACTTAACTAGCTGGCTCAATTTATAGTTGGCTAGAGAGTGCACGATGGCTAGTGTGACTGAACAAACTCTCTATTTCGCTGCGGGTTCAATCCCCGCCACCGGCGCTGGCAATGTCGGTGGATATGGTTGTGTGTCTGCGTTTTTTTCATAAGTGTAACCCTCGCCCGTGCAGCTTCGGCTTTGGAATCGGGGGTTGTCTAATTTTTGTGGTGTTTTTATGTTTTATGTTTATTGAGGAGTGGCGGTCCTACAAGTGTACTTTTTTCTAGATATCATAACTTTGCAGCTTTCGACATTTGCTTTAAAATGAGTATACGGAAGCCACGCCCCTTTTCTTAAAATAATTTTTGCCTCGCTTCGCTCGGTTCCTCGCGCTACCCATCACTCTATATCACAAACTGCTTCCCCTGTATCAAAACTCACCGCACGCCCCTGGCTAGTAGTAATATTTATTAACAGCGCTACTTTTCAAAAAGTACATAGTTTAAGTTTATTATAAAAATAAACAAATGACTGATATTTTTACTTCTTTTAAACCACCTGTACACTCACAAAGGATGAAAATAACAAAACGAGCATTACAGGCTTTTGAAGTTCATGGTAAGAACTAAATATCCTGTAAGTTTCATATTTTTATCTCGTAGCCAACATATTCATAATATAGCCTAAATAATGAGATTTTTTTAAATTTCAAAATTTCAAGCAGAGATTTTTTTTTATAAAGAGTAGGCTGAACGAGTCAATTGTAGGTTCTATTTCTTCCACGATATGTGCACTTGATCTCTGAGAAATATTAAATGTCTAAATTCAATAGTCGAGACACTGGAGTCAATTAAAAATCACGAAAAATCAGTAAAATGTACGTATTTTCAGCACCGTGTTATTTTTCGGGGATATTGATTGTGTGAATTTATAATCTTTGCACAAAAAGTACTATCTTTCAGCTTTGAAATGCCATCTTGAAGGTGTAGATATCTTTAATTAATTAAAATTTTTACAGCTAAAAATATTAAAGCATAAAAATGACGTTTTTTAAATGCTCTAATTCGGGCAGACGGGAACTGACGCATGCGAAAATTAAATGACGGTGGATTTCCTTCTTTGGATCTCTAAAGAAGATTCTCACAAAGTTTAAGCAAAATCTAAAATAGTGGAGCAACAAAATTTTTTTCTTTAGACGATTTCATATGGAATGAGTCATATGCGAATCAGTTTCCTTACAGAGATACAACGGACTCATAAAGGAAGTATTTTGATTAATGCTTACAAAAACCCTTCCATTTGAAGTGTTGTTCACATGATATAATTCATCATATTTCTTAAAGTCACTGGGAAGAAAGATATACGTTAAGCAATGATAAACCACACACTGAATCTTCCTTGCATGATACTTCCTTCAACTATCCTTGTAACGTAATAAATTTGGGGATATTGTATCACATATTAATTAGTTTATGGTTCATATTAAATAATCGTTCATAAAACTAAACAAAATAATCTGGCAATATTCCTTTCCTTCCTTTTATTTTGTTAGCTAATACCAAGGCAGATATTGTTACATACCGTATATTACATCGTTATATGTAGTTCTAAACAAAGCTTTTAGAAATTGCTTTATTTGTCTTTGTAGGAGGTAATACTACATTACAAAATAACAACAATTAGAGCATTTACCGGTGAAGAATTATTAGGTCGCATCAAATATTATACAGAGAGTACCTACTTAAACATATACGGTTAAAAAGTACTTGATTTATCTTTTACAATAATAATTTACAATCAAGTAATATTTAATTTATTGGAAATTAGGGTTTATACAAAAATGAACTTTTGAAAAACCGAAACTACAAAAATATAACAAAAATAAAATAAACTCTATTTATAAAGCAACAAATAAATAAAAAAAATAAAGTAACTAAAATCCGTTCATTTAATATTTATTTATTCACGAATTATAAGAAAAATATAGTGTGATGTTACCCCCAAATTTGACTAGTGTAACAATATAACTTTTGGTTTTTGTCAAACGTTTTCCAATAAAACTAGTTTACGTATTAACATTTTAAAATTAAATTAAATTCACTTTATCATCTTGCGTAAATTTCTGTTTTACTGTTGTTTGGAAATGTTTCAGTAGGTATTTACAATATTATGTCTGTTTAAATGGGATATAGTGCTATGTAAAAAGTTATCCAGTATAGTTTTTTTAGTAAATTGGCAAATGAAATTCCTCAGTTATATAAAAACTATAATTTATTGTCATATGAGTGATACTTTGGGGCAATTTTGGTTAATCGCAGTTATTTGAGTCATTTATCTGCCTACAAAAAAGAGTTCTAAGAATTCTTGTAGCTATCTCTTATTGAAAATAATATCACTACAAACAATGTATATTTACATTGGCAATGGCATAGTAAATAAAATCTCTTACAATCTTGGGGGTTCCACAAGGATCGATTCTAGGCGGCCTCACTTAATCGTAATTTTAATCAGTGAATTTTAAATTGTGCCAACCTACACTTCGCAGAGAATTTAAAATTATATGCCCCTAGCATTAGTGACTAAATTGAGCTATACAGGGTGAACGCCAACTTATCTGTGTAATTTTAGGAGAGGGTTCCTGTTGATATTAGTAACACGAATTGCGAAAAAAAAAAAATAATAAAAAAAGAAAGTTGAAAAACTGACCTATCTTAACTAAAATACTGTTAAACTTTAGTGGACCGCTGCATTGCTCATCTGACCCACTTATGACGCGAACAACATGCTTTGTTTATCTAAGTTCGTTGTAAATTGCAAAGATGCAAAAAACGTCAGAAAATCACCGACAAAGTTATCCTACTCCAGTTTTTTAGTTCAAATGATAAATCATTTAAAAAAAACTTCACAAAAAGCATGTAAGCGGCTATTCAGCAGGCTTTGATATTCGACCACGTACGAATATGGAGACAGAGGCGTATTCAAGACTCACAATAGCAATTATTTTCACTATCAATTTACAAAACTTATTTTAATTCAGTTAGTTTCATAATTTATTAACACTTGACAATTTTTTTAATTTATTAGGTAGTCACAAGAGTAGCCATATTACAATAAGTGTTCAAAATTGTCACCACCAACCTGCACACACAGTTGAGCCCTTATCCAATTTCTACTTACATTCTCTAAAATTAAATGAAAAATAGTAACCTTTTCAATCACTAACAATAACGTAACTGAATGTTTAGCAAAAAGCTCCTTCAGTATACTTCATCCCCTCACTATTTAATTCGTCATAAAAAAATCACAAAAAAGCGACAAAGTGCACCGAACTTACAAAAATGTATTACATTTATTTACTAACAGGAAAAAAATTCATAAATTCACTTCAGGTCGGCTTTGTTAGTGGACGGCATTCATTATTACGTCGGCACCGTATGTGCGGCATTTCAAACGGTGTCAACTTTCATTTTCCTCGAGATCAACGTTCGGCGCGTTTGAAGGAATTATGTTATAAAAATGTCATCGGAGACAAATAGCAAAAAGTAGTGAACCAATTATTGTAAAAAACAAGGTCAATGTCGTAGTTACCGAACCTATCTTAATTTCTTTTCGGTTGAGATAGGTCAGATAATAGGATCTTAAAATGTGGGAGTAATTTTTTTTTCTCGGAAACTATAGCACATAGATTTTTTATTTTTTTTATATGAACTTACCATTAAGAGATCTACCATCCCTTAAATTTAATAAAATAAGTTAGAACTCACACTGTATATCAACATATTCTTTGTGTGAGATTAATGTTAAAAGAATAGGATCCTAATGAGCACATTTAAAAGTAAACTATGTTGTTACACGCTAAGAAGCAATTCAGTAACTCTTAACTGTATCAACAAAAATACTCCTCTTCTATTGCAACTCAGTCAGACAACTCGGTGTACACTTTGACGACAATCTTTTTTCTGCTAAACAATCGAGAAAATATCTTATCAGCTTTAAAAATATTAGGAGCTATCATTATTATTTTAATACCTCATTAAACAACACTTTATGTTAATTCGTACCTAACTTAAATATATGAATTTTGTTTCTAATTTTTTTTAAGCTTATCAATGTTTGCGTAAGCACTGATACTTCTAATCTATAGATTGTGCCGAACCTGACTTTGTCGTGAGGATCATTAACGTGTTAACATCGCAAATACACGAAATCTACAGCTTTACAAAGGTAGGTTTGCTCATCCTCGATTTGGTTCAACTCGGTTTCGATCTGGGTCGTCTGGGTTGAAAAACTCGTCACTATCTTTTACACCGTCAAGCCGATGACGACCGTATTTTGATTTCAATATTCATTCCATCATTGAGATGAAAAAAGAAAAATTGTATCTAATCTTAGTTCTTCAATCAATCAGGCGTAATGTTCCCCGCTGGACAATAAATAAATATATAGGCAATTATTATGCACAGGGACCTCTACAATTGGGGCAACATAGTCACAAATCTTGTTAAAGTTAGATGAATTTCTCAAATGTCTTAAATAGTTCTCGACGACACCACACCACAAGATTTCGCTTTTTTGCCGGTTTGCTAAGATAAGCGCCCTGTATCACGCCAGTTCTTCGTTGCGTAACTAAAGTTGGCTCGTGGCGGAAGCTCGTCTACATCCTTCATTTGTTTCCACTTCGTTGCTACCAACTTGCAGGTAGAGAAATCACTGCACTGTTTAATGATGTCAAAGACAATGAACCTTCCCCAGGATATTGCAGGTTAAACGTAGCAGGTGGATTTTAATTCTTGCTTCATATTGTAACTAAAATTAACATATCAGAGCAAAGCACAGCAACGAGTAAACAAAGACATTCTAGATTTAATTCATGGCGCTTTACATATTCATAAGTTTCTAAAAATTTCCTTAATGAACGCGTTTTATTTCATTAATTTCTGAATAAAATTATGTTTCCTATATCCAGTGGATTTGCACTTACTACATCTACGAAGTTGTCGAAGAGATTTAATACGATTATGAGTTTTTTTTAACGAAATTTTAATTTTTTGTAACTGGTATTATTTAATTAAGTAATTGCGCTAAGATCAGCTTTTTGAAACACGTTTAGCCTTGGAAAAAATTAAAGCTTGATTATATCAGAATTAAAATGTTGATTATATCAGAATTAAAATGTTGCAGACTACTTTGCTGTCAATATGAGGAAACCCATCACTAGTGATATAATATGTGACGATGTCATTGCCGATTACTCTTCTCGTAATACACTTGGACGAGTCTGACGTGCGAAAGTCTAGTTAGATAAATTAAATCCTGCTGATAGTTGTGATGAAATCCAGGCTGAGGTTATGGTTCCTTGTGGACACTGCACTGCAGCCATCAGCAGACCTACGAGTATTGTGACTTACTCCTATTTATATTTCATCCAAGTGCCCAGTGTGTAGGCCTGTTTTCAGGTTAACCCAGTTTAACTCTAAAAGTTTCTTAGTTCTTGATTTCAAAGAGTATTTTATAAACACCTCCGAATGAACTAATCCTGATATTTCTTACCAAAGCTGGAGAGTTTTCCTTTCAGCCCAGATTAGAACAGCCATCTTGGCAATAATTGAGGATATGCCAAGTATCGGTTCTGGCCCGATGATCGTGATCCTACTCTTCCTCTGACCAAGAAGTCAGCCGGCTATGGTTAAAACACTAGTAATAAAAAACGTTCCCGACTGTCAGACGAATCCAAGCCAATAAGTCTTCCTCGACCATCAAACCAAGGCGTCATAAAATTTTCGGCCCCTGTCCAGAAAAACATCACCTTGAAGGAAACGGAAAGGAGGAACAAATATCGCGTTCTCCGGTATGAGCTCCAAGCACTATTTTTTTTTTTTTTTTAGGAATAACCGATGCCGGACGGTCCTCCCGTGGCCTCCGAGGTTTCTCGAATGTCGCGCCTGCGCATTAACCACAGAAACTCTCCACATCCCGCAGGGTTAGTTACTGTAGATACCAGAATCGTGTATCCTAAGCAGACGGAGAGAACCAGAATGACCGCCTTCTACATTTGGCCTGCCAGCCAGCTGATTTTTGGCAGGCCGATATGGCAGCGTAGGCTTTATCCGTCCGACTACACCGATTATTATGACGACAATTTTGACCGAGTAGCCTGGATACAGCACTTGGAGCTCGCATCGGAGATCGCGATATTTGGTTCGTTTCTCCTCCTTCTTCAAAGTGATGTTTTCTCAGCAGGTGCCGAGAACTCGATGCTATATATCACCTTGAGTTGATGGTCGAGAAGGGCTATGTCAGGCTTGTTATCTTGTATTTTTTTTTTTCGGTTTCCCGACGATGGACAGTCCTCCCGTGGCTTCCGACGCCTTCACGGGAGTCGCGCCAATACATTAACCACAGCCACTCCCCACATCCCGCAGGGTTAATGACTGTAGATTCCAGAATCGTGTGCTCTAAGCAGACGGAGAGAACCCAGAATGACCGCCTTCTGCAGTTGGCCTGCCAGCCACTCAGCTGATTTTTGTCGGGCCGGTATGGTCTTAAGTTCCGAGAGCAACGTAGGCTTTATCCCTCCGAGTACACCGATTATTAGGACGACCATTTTGACTGAGTAGCCTGAGTACAGTACCTGGAGCTCGTACCGGAGATTGCGGTATTCGGTCCGTTTCTCCTCCTCCTTCCAGGTGTTGTTTTTCTCCGTAGGTGCCGAGAACTCGATGACATACATCATCTTGAGTTTATGGTCGAGGAAGACTATGTCTGGCTTGCTGGCTTGGATTAGCCTGATCGTCGGGAACGAGTAATTCCAGTAAAACCGGCATTTCTCGTTTTCGACAACGGACTTAATATCTCCGAGGACGTAAGGCAGCACGGGTGTCTGGTGTACTCTGTACGAGTGCCTTAGATGGTAGTATAGCACTCGTAGCGTCGCGTTATGTCGGTGGATGTAGGCCAGAACCGCGTATACGGGGCATGAAGAGTATATGCATGTATATGCATGAGCGATTCCGGGGCCTGACGGCAGGTCCTGCAGTTGATGTCAGGAACCTTTACATGCCACACGTGGCTACGGTAGACCAAGATGTTGATAACACCATCTTAGCAGGTCATAATGAATCCCTCGGTCTCCGACTTAAGTCCGGCTGACCTTAGAAAAGCGAATGTCAGCCTTGTCGATAAACCCAGTGTTTCTATGTTCTTATAGAAGACACCATGCTGGGTTTTATCGACGTGCTGTCGAAACAGATTTTCCTGTTAAGCAGTTCTAATTCGGGCTTTCAGGTGATTTCACTGAAGTTAAAATAAACTGACTGACTCTACATCAGCACCTCACCTGGTGTAGAATACGAGACTGAGTTAATCTGCTGCTCTTTTTCCTGCCTTGAACAATTATTATTATTATTATTATTATTAGAGCACATGATTCTGGAATCTACAGTCTGCCAGTCTGTACATCTGTGAGATGTGGAGAGTGGCTGTAGATAACTTGCCAGCACGATTCAGAATTCGGAACCATGGAAGGACTGTCCGGCTTCGGGGAACTGAAAAAAAAAAAGTCTTTTATTAAATATAAATGTATACACACCTAAGTGAGACGAAGTTTAACTCACAGGTTACTCTTACACTTACATTGTCCTCATTAAGTTGTTTTTTGTTATTCTCCTTTTCACATAGAATTTTTGTAGAAACTTTTCGTTAATCAAGAAAATTATCACAAATTCTTCAGCAACGGCAGTTGATTTCCAATTTTCGTGTTGCTTGTATGTTAAAACATCTGCTCCTGATCCAATCAGAATGACCTCTGAAGCAGTGTCCAGTATAACCTACAGGATTCGGCAATCCAAGATATGCAGCTATTTTCTTAAGTATACTACAGGTTGTATAGTAGCTTGTGTATGTTAATAAAATACTAATATTATAAAAAAGTTTTGTTTGATAACTAAATAAATTTTTTGTTTAAACTTTCACATTACTAACCCTGCCTATAACGTCCTTATTCTTAATCTCGCACCCTTCAAAACAGGCCAACACAAAATAATTTAACGACCCCAGAACAACCTGAAAATAACTCCATAAACACCGTACTGTTTGCCAAACGAGAAGGACATATGGCAACGTATTTGGATAGGACGCGTGCCCTTAAGACAGTTGATAGTTCGAGAACAAGAAACAGCCCTTGAGCAGGTGGTAGAAGACAAACACTATGATTTGCATACAAGTCGCAGAGACCTAATAAGGGCCCCCGAAAAGGCCGGAAGCGTGTGCTTCGCCGCGCGCTCCTACAGGAAGATGGTTATTGAGTTTCAGCACACGACAGGGCCGGTGATTGTGTGATAGGGAGGGTACGGATAATAAAAGTGCGGATATGTATTGTCTTTTGTCTGTTTTCGGATTTTTTTATCCTTGCTGGCGTACAGGAAATGGAGCGGCTGATAGTAGGTGTTAAAATTGTAGTGGTTTTACTTGGGGTAATTATAATAGTAAACGTCAAGTTGAATTGCTTAAAAAATGAATAATTCTGAAGACCGATCAGTGCGTCGCGACCGGAAGATCTCGAAAACCTGATATTCTTTACTGTACGGGATATACGCACATTTCCCATTAATTTATATTTCAATTTTGAGACCAGTTTGCACTAAGAAAATATCTGATGTGGCCAGCAAATAACTTTCTTATACCAGTATTATATCATTATGATCTAAAAAAATCATTCTATTTAATTCTTCACTTACCTCAATTAAATTTTAATAGCGTACCTTGAAATATTTCATTAAAATTTTTAAATAATTATTTATTATCAGCGTCATTTGAAACTCTCAATAATAATTCATGTCATATGTTTAATAATGTCTTCTTATTGGCATTGACATTTATGTAACTAAATTCGACATTTCAAATGTCAAACTGTTAAATTTATCCTAACCGCATTTTATGAAGTCAAATGTGTAGAAAGTTTCAGTTTACATCAGCTTTATTTAAGTATTAGGAAAATATATTTTATTGGCTTGATATAGCAGATATAATCTTTCATCAAGATTTTTTTTTTGTACAGGCAAATACAAAAAAAGTTCGGGTCCAGTGGACCTCCTTTCAACTGGCCAATTTTGCTCGTCACCGATTTTATCATAGTCTTTGGCATTTAGAACAGGTGTGCCAAATTTGAAATCTATATCTCAAAAACTGTGGCTGCTATCGCAATACGACAGACATGCCGACCGATTTTTTTCCCTAAAGTTATGTTTTTTCATTATAATTCGTTGAGATTCGTCCAGAAATGCAATAAAAAAAATTTGTTCTCGAAATTGTACCTTTTTTCTTCTTTCATTAATTCTGTCTTCTGGTGGTGTACCACATTCACCAAATTTAATGTGTCACCTAAAATGTTGTTAACAATTTTAACTGCCAAATTTGGGAAGTCTCCTATTAGTTTTTTTTTTTTTGAGTTATCGCGGATTACACACATACACACACACATCCACACACACGCACCGACAGATATTAATCGGAATATAGTATAGAAAAAAATCACGATTACTATACTTCCTTATATTAGGTATAAGAATGTAAAAATCGTTAATACAATTAAAAAACACAGTTTTTCGTAGAAGAAATTTAAAAATTGTTCATAAATGTATTCCTCGATATCACATTAATCAGTCTGACTTTTGTTTTCAACACCGCACACTATGTTAAAAGTTATTAATTAAATTTATATATTATTTTTATACAGGCCACAGGGTGTCCGGAAAAAGTAGGCCAATCCGGTAACCATGGATTCCTTGAGCAAAAATAATAGGACTTTCACAATTCCATTTTTCGTTTTAGACCCACATGTTCGATATACAAAGTTTCAAGTTTAAAAATAATTTGTTTCAATAACTCGACTATTTCGTAAGATTGTTTAAAATTTGGTACAGACATAACCTATGGCATACTGAGGAGAACTAATAAGTTCGAAATCGGTCTATGTCTGGTTAGGAATTGACAAATGATATTGGCTACCAATCTATCATGATTTGAAGGTATAATCCAATGCACGTCGGGGTATTTTTCCGCTGAGTAGTTGTTTCGTTCAAATCATATTTAATTAAAAACAATTCTATTGTATCCAGGATAATGTCATTTGTTTATAAAAGCGGCTGACTTGATTTAGAGATATTTGAAAATTATGGGATTACCGTAAGCCGCGTAGGCACCAATATTTTTCAACTTATGTCTAAAACGAAGCATTTTCTGGAAATTTGCTAAGAGACATAAAATAATCCAAAATGGATAGTTAACTTAAAAAATATAGTTTGGGAGACATTAGCGCAGGTACTAAAAAACTGGAGGTCTAGTGGGTACTTGAATCCCTCTATTTTGAATATTTGACAATTAATTTTTGTTTTTTTCTTCTTCAAAAGATGCGACTCTTTAAGTTGAGCACTGTACCAAATTTTAAATAAATATCTTACGAAATACTCGAGTTATTTAAAAAAAAATTATATTTAAACATCTAAATTTGACACCCTGTATATCGAATATGAGCGTCTAAAATGAAAAATGGCATTGTGAAAGTCGTATTATTTTTGCTCAAGGAATAAATGGTTACCCGATTGGCCTCCATTATCCGGGCACCCTGTATATTTTTATCAAAAAAAATCTTATGTAAGGGTATATTATTATATATACCATTTTATTGAGAAACAAATTACTTTTCCATCAATACCAAATATGATCCATATTGATCCATTTAAATAAAATGTAGATGACGTCATAACTCTGTATTTATGACATCACCAAAATAACTGATTTGCCATTCAACTCCCAATAAAACTTTTTTTAATATGATTCGAAATTGCATATAAAAGGCCGGATCCATACTTTTAAATTAGAATTAAAATTTTAGAAGCGTTTGAACAAAAAAAAAATACAAGAATATGGGTGTATGGGAAGGTGTCAACCAAATGGCTAACAAAATATTTTCTTTTTTTGAAATTATCAGAATATGTTGTTGTAATTGGATTAATACTAAAAAATTTTACATTGCAAAATTTGTTGACCTAACAATCTATTTTTTCTCACTGTATAAAATGGCAGTAAATTAATATTGCCTACGTAAAAAAAATTAAGTAATTAATTTACCAAGAAATATTAATTAAGACATTTTATCGGTTACATTATATTGTGAATATATAGTTTTGTGGAATAATTACTTGAAGAATGACTAAAAATATCACACTGATCATGTATGGATCAGTGAATAAATGGGCGACTTATAAGGTCATTTATTCGGGTTGATGGTCTGTACAAAGTAAAAAGTTTGACATGAGCCTACACGACAAATTCTAAAATTAACTTATGAGAAATTGTGAACAGTCTACAGGACTATTGATCGGATTATAAATAAATATTAAACCCGACGATTCTTCTGTTCTAATAATAGACCCCTTAGATATCATCCCTGTTCGGGTACTATTGCTTTAAAAATAAGTGTTTGAAACTTACTCCAATTTAAACTGAAAAAAGAAAAATATAGATTTCTCACGTTTTTCTATAACAAAAGTTTTAAAATTCCTTCCAAACAGTTTCAACGCAGATTTTGTTTCTGAAAATGTGTGCAAAATGTTTCAATCTAGAGTCGAACAGTACTCCTAAACCTTACCTAATATTTTGTTGGGTATCATTGAATATCCGAATGGATATATGTTGTATAAATTTCACAGCTTTAGATTTTATAACATTTATCCATTCGGCACACTCCTACTGATTTGTTAACTTACACAGAGCAGCAGATTATCTTCAGATCGTACGCAAAAAAATGTTTTACTATTCACATATTGCTTATAAAACTCAAGAACGAGAGGACCTAAATTAGAACTTTGGGGTACGCCAAATTGTAACATATGTATTCGACTGCCACTTTGTATTGAAACATTCATCATTCATCCATCCATATGGCACCAGAACTGAATCTTATTTATTCGTTTTTGCTAATTTACACAATCTTCGATGTTAGTAATTTGATAGAATGTGTTCAGGTCATCCGCAAAATGATGAGAGGATTCATACAGATGTTATGGCATGGTCAAGGATTACCTGATATAATAAGTGTATGGGCTAATTTGTCGTCTCCGGATTAGCTTACAATTTTTGTGCCCAAAGAGATTTAGTCTTTTTACCTGCGAGAAACGACAATTCCTTGTTCTCTCAAAGTCAAAATGATGTAAATAAAACCATTGAAAATACACAATTACAAATTAAACATCTACTGCTCTTGATTTATTAAAAATAACGGCTCTTTTCTATATACAGGGTGTCCCAGATTTAAAGTGACAGAGTAATGGGAGATAGAGCACACTTTGCTGAGTTCAAAACACCCCCAAACTTACCCTTAAATGTTAACAGTTTTTGAGATGCAAGGCGTTTTATGGTTTTTGACTAAAACTAGTCGGCCATATTTCTGGAACGGCTTGAAATCTGTTAAATTCCAGGATCGGACTCAATTTTTATAACGTTGATCTCAGTGTCGGTGACATCACCCTGTGTATCATTTTTAGGTAAATATTAGTAAACATTTAAAAATTCAATGGATCAGTGCATAAAGAAATGTCATAATATTTGAAGGCACGTTTAAGGTTATTATCAAAAAAATTTTCAAACATATTGTTTGAGCAAATTTCAAATTCTATAAATTAGGGAGTCAACTAACTAACGTCACTATTTTATTAATTTTATTTAAATACCCTACACTAACTAAGCATCTTTACATATTTATTGAAAAATTAATGGTTCGTGCAGGGCTGGACGCTTAAATTTCCCTGATTAGGTATACCGGGTGTAACAGGATCATGGTACACCCCCCTTTTCTCATTTAGTTTTAAAGATAATTGATTGAAATTTGGGATATCCTATATACATAATAATCGACACTTTTTGACATACAATTGATTTATTTTTTCACTTCGGTTTCACCGGAAGTGACATTAACTTTCGATTTTTAAATGGAACACCCTGTATATTATTGCATTTTTCAATTCTGCATAATTTTTTGAATCCAACGATACTAAATAAGTGACGTTTCAAACATTAATATTTTTTATAATATAAGTCCATTTATATGTGCCATGACAGTTCCGATTTATTCTAAATGATGTCATGCTAGAAAAATCGAAATCCCGTTAAAAATACTGATTTACGTAATTTATGAGCAAATAAAGTTCATCAAAATGGTTTTTGGGGACAAACTCAATTTTTTCAAATGGAACCATATTGCTACCGTGGTTACATTTATTAGCACTATTAATAAGGAATTTATTCATATGTCGTATTAAAATGTGTGATAAATACAAACAAAATTACAACTAAAAGAAAATAAGAAAATACAACTTTGTTCTAATTAAATGTTAAGAAGTAACTAAGGTGGCTTTGAAAACAATGAAATATTTAGCTTGTCAAACACTTGTTGGTTCACCGATGTTTTTATTGTGTCTTTAAAAATTGTTTAAAATTCTTGCTAATTGTGTTTAAAATGCCGCAACAGATGAAAAAGTGGACATGTTAATTATTTATGGGAAATGTAGAAAAAATGCCGTTGCGGCTAGACACCTTTATACCGAACGATATCCTGATAGACAATGTCCAGCGAGAAATTATTTTAATTGTCTTGAAAATCAGTTCCGAAGTGAGCCCAACAATGATCCCGAAGAAAATTTCATTCTAGGCGAAGGATCGGAAATTAATGTTTTGGCTCGCGTAGAAGTTGAAAAGAAGACTGTTTCTTTAAGGCAAAGTGGGTTTGAATTGAAAATCAGTTACCAAACAGTAAGCCGAATTTTGCACAAATACCACTATAAATCTTTTAAATACCAATTGCACCAGCACTTGTACGAAAATGATTACGAACGTAGGATGGAATATTGCAATTGGATTTTGCAGAATAACGTGCAGCTAAACAATGATTTTTGGGAATCATTTTATTTTCGGACGAGTTTAGGTTTACAAATTTGGGATTATTTAACCGACAAAATACAAAATATTAGTCACAAGAATATCAAAATTTATTACGGGAGGGTAACTTTCAAGTGCGGTTCGGTTTCAAGTTTAGCTTGGAATAATCGGTAGTAGAATAATCCAATCCATCCAATAATATTTGAAGGACCCCTGACTGGTGCCAGATACTCGGGATTTCTGCAAAATGAAATTGAGGACAGTTTAGCTGAATTACCTTTCCATTTACGACAGGGAATGTATTTCCAACAAGATGGTGCTCCTCCCCATAATTCAAGGATAATAATTGATTACCTTCAACGGAGATTTGGAGGAAACGTAATTTCGACGAATGGTCCTGTGAGGTAGCCTCCAAGGTCACCTGATTTAACACACGTGATTTCTTTGTTTGGGGTCATTTAAAAAATATTGTCTACGGAACCGCCGTTACAACCCGTGAACACCTGGAGCTACGAGTATGACGCGCAATTAATAACAGAACACCCAGCAATTGACGACCGTTCTTCGAGAAACAGCTATGCGAGTTCAGAAGTGCATTGACATTAATGGACAGAATATTGACAAACTGTTGTAATATTTTGTGTTCATCTTTTGTATTCCAAAGCCACCTTATGTATAACAAGGTAATTAGAACAAAATTGTATTTTCTTATTTTCTTTTAGCTGTAATTTTGTTTGTATTTATCACACATTCTAATACGACATACGAATAAATTCCATATTAATAGTACTAATAAATGGTACCGCGGTACCAATATGGTTCCATTTGAAAAAATTGAGTTTGGCCCCAAAAACCATTTTGATGAACTGTATTTGCTCATAAATCACGTAATTTAGTATTTTTGACCAGAATTAGATTTTTCTAGCATTACACGGGTCACTTAGAACAAATCGGACCATGATGACACACATAAATGGAAACCTAAAAATTATATTATAAAAAATAATGATGTTTGAAATGTCACTTATTTGGTATCGTTGGAATCAGAAAATTATGCAGAATCCAAAAATGCAATAATATACAGGGTGTTTCATTTAAAAATCGAAAATTACTGTCCACTCCGGCGAAACCAGAAATGAAATAAAAAATCACTTGTATGTCAAAAAGTGCTGCTTATTATATGTATATATATATATATATATATATATATATATATATATATATATGTTTTTTTTTTTTTCCCGGAAAACGAATTTAACATATATATATATATATATCTATATATATATATATATATATATATATATATATATATATATATATATATATATATATCCCAAATTTCAATTAGTTATCTTCAAAACTAAAGGAGAAAAGGGGGTGTACCCCTGTTACACCCCGTATATTATTTAAATTTGTTATACACATTATTTACATCATTTTTGAAATGCAATAATAACAGACTAAAAAATTATATTAATAAGAGCTCGTTATTTTTTTTTGTTGATTGTTTAATTTATAGAATTTATTGGAGAATAACCTTAAACGTGCCATGAAATATTATGACAATATTTTATACACTGATCTATTAACATTATAAACGTTTACTAATATTTACCAAAAAATGATACACAGGGTGATGTTATCGGTACTCTGCTCTCAGCAACATTATAAAAAATGAGTCCGGTCCTGGAATTATGGTAATGATTGCACTAACAAATTTTATTCAAATATTTGAAGCTCTTCCAGAAATATGGCCGACTACAGTTTTAGTCAAAAACCATAAAACGCCTTGTATCTCAAAAACGGTTGACATTCAAGGGTAAGTTTGGGGTGTGTGAACTCAGCTAAGTATGCTCTATGTCCCACTACTCATTTTACTTTAAATCTGATACACTCTGTATATTTATAGACACAACACCCTTATTACATTTTTAATTCAGAAAGAAATTAATAAATCACGAGCAATGAAAGTATCACATGCCTGACAACCAAAGGCCAACATAGCTGACTGTATATTACAGGAAGAATCGTTAATATTCAAATTTCTAATTACAGTTTCATTTCGCCACGCCTGCTGTGGGTTATTTGAAGATTTAGGGCAGTCAGTTTATATTTATTAACACCTTAACCCCTACATCAACCCCGAACCACTACTATTTAATGGATGCACCTCGATATATTTATTATATAGGGTGAGTTGCAGAACAGAAAATTATGAACAGTTCCGAGTTGACCTCAAAAATGGCAGTTTTTCAAACCACAAATGCCCTCAAAAACATTTAGTGAGGGAACTAGTTGATATATTCCCTCAAGGTAATAAACACCACAACACCACAGGTAATACAACCCTCTGTATCCCTGAAGATACCCTGTGTGGAAGAGGGCTACACATTTAGAGACAAAGGACACACACCCAATGACCTAGTGCTAGGATTAATTTCTTGTTTTAGAAAAAAATCCTAGCTCCTCGAGCGGAGATCGAACCCGGCACTCTGGGGTGAGAGGCAAATGTCTTTACCACTCCACCACAGAACAAAAATAGACAGGCGAATTGTCGAAAAACTGCATCTATAGCATTCTTTGTGAATTTTTATTGTAAATGCTACATGGGACAAACGTATAAAGATACATACTTCAGAATATAGGAACATAAATCAATAAGGCTGTATAAAGCATGTTCATTTTTATATTTCCAGAATTTCTTATAATTTGTACGTCAACCGGTCAACACCTAGTTAGATGTACAATTCCCAAATAACAAAACAAATGTTTACATTAGTATTATTGCTTTAATTCAAAACAAATTTCAATTTTTTTTTTTTTGATTTGAGAATAGGATTTTTTCTGGGTACTGCACGAAACAGTCTCAAAGAGGTGTCACTTTGAGGGCCTCGTACATACACATGCTAACGAATTTGCTGAATTTGGCTAACTAGTAGTCTGAATACTGACAGCCGCATCTAAAATCAAATACGACCAAATGAAAAAATTCTAATTTACAAAATGAAAATCATGCCTCTCAAAATTGTTATAATTTAAATCTAACCAACAATACTTGTGTCATCAAGGAGGTGGAAAAATTTTTATCACAAAGAACATGCTTAAAATATCAACATTTTGTTTGGTCCACTCTGTAATCGAACGTATCGTCTGTAAATCGTTAGATACTTTAATCTAAAATAGTGATCGTTATCTTGGACCGAAGGAATTTTAAACGGGGGCCCCTCTCTAATAACACTTTTGAAAATTTTAAACGTTTGGCATATATGAGTCCAGAAAATTAGTAATAATCTAAGGCGCCCTATAACTTCGTGGCATAAATTATGATATTCGGCAAACAAAAAGAGGAAAAGTTAATGCACGATTAATTTAATCACCCTAATCGAAATTTTAATGACAGTTAATTTAAAATGATCGCCTTAAACGTCGCGTTATTAAATTGTTAATGTTTATTATTTAGTACGTGGGCGGAGAGGTAGCTATTTTGTTTAAAATATTTTTATGTACGAGTCACTGGCCTTTTTATAGATACGAACAATAGAAAGTACGCTGGGGAAGGCCTAGAATTATTATTGTTTATTTTTTTATATACGCGTATTGATGTATTTTCAAAAAAATTTAGTTTCTAGTACATTTAATTAAAAACACATCATGTCTTTGATTTCTCTGGTTTTCGCAAATTTAGCTTCCATTTTGGTAACAAGGTCGGATTTTTTCCGTTGCAAACATCTCTAAAAGTATTTAGTGGGATTTGCTATTTACTTAGTGTTTCTCAGCTAAAATTTGCCACCCTTTGTAACTCTGTAAGTGTACAGGTGTTTCTTCACATTTTGCGCTATGGCTACAGACTCTATTTTTGTAGATGTGGAAAAAAATAAAAAAGCAAATTTGAATGATATCATCAAAAAAACAATTGAAAATCGTATCAAAAAGATACAAAGTAGAGCTACCATTTTTAAATGGGACACCCTATATATTTTACTCACCCCTCAAAGTGAGGAAGTTACGTATTCGTGAAAAAAATTTTGAAAATATTTATTGCATTTCTGGACGAATCTCGACGAATTATGACGATACACAAAATTTCAGACAGTAAAAATTTTTTGTCGGTGTGTGTCTGGTTCGCGATAGCAGCTACAGTTTTTGAGACAAAGTTTTCAAATTTGGTACACACATTCTAGAGGTCAAGGAAGAGATTGAGTTCATTGGTGAGCAAAATCGGTCCCAATGTCTAAAAAAAATATTAGTGTGACTTTTTTGAAACGTCAAAATATATGACTTTTTTGAAACGTCAAAAAATGTGACTTTTCTGAAACGTCAAAAATGTGACTTTTTTGAAACGTCAAAAAATATGACTTTTTTGAAACGTCAAAAAATGTGACTTTTGTGAAACGTCAAAGCAGCGGTTTTTGTATACTTGGTTAGGGCTCCTTTATCTGATTTCAAAAATATATAATTAACATGTGTAGATGTAGAAATTAAAAATTTGTGCCAAAATTCGCCCCCTCAAACCAAAAATTGACGTGTTATTGCATTTTTACAAACAACTTATATTTACAGTTACAGGGGGTGGAAAATTTTGGCTGCGACACATTGTATTAAAAAATATAATACACAATTACCTTAAACTTCTTGGTTTGAGGTTCTAATAATCTAAAGAGGCGTAAGGAAGTTATACTCTTATTTTCAAGCATATTCCATGTATGTTCAATTGGTAAAAGCTCAGGACATCTTACAGGCCAGGATATAAAGATTGTTTTCCATAATTTTTATTCTTTCCATACAAATTAAATCATATAGGAACAAGATATTTCAATATTGTTTCCATTTTTATTTCTCTGGAATGTTTTATACAAAAGCAATTAGAAACACATTATTAATCTCTGTTAAATAGTAGATTGTTTTGGTTTCTTTCTAGTATTATTAAATGTGCTCTCTAACACGTTTGCATAACATCTTATCTGGTATTTGATTTGAATGAAATTTGGTATTATGATATTAGTCGGCATGGAATCTAAAAATGCCAACGGAATATTTCTAATCCTATTAGATTTGGTGTAATTATATTCAATTCAATATTCTTATGGACGCCATATTGGATTTTGACATAGCCAAAAAAGGCATTTTTAGGAAACAAAATATTTTGTATACTAATTATTATTTTCAGTTTCCTGATGATGGAAGTCCCGCCAAGTTGGTGGAGCAAATGCAGAAGCCAGTCATTCTAGGTACCCTGCGTCAACATATGGCATATGATTCCGACAACTAGTTACTAATGCTTCATAATATGGGGAGAGACATTTATTAAGACTCAAATCGAACTGCTATTCTGACGGTTTATAATAACGGGTGGAACGAAAGTTTTCGGACTTTTTCTGTTAAACAAAAATACATCTTACAAAACATTTTTAATTAATAATTTCTCTACATATTATTAACACCGTCCAGACATTGTACTTAGGGTCCTAATGGTTCAATCTGACGCAATTTTGTTCGGACTCTTCGCATAAGCCGTTGGCAAGACTCTACGTAGATTTTCCGAAGTTTAGTTCGGATCCTGTTTCTTATATTTCTTCATTTTGGGTCTCCCAACCATTCTCGTAGACCTTCTGAGTTAACAAGGCCCAAAATATTTCAATAGGCCTAGCCTGGGGTAGGTTTGGGGGGTTATGAGCGCGAGA
Source organism: Rhamnusium bicolor (assembly GCA_029963845.1). Lineage (NCBI taxonomy): Eukaryota > Metazoa > Arthropoda > Insecta > Coleoptera > Cerambycidae > Rhamnusium > Rhamnusium bicolor. Next base: position 7,538 of record JANEYF010002388.1, on the reverse strand, counting down.
CACAAAAGGTATGTTGTGCGCTACCAACTATTGTCTTGTCTTTCTGGCATATTGGCGTGAAGTCGAGCCAAAACATAATATCATCATTTTGGTGATGTAGACTGATAAACTCAAGCAGTTTCAGCAAGCAACGTTGAGAGTAAACATTAGAGTTTACCGCATCACCTCTCGCATGCCCTATGTAAGGTTGAGAAACACCTACCTCTGATATAGCACACCAGACTAACACTTTTTCTGGGGATTTTGGCTCTTGTCTTATATTTTATTTTATCAGGAGTGTCGACCACCCAGCATTACCCGGAGTTTCCGCATTACTCAGAGGAAAATACTTTTCATCATCCATAATGATTATCTTGTTCCCAGCAAAATGGAGATCCCTAAAATATCGACAACATCTAGGAGTTCTCCCTAGTTGAGCATCATCAGAGTATATTTTGGACGCTTTTGTCTCTTCCTAAATTTAAGGGTATTTTTTTCTTGAACAATTGTGGTGTGAGAAACATGAAAACGACGAGCCAATTTACGGGTAGACGCTCCAATACGATTTTCAGCAGAGTGAAGAAGCCTCTCTTGTAGTCTGACTGCAGCTAGCTTTCGTGGTGGACCACTCTTCGGTAGGTTCTGACAAGGTATACCTTCTTCACATTCACGAATTGTTTGGTATACAGTACTTCCATAAATATTTTCGTCCTCAAAAAAGGTGCACAATTTGCGGTTTAGGCATTTTGCCCACTAAATTATAAACATTCTTTCGTAATTTCTAATTTGTACGCCATCTTGAAACACTTAAGAAGCAACATGAACTGTCAAGTTGATAAACAAGGCAGCCATACCCAGGTAACACTAATGCTCTTATTAAGATCTCCAAGGTCGCTTTAAAATTATACAATAAAACTTCGAATAAAACCAAATGATCTTCAAGACAAGCTTAGGATCACCATAAAGCAGCTTCTAGCCAAAAAGGGCCCATCCTAAAAGGGTCTTGAAGACTAAATTTTAACACTATATTAAAAACCATTTAGTTTTAATTTCATATTCTTAAAGAGTTCTTCAAGACAACCTTAAATTTATGTATTAAAACGTTTTGCATTTAAAATAAAATTGCAGCAGACTAAATTGCCTTGAGAATCATTATAATTAATCCTAAAAGGGTTTTATTTTGTTTTAAAGTCGGACAATTTTATGCGTGAAATAGTTAAAACAACGGCAAGTCTCTAAAGGGGCAGAGTGGTAATATTTTAAACGTAACGCATATAAAGCTGATCAAAAATAATATTCAAATGCAAACTATTCTGGTAAAAAATTACCAACGAATGGCACTTTTCTGACAAAATATAATAAAATACTTCTACATAACTCGAGCGCCACCAACATAATGTTTTTTTTTATTATCTAAAATTTTTTTAAAAAATATCGTCAATTTTTATTTTGCATCTAAACATCCAAATGCATTTTTTTTATTAAATTGAATGTTTGGGCACACCGTCCTTCAGTTATTTAAGAGGATGTAAATCGCATATATTTCAATAATATTTTTTTCTTTGGCTATTGAAAATATTCATCATGGCGGGTCTGTATCTTATATAAAAAATGGCGTGGTCTAGATAAAAACTGATTGCAAGTTAATAGAACATTTTAAATCTTACAAGACTTAAAATAGCGTTTTATTTACCACTTTAAGTACAATTACTCTCCCAGACATTTATTTACTCTTCCTTTTAAAACTGAGTTGCTTTAATATGTTCAAACTCGTGGCCTTATTGATTTAAAGGGATCTGGCGCGCGTATGAAATCCTAACCTTAAAATTGTGCCGGTTTTGTGATTGCTGGATTTAGTGACTTCGTTTTAATTTAAAATACTTGTCACTAATATTTTCCATTTTAAATATGTCTTCTAGTTTTCATTCATGCATAAAGTAGGTACACGGACTGCACTGGTTCACTAAATCAGCAATCAGTTTATTGAGCAGATGGCGTGTTTTCTCCGATTATGGAGGGGGGTAGAATTAGTTTTAATAAAGTCATCAAAAATCCAACAGGCATTTCTTTTAATCAAATTGACTAAATTAAAACCTTTGAACTTTAAAATATTCTTAATTTACTCTTTAAAAAGTAAAAACTATGTTTTAGGATTTAATGTGGAATTTCATTGAACATATAGGCTTAAGATAAAATAGTTTTCTTAATGGGTTTTAATGACTACATCAAGGATACTCCATAAAACTACATTAAAACCATTTGTTCCAAAATGGATTGTTTTAAAACCAACTTGCTATTTAATTCTTTAAAAAGGCAAATTAGTTTTAATATAGCCAATGTCAAGAGTATTATAAAACTAGTATAAGATCAATAGGGCATTAGGAGCAAACAGTTTTTTTATTTTAATTTAAAGAGTGCATTAAATCCTTTGCATAAGAATCAGTGGTCTTTAAGAACTTTTAGTTTATCTTAAGGTAATTTTAAAACCACTATCATTTTATTGAACATGTTAAAGCACTTTTAAAACCTAAATATATCAAAAGTATCTTAGAGTTGTTACTTGGGTAGTAACACTTGGTCGTAGCCTACACTCTAGATTTGTTTTTTAAAAAAGAAATTCTTATAGAAACATTGTCCGAAAACTTTCGTTCCACCCGTTATTCCCATCATGAGGATGTAAAAGTTGTGCACCCCATATATAGAATTATTACAAAATTTGCTGAATAGAACAAAGCTCAACGTAAAAACTATAAAAAACATTTCGGTACAACCATAGAGTTAATCCAGTAATAAATTGTAATTAATTCTTTTGGTTTGCGCCAAACCCGATGTATGTAATTTTAGTTGAAACAGTTATAGTTAAAAATACACATTGGTCAACTTTAAAAATCTTTCGTTTTTAATTTTTGCAATGTAATGAATTCACTTCGGATAGTAAACATCAACTGCTCCATAATTCATGGCGCAAGGCAGAAAAACAGAAAAAATGAGATCAGGTAAATGACAAACTGTCGATTATAAAATTCCTCGGCCCGTTATTTATTGTTATTAATATTCTGTGTACGTTCGGTCAAGTTTCGATTCTATTCTTCATATATAATGAATAAACCATGGCAATGTTCTTCGGCAAAAAAATTGTGATATTCTTTGATAATTCACAATAGACAATTTCATGAACATAAACATTCCAAACAACTTATTTATTTATAAATAAATAAATTTCAATAAAAAAACAATTACAATAGGATACAAGGACATAGTTACATAAAACAACTACTTACTTTCCGATAAAAATGATGTTTAATCATAATTTCGTTTCACGTGTCTGTGAATGTTTTAAAGTTTTAATGTAACTGCTATACATATTAGTAACTGTTTTTTCTTGTTTTATGTTTCGTGCTTTTCTGAACCGGTAGGGTTCGTAAAAAATTATTGTTGTGACACTTGTACTATATATAATTTGCTTATTTCTTTTTTGTAATGCAATAGTCATCGTGGCATACCCAGTAAAGCAGTTGTTCAACAATTATATTTGTATATCTGTGATCATTTTTTTTGTAAAAGTACTATAGTAATTACTAGTATTTTCTAGTAAAAAAATATACACCGTGTTCATTTGAAAACTGTCCATCTACTTCTATAAAACTATAAAAAAATTAAAAATCTTCACGGATTTGTCAAGATACTTGGATACTGAAAATCTGGTTAAATGCAAGGTTTTCAGATAGATGGATAGGTAGAAGGGTGTGCATAAAATGCCCTGCACGCTCTCCCGATTAGTCTCCCCTTGATTTTTTCTGTGGGGCCTTTTGAAATCAATTGTCAACACCTATTATTAAAGTTATTCCCAAAAACCATATTATCTCTCTTACCCATAACTTCTCCAAATTTCATTCGATTTCAAAAACTTGTATTCGCACTACTAGAATTAGCTTAGGGGTGAATTGATCTTCAATTCCTAAACTTCAAAAAAGCACACCCTTGGAACAAAAATCGACGCGTCTTGGTGGCGAATGTTTTATTGTTTAGTATAAAGAAAATGCTGGTGGGCAGTTTTGATTTTGAACACAGTGTATATGTTATTCGGTAGTATATGAAACTTTTCGCAAGGAGGGAATTGGTATTTGTAATTATGTTTTAAAATTTGCTTCCGATATTTACTATAAATAATATTCGCAAACATGCTTATTGCCTACACCTGTGTTTTATTTCTCATAAGAAGATATATAGTTGTGATCTATTAATACCTATATTGAGGTATTTTAAAAGAAACTTCTGTTGAATTTTTTACGAAACAGATCCATAACACCGAAGGCCAAATCTGCCCATTCCACGTACCCATAAAAGTATTTTATTCGTGTATGACTTTTTGAATTATGAAGCCGCGCTGAGACTATCAATTTTTCTCATTTCTTTGAGTTTTGGAAGTGCGCCGGCTGTCCAGATTAATATTCCACTGGTCCCCTCACTGACACATGTTAGCATGCTTGATGACGCGAGTCATAATCACATCATAGAATGCCGTGGCTCATTGACAAAAACGACGGAAGCTGTCCATTGAGTACATTGGCCAGTATCCGGTATGTTCGCGCTATCTTTTGTCTTACGTATTGTCATTCATTGTTACACTCCTACGCGTTTAATGCGATTCATTGCAAGGTTTCATGCACGTATCAATTCACCGCTTTGGATATAGAAAAACAAACAAAAATTAAAATTGTATACAATTTCGCTATCTGTAAGATATGAAACAAGTGCTTTTAATACGAGCGAAAAAAACAGAGATATACCAACAACCGAAAAAAAAAAACATATTTTTTTGTCAGTCGATCTAGACAGGTGTTCTCTTTAATGAAAATTGGCCGAGATATGGAAATTGTGGCATAATCAAAAGCAAGTTTTTCAAAAAACAATCCGAATCAACGTAGTCAAGCCTAAAGGCGCAGGCGCGCGTGGCGAAATTTGTCGACGGAGCCTTAAGTGAGAGCAAATTCCTTAATATTAAGATTTCACTACAACATAAGGACTCAAAAAGTTGACAGATATGTTGCATTTCACATCTTTCAGGAAAAGTTGTATCGGGTAAGTTGAGAAATAGACGATAATTAACAAGAGAAATACGAAGTAGAAAAGAAATGATGATAATATAAAAGGCGGGTACTCACTTAAGCACATATGCAAATGAGAGAGAACAGGAACGCGCGAACATCAAATTGTGTTCGACAAACCGAAACAAAGCAAACTTGCTTAAGGTTGATGCATTGATCCATTGAATCATTTGGTAAGCCAAAGAGGTTTTGCGCTCAATGTGGACGTGTAAATGAAAATAGTTATTTACGTAATAAGACCGGAAAGTGATTTTTACTGGGCGCGCTGGCAGTTTTTAGGGCGACCGCCTTCGAGTCTTGGAAGCCGGCGCGGCGAGCCCAGTAATATGTCAAGCGCTGTTGTCTAGTGTACTTAATTAGGTACCAACCTTCTCTATTATTATCAACCAAAAAATGAGGGATCGGAAAAGACTTTACCGATCTCTTATGTCATTTTACCAGACTAGATCAGTAACAATTTATTTTCTACTCAAAAAATTTACAAAAAACGGTTCTTTCTAAACAGTAACAGACAAAATTTACCTGATTCGTAGAATATTGACACACGCATAGATTCAAAAGAAAAGAAAAAAGGAAAAATAAAAAAAATTGTTGAAAAGTTGATTTTCATATTTAAACACATTCAGGGTGATCCAAATTGTACCTTCGATAATTTGGGAATCAATAGAAAATGTGAACATAATATGGGTTTCCTTAATAACTGATGACGAAAACTCAACCGGTTCAAATATAAAGCGTCGAAGTTACATATTTTGTTTTAATTTTTTTTATATACTGAACTAAATGAAATATTTTATTGAAATTTACACGTTCCTCAATGAGTACCACCATTAATTATCATTTTAATTTTCCTACTTTAACCAGAGCGTAACCATGGACATGTGATTCCCTTTTTTAAAGAAAAGTACGCCAATGATCAAAATTATTATTTTTTTCCGAAATCTTCAGTCAATTTACGAGTAAAAAGTCCTCTTGTAATTTTTCCGTGTAACGTACCGTTTTACTGTTAAACTTTATTTAGAATTTCTTGCAGAATTTCTTTCAGAACATGGCAAGTGCGTATTTCAAACATAAATAAAGCATAACACATAAATACTTTACAGAAGAAAACTTAAATCTTTAGAGGAGCTGCGTTATAAGTTGAAGCGGAACTTGATGTAGTTGATGTATTGTTGGTTCCTACTGCAGATGTATTTCCTCGCATACTGTTGATTATTTCACCATGGTGATCTTCATCAATGGTTTGATAGGGCTTTATGGAACCTGTTATTGTGACCCGTAATTTTTATTAGTTGCTGCTCTGGGACCCCTCTTTTCGCCAAATGACTCACTGCGGTTGAGCGATTAGAATAATTAGTTATCTTTTTATTTTTGGTACCCAATCCAATAGCTTGTGCTGATGATTTAGTCCACCCGTTAATCGCCTATAGGCATTTTGTCAAACCAGGGATCATTTTCAGATTTCCAGAAGCGATTTGGTCTTAAAACAGACGATATTTAGTAATGTTTTTACCTCGTTTAGATAACAACTTATGTAACAGGACATACATTTTGGTTTTCAATATTTGGCACAAGCCATTTACTACTTGTGCAATTCTTTGACCCCCCTTGACAAGTTTTGCTGAAAATTGGATTGTATTTAGTTCGATGGTCGGATTTCCATGATTATTTTTCTCAATACTAAAATAATCTATTAGGCAAGCAGCAGCTTCTCCACCGCGCCAAACTAACCCAACAGCTACAATATGGTAAATTTTTGTTTCTAAACCTTCTGGAGTGTTTTCATCCCATAATTTAATGATTTCATTCAAATCGTTTAAATTCAGACACTGAACTACATTTTTTGTTTGTTTACATCTATTTGTAGTCATTTGCGGGCAGCATCAAAGCATTTTTGAATATAACACTAGTAAACGGATCAAACACTATTTTGTAGTCATTGAAATATTTTTCTTGTAATCGCTTACTTGTAACATTCCAAATAGTCTTAACAGTTGCTTCTTTATATTCTGTTCCATCAGTTTTTCCCATGTTCACTGCATAATCTTTTATTATCAAAGCCAGTTCATTCAAACTGCGTTTGTATTTACTGATCGAACAAAATTCTAAAAACATTTTCCACATATATTTTTTACTTCTAATGGTGTTTTTGGGTGTATTTTCTAATGCAATTTGATTAATTCAATCGTTTGAAACATTACCAAACCTTTGTGACATTTTTTCTAAATTGATTTTCAATTTGACATTTGTTGAATTTCAATCTGATATTTGTTGAATTTCAATCTGACATTTGAACATATCATTTGTGCCTTGGCTGATAACATCAAATGTATGCGTGTTATCGCGGTAATCTTTTACTGATTGGATGAATTTTGACACATGACTTGAAATGCAAAATTTTGATTGGTTAATACATTTGGTAAAAATTTATCGCAATAAGCTCATCTCTTG
>JANEYF010002387.1:307500-338911 GCA_029963845.1 Rhamnusium bicolor | reverse complement strand
TTTGGGCTACCCTGTAGCAAGTGTCTTTTGTGCCACTCAGTATCACTCTTCAATTTATCAGACCTGAAGGTATGCAGCCAGTAATACTTTTGGTTTTACTTTTGGTTTTGGCGTTTTTACTTACTTATTAGTTATTCTTATCCAGCTTTGGGACTAGAATAATTCCTTTAAATAATAGGTGGAACTTGTATGGGACTTTACAACAATAAAAAGAAAAGATTAAATTGTATTTATTTAAGGATTAAAATTTAACTTCAAATCTGTTAGTAACTTTTATCCAAGTAGTGGTATGCTGCAATTTTTTGTTTAAAAGAAAATAAAAAAAAACGAAATTCCTTCTTTTTTGGTACGAAGCAGCAGCCATGCTGAACAGAAATTGAATTTGGCTACTTTTATATTTTTAATAAGAGCCTAAAGAAGATCTAAGGTATTTATGTAATTAATTTTGGTATTCAAGTTTCATAATAAATTCTCAGTACATAATTTTAAGCTAAAAACTGTTTTTAGGCTCGTCACCCGTACTCTTGAAGGCTCGTCACCTCGTACTCTTGAATGCTCGTAACCTCGTATTCTTATATGCTCGTACCTTTGTACGTATTACATTTACTGCTCTGAGTTCCTAGAGCTACGTAATTAGTCAACCCAAGTCCACCATTATTTGATAGCGTGCAGCTGGCACGGTGAAGAATATAATAGTCAGCTTATATGTTTTATCCCAGTCTAAGGCCATATAATTTGTCAGCCAGAGAGTTCACTTTGATTTTGGTAGTGTATTCAGCTAGCAAGTTAGTAGTTCAGCGAAATCTGTAAGTACGCTTTATTGTTACCACTTCCATTCCAACAAGGAGTACGTAATATGCAGAAGCACTTACCAAAGCTTGGTTCGATTGATTTCATTTGGTAAAAATAGCAATTTAACAGCTCCTGTGCATATCTAATATTTACTTCCTAATTCAATGAATTGTTAGCGATTTTACACCTGCATTGTTAATTAAGCTGGTATTGTATTTCTTGTAAGAAATTTAGTTTTAATGAAATAAATAAACATCACTTGGTCTTCTTGCCTGCGATATATTATGTGACTCGAGAAACAGCTGTTTCTTGATTATTTACTCAGGTAGCTAAAATAAAGAAAAACATATCTTTTATGAAGACAGGTAATAGCTACTTACCAACTTATATTACAAAGTAGTAAACGTAGGTAATATTTATTATAAATTATACAGTGAATTTTATTCTTCAATGCTAATTTGTTATTAAGGAAATTAATAGATGTGTTGATACTATGCATTTTGCCCATGCCTTGTTTAATCTAAGCTAGGTTAGGGAATTGTAATATTTTGGCTGTCAAATGAATAGGGCGCTTACGCAAATGTTCAGCATACTCAAAGTTTATTAGCCATAAAGACTGGTGGTCAAGGAACCAATTTACCTTCTCTGTGTTTAATAAGTGTTACTTCATTTGTTTATATTGGTACTGTTTGTTAACGTCACATATACTCCATCTCGTTATCCCTTTGAGGATATATTGTAGTTTTTTTGTATATAGATTTACTAACCTTTTTTTTTTTTTTTACTAACAATCATTTATATTTACATACATTTTAAAGTTTACATTATTTATATTTAACTTGATTTTTTTACCAAGTAAATGTTTGATCATCAATTAACTTTTGATTTCTTTATTTTGCCTCCTTCTTTTTGTCAATTTAAAAATTGGCTGGCGCCCAGGGTAGTTTACCTATTGTGTCCTGACTACTAAAAAATCAGAATACTAATTAAATGCCCTTACCCACCTCGCTCCCGACTATAAAAGCTGCCGTGCTCGGGTGACGCTCTGTTTAACAACTAAGGGCGTCGCACATGTTACAAGAATTATATTAATAAATTAGTAATAAAAGTATTTCAGGCATAGGAAACATTTGCATTCTTTTTAACAGTATGGAGATAATAGACATTCTAAATGTCAATGATTTGTCTAGTTTATTTCTATAGAGTAATATTTTTTTATTATATTTTATTTCATTTATTGTAACTTATTTTTGAAAAAAATAATCATTATTATGTTATTATTAATAAATAAATAATCATAAGGAAAATATATACGGCTTAAGTTTCTTTTTAAAATTATATATTGAAGAGTTCTCCACACATGGCTGCACACGCATCTACAAAGTTATTTCGTGCGATATTTGAATTTTAATGCTTTTAATACTTAAGTTGTTCCATGTAATGGTAATGGTAATGGTAATGGTGGGGGAGGCTGACGCCTGGCAAGTAGGCCACAGACGGGCCCTTTTTACCAACCCCCAGCTGTCCCCTCAGCCATGTGCTTCTCTTGCTCCCTCATCGAATCTTTCCGACCTTCTGATGAAGGTCAGGATGTCACTCATTGCGAGGGAGCTCATCTCCTCCCTTAGAAGCGCCTCAGAGCCGAAGATACTGTGTCTCAGGCGCCCAAACGCTTCACATTGTCCCAGGAAGTGGTAAGATGTCTCTTCATCACTCCTGCATCTTGGACATGTAGGGTCTTCCTCAATACCTATCAATGATAGATGCCTCTTAAGTCTGCAGTGGCCTGTCAGAACACCGATTAAGAGATTCAGAGTCTTACGACTCCGTCCCAGCAACCAGGCCGATCTCGATTTGTTCGGCCCCGTCACAAAATCTCGGGTTTGCCTGCAGGCCCTGTTGGTCCTCCAGTGCGTCCTCAGTGTCTCGTGGGCCCACTCATTGAGGGCCGTTGTGACCTGCCTTCTTGAAATACCTAACATAGGCTCAGGCCCGTGACAGGGTTCCTCGGCTCCGAGTCTAGCCAATTCATCGGCCTTCTCGTTGCCTGGAACTCCCATATGTCCCGGGACCCATACCAGTCTCACTTGTTTATGCCTGGCCAGCTCTTCTAGGGCATCCCCACACTCCTGGACGAGAGCTGATCTCGTCCTGGGGGAGCACACCGCCTTTAGAGCAGCCTGGCTGTCGGAGCAGATGTATATTATCTGTTCCGCCCCATTCCCTAACCTCAGCCCTACCTGCCACCGATAGGATGGCGTAAACCTCTGCCTGGAAGACCGTGGTGTACGAGCCTAGAGCAAAGCTCTCCTGTACTTCTTTGCCTTCCAGATATATTCCCGCCCCGGAAGACGATCTAGTGGCCAGCCGAGATCCGTCTGTATAACACACCAGAGAATCCGGGCGGAAGTCAATTCTTCCTTCACTCCACTCCTCCCTACTAGGAAGAGTGAGAGTGTAATTCCTTTCCAACCTTAGCTGATCTTTCGCTTCTCTCACCTTCAGGACAGAGAGGGATTTCCCTCTCCGTCAGTCCAGCAATTGCTGCGTGACCTTCAGCTCTGCCTGAACACTGCCAGCTCCCAGAATCCCGCATTCTCAGATAGGCCGCCATAGCCTCCCTCTTTATCCACGAGGGAAGCGTTGGCAGGCCTAGCAGAACCTCCAGAGCAGCTGTCGGTGTCGTCCTCATTGCGCCAGTGATCCCTAGGCAGGCTAGTCTCTGGACTTTTGCCAGCTTTCGGGACGTCATCGCTCTGTCCACGCTCGGCCACCAGACCACGGATCCATATTGGAGCCTAGGCCTGATGACCGCCGTGTACAGCCAGTGTAGGATCCGTGGGTTGAGGCCCCAGTTCCTACCTACCGCTCGGCGCAATTGCCAGAAGGTCGCAGTCGACTTTTTGATGACGTTGTCGATATGCGGCCCCCATGACAGTTTGCTATCTAGGGTCACTCCCAGGTACCTAACCTCCTGCACAAGCACAAGAGGTTTACCGTACATGGTTGGTGCCCTAAAATCCTCTATTTTTCTTCTCTTGGTGAATAGGATCATCTCAGTCTTAGATGGATTGACTGAGAGACCTGTTTCGCCGCACCATCTTTCTATTATTCTACAAGCTACCTGCGTTCTGTTGCAGACGACATTTAAGAAGCGGCCGGTCACTAGGACCAGCCCGTCGTCCGCATATGCCTGCGCATAAAATCCTTCCGAAGTTAGGCGCTCCAAGAGTCCATCCATTATTAGACACCATAGATGGGGTGATAGGCAGCTGCCTTGTGGACAGCCGCCCCTCACCCCGACGTCCAATTGGCAGTCTCCTAAAGCAGCACTAACTCGTCTCTCTTCCAGCGCAGATTTCACCCATCTGACCAGTACTGGAGCAGTACCTCTAGTCCGAAGGGCATCGCAGATAGTAGTAGTCCTTGCTTTATCAAAGGCACCCTCTATATCAAAAAATATTACTAGGGTGACCTCCTTATGCAGGAGGGCCCTTTCTACCTTATGCACGACGGCGTGAAGGGCTGTCTCCGTGGACCTCCCTCGCCTATATGCGTGCTGATTCTTGTGGAATGGGTACCTGGCTAGGTCCCCTTCCAACAGATATCTGTCCACTATCCTTTCCAGTGCTTTTAGCAGGAAGGACGTGAGACTGATCGCCCTAAACGATTTGGCAGCTGTGTAGTCCTTTTTTCCCACTTTGGGGATGAAGACCACTTTAGCTGACCTCCAGGTCAGGGGAACATATCCCAGTGCCAGACTGGCCACAAATATTCCTCTTAAATGCGGTAGAAGAACATCCAGGCCCTTCTGAAGCAGAGCTGGGAAGATCCCGTCTGGCCCCGCTGCTTTAAAGGGCTCGAACTCATTCACTGCCCAGACTACAGCTCCGTCCTTTACAATCTCCTCGGCAAGCCGCCAGTCAACTGGTGGCATCGGCCGCTCCGAGGGTACTGCAACGACAGGGCGTTCGCCCGGGAAGTGAACCTCTAAGAGGTGTCTTAATGACTCCTCCCTAGAAGTAGTCCAAGTCCCATCTTGCCTTCGTAGTGATCCTATTGTCTCCCTTGTCTCGCAGCTGAGTATTTTCATCAGTCTGGCGGTTTCCGGTAGGGAGTTCATTTCCCCACAATACTGCCGCCAGCTTTCTCTCTTGCTACGCCTTAGTTCCTTTTTAAAATTTCTCCTAGCCTCCTTGAAGTCGTCCCATGAGGAATCCGTCCCTCTCTTGACGGCTCGATTGTTAGCACGTCTGGCCGTCCGGTGCAGGTCATCAAGCGACCTACTCCACCATCGGGCCCTGCGTACTCCCACCGCCTTGAGTGGGCAGGCTTCCTCATATGCTGAGACTATATGACTTTCTAGGCTAGCTACCTTTATGTCCAATTCCTCTGGGGAGATAATCCTCCCCCCCGGTTCGTCTTGAAGACTTGCCAGAGTAAGGAGATACCTCTCCCAGTCAGTTTTCTTGGATTTCTTCGGAGGGTGTCCTCTGTCCTATCGGACCCAATCTCGAATCTAATCATCCTGTGATCAGACATCGAGATATCCTGAGTTACCCTCCAGTCAGAAATTTTTTCCATCAAACTTTGAGAGACCAACGTAATATCTATCACCTCCTGGCGGATACGGTTGATAAACGTTGGCTCTTTTCCTCTGTTCATAACCTGTAGGTTCGTCGACGCCAGGTACTCTAGTAGAGCCTCGCCCCGGGTGTTGACATCGGAGCTGCCCCACACTATATGATGAGCATTGGCGTCGCATCCAATTATTAATGGAAGACCTTCATTCCTTGCAAATGTGACTATATTTTCTAATTCCTGAGTAGGCGGTAGTCGCGCGTTATCATATGGGAGATAAATACTGCTAACTACTACCTTATATTTAATATCTCTTACCTTATATTCTAGGACGACTGTTGTAGCATCCTTGGTTCCAAGTTGGGGCAGTGGCACCAACTGCAGATCCTTGGAGGCTACTATACAAGTTCTTGGTCGGTCGTCCTCTCCTTCCTTTCCGACTATCACCTGGTAGCCGGACATTCCTAATCCCCTTACTCGATTCCTAAAAACGTAGGGTTCCTGAATTAGTACAATTTCTCCAGTTTTACCTGTCAAGATGTTCACCAGTTCCCCAGTGGCATCCTGACTGTGCTGGAGATTTATTTGACTCACCCGCAATAGGTCCATGGGGGGATCTGCATGGTACGGGTTGGGTGACCTATTTCCCTTTCTCCTCGGTCGGCCTCGACATGTCGACCCCGGAAGGCCCCCTGGCGAGTGGCTCCACTCCAAGCCGATAACCTGCGTACTGTCAAAGTTACCAGCTCATAGTAGAGCACCCACCCGGCGCCCTCCAGGTGTCTGATCGTGTCTTGGCCAACCATGAAGATCAGGTGCCACCCACCAGGATCTCCTGTTGTCTCCAGATGCCGCCATGTCCCAACGTTGAGGGAGCGGTTCTGGAGAGCCAACACTCTAAGAACTCGGCTAAGGTCGACCTCTTGGCTTCTCAGCCAGAAGCCAACCCTCTCCGGCCATGGGGCATCAGCCGCTCGCAAAGCGCGGAAGCTGACGTCTCCCTCGACCAGAGTTGCCCAGTCCTCTAGGAGCCAACGTCTGGAGATTTCATCCTCGGCAGATATCAGGAACCAACCCGGTTCTACCCGGCCCGAGTTCCTGAAATGAAGTTCCGGACCCTGAGGACCCCCTTCGGGGCCCGCCATGGTCCGCAACATCTCCTCCACCAGATGTCCTCTCAGACGCTCTGCCTCTTCAGGTGTGATAGTACCAGCCTCGCGGCTAGACATTATAACGACCTGATTTTCTCTCCTGGCAGCAGAACTATAGCTGGCCAGTTGTGGTCCGGCCCCCGAAGCCCGCAGGTTTGCAGCCCCTGTGCTTCCCCTAAGTAAGGGAGACACATGGACCGCATCACCTGCTGGCCTCAAGGGTGTCCGGACCGCCCTGGCCCGCTTGTTCCGCCGCTCTGGAGGGGTGGTCTTCTCCGCGACCCTCTGCCGCTTGGAGCCCTTGGTCGGAGGCTGAGTAGTTGGAAGTCTTTGCTGACTCCCAGGTTCCTCTACCCCCTCACCGAAGCTGGAGCAGAAGGGAGTGAGATGGGTTGCCTTTTGGCTTCCCTTCTTTCCTCCCTTCTTGCCCACCTTGCCTTAGGGCCCCTCGTGTTAGAGGGTCGGTCTCTATACGCCTGCCTACCAGTCCGGTGCTCCTGGCTTTCCTTGACGGTAAGCCTAGAACTCGGGGCCGGTTGGTTGGCGCTCGTCGAAGCAGAAGAGGCTAGAACAGAGCCCTCCAGCTCTACCGGTCGAAGTGAATCGCCCGGCACTGAACTTTGGCCTTCTGCTCCTTCCTCCTGCTTCTGACCTTCTTCTTGTAAGCCTTTCTCTTTTCCCTCTTTTTTCTGAGGGCATCCTCGGTGACTTCGTCCGTGGTAGAACCTTTCGGTCCCTCCTCAGACTCGTCACTAGGAGACCTCAGAAGATCTTCCTCCTGGTGAGGTAGCGGCTCGGTGGCCACCACCTCCACTTCTGAGCTAGGGAGCTCTGATTCAACGGGTACGTTGACTTTTTCTTCTTTTTTTGTACTTTCCATGGGTTTTGGGGGGGGGTGTCTAGATGTTTCTGTGTGTAAGTGTAGGTGTGTGTGTGTGTGTGTATAGTGTTGATGTATGTGTATGCTTAGGCTGTCTGACTCCTCGGATTCTCCCTCCTCCCGGTGAAGCACAAGGCTAGGCTTTATCCCGGCGAGAAAGGTTGGCAGCCACTAGTGAAGCCCCCGAAGAAAGCAGCAGGGCCCTATTCCAGGCGCCACCTGGCACTACTACAAACTCCGAGATTATACACCGGGTGAAAGGGCAGCCCCCTACGCTGGCTATGCAAGGGTGGGCCCCTATACTATCCGGCGGCACTGGGTGTACCATCCCCAGCTTCTTTCACTGCTACCTCTCCAACACGATCCCAATCCAGGAGCCCCGCCTCGAATCTCCCCCTGGAAGAGGACGAACCCCGGAGTCTTTCTGACCAAGCATTTGTGTGTAGGTGTAAGGTGTATATGTGTGTGTGAGTGGATCTCTCTTAGTCTGGCTCCTCCCCTCGGCCTGTCCGGCATGGGAGTCCCTGCCGGTAGCTAAGCTACCGCCGGCATAGCCCTCAGTTCATTAGAGCACGCAAGCCCCCTCACCGCGAGCAAGGTGAAGATCCTTCGAGGAGAAGTTGTTCCATGTAAATAATATTTAAATAAATCGTTTGAACCTAGATGACTACATCTTAATGTCACCCAAAATATTAGTAAATCTTAAAAGAACTTAATCTGCATAGTCTCTTGAAGGAATTGCAATTGTTTTAGCATTATAATATTTGGGTTTCAAATACATTTCTTCGTCGATGTAATAGACGATTTCTTATATCAGATTGTTCAATATAAATAATTTGTGGGTATCTAGGAAAACCATGTTTGTCAATTGTCATATCCATTGGGATAACTGAATGATACGTAGATATTTTATTTTTCATCGCCTGTCATAGGTGTCCATATTTTCTTTTTTTGAGGATTATTGTTCGGATGTTGCGTTTCTTGAGGTGACAACCAACCTGGGGAACTGATTTTTCTAATATACTATCGTAAATAGCTAGGGAAGAGATCTATATTTTTTCTTCCATATTTTTTTATAGGTATATTACCAACATATTTTTTTCTGTAATTAGGTTTAGATAAACATAATTTATACTAGTATCCGTATATATATCTTCAACAAATAATCGACATCTTCGGATTGTCTAAATAAGACTGTTATTTTCACTTATCGATGTTTCGCTTAACTTAATAACCTTTAATTTTTTTACAACTTAATTATAATTCCGAAGATATAATCTTCTTCGAGATAATTGAAACATCGACGAGTAAAAATAACCGCCCTTTAATTATAATCAAAGACCGCACCTTAGGTAGTCATGTCAGTTACAGTCTTCGTACAACTCTCGAAAAATTATTAATAAAATGAGAATGAATATTGCAAAATGCAAAGGTCATCTTTAGACTACAAACAGATTTTTAATGACATGCGCCATCTAACTCTAAATCATTTAGAACAATAATTATTAATAATATACTTTTATTCTAGTGCCAAAAAATAATTGTTATAATGCAATAGTGTTTTTGTTAAATGTTAAGCATTCATCTAATTCTGGATATTACAAAAACTACGCGTCAAAAGTTTAAGGTAAGATATTGTTTATCTTGTATTGTATATCAGTTTTACACATGAAAATATTGATGTGTTCGCACACGAGCTGATATTCGCGAAATAACTACTTAAGATGTGGTCTTTATTCATAATATCTGAAGATAATAATTATTTATTGAAGATAATATATCCATCCATATTCTGCGTTTGATATTCTTATATTATATTAGCAGAACCTTTTTCCTTTTTAGGGGGTTAATCTAGTGAATCATCTTCCTCATCAAAAGATTTTATAGCACTTCACATAAAGCACATAAATATTCACATTCTGTATGGCGTTCTTTTTCTGATCCACTATTGTCAGTTACAACGTCGCTTGTGTCGAATTGATATAACAACTGTTCGTGTTCCTTAACTTGAGATTTTCTTGTTTTCATATGCGGTTTTTCTTTTAATACACCTTCCAGAAAATTTGGCCTTACTTTAGATAGTTCATTTCGTTGGCCTATTTCCGCTACCAAGGTCAATCACCGACGCCAGGAGATAGGCTCGCCAGTGCTTGCGTAAACATCGGCACCCGTAACACGAACATTTTGCCGAACTCCCACTTTATCGTGAGATAGGGATCTTTAACGTGCTTACATCGCACATATACAAACCCCACAGTTTTAGATACATACCGAAAAATGTTACCATTTTTCGATATGTATCTAATAGTTCACTCATTCACTATACTTCATCGACTTGGTTCAACATGCGGGCGGTACGAGTGCAAATAAACGCTACACATCACCGTGTCATTTTTCATTTTAAACCCCCATGTTCGATATACAGGGTGTAAAAGGTTGAAGTTTAAAAATATATTTTTGAAATAATTCGAGTATTTCGTAAGATATTTATTTAAAATTTGGTACTTAAAGAGTCACATTGGTTGAAGAGAAAAAAATCAAAAATTAATAGTCAAATATTCAAAATAGAGTGGTTCCAGTAACCACTGACCCCCAGTTTTTAATACCTACGCCAATGATTTCCAAACGATCTTTTTTAAGTTAAGCATCCATTTTGGATTATTTTGGATAATTGGTGCCTACGCGGCTTACGGTAATCTCATAATTTTCAAATATCTCTAAATCAAGTCAGCTGCTTTCGTAAACAACTGGCAATATCCTGGATACAATGAAATTGTTTGTTTACTGTCAAAGTAAATCCTTATTTTTTACAAGTTAAAAATTTCTTATAAGCTAGAAGTTTTCTTGTAAGTAACAAAAACCAACATGGCTCGTAGACAAGGAATTATACCCTTTTCTGAAATAACGGATATGATTTTAATCATGGGTAAGATTTAAATATTTCGTAAACTGTAAACATTTATTTCTATTTCTCGATTAGGAAAATGTGTCTCCAATGCCAGTTTAACTGCTAGGCGCTATGCCGAAAAATTTCTCAATTGATTTCATCCCAAATAAAATTGTTTTCAAATATGGTTAATCGTCTAAGGGAAACTGAAAATTTAAAGAAAATACGGAGGGGTAATTGCGGCCGACTCCATGCGATTCAACCTAAACAAGAAGAGGAAATTTTAAGAATTGTTGAGGAAACAGAAAAATTAGTACCAGTGTGTTGGCTAGGCAGGTCGAATGCATATGGAAAACAAGTATATACACCATTTTACGGAGTCAGCAGCTGTATCTATTCCATCTTCAAAAAATTATAGGCATTTCTTGCCGCAAGACTTTCAAAGGAAGACATGTATTATGTAGATGGATGGTTATGTGAAATGAATAACCGAGATCTAAGTTTTATCAGAAACATTTTGTTACTGATGAAGCTACATTTACGAGAAACAGGACGACAAATATTCATAACATACACATATAAGGTGCAGAAAATCCTAAAGCCGTAGTAGACAAAAGAAAACTTTAAAGTCAATGTGTGGGCAGGTGTTGTAGATAATTTGCTTTTGGGTCCTGTATTTTTACGAGGAAACTTGACTGGTTATTCATTTTTGTAATTTCTTAAAAACACACTACCCGATTTAATAAATGAACTACCCTTACATGTAACACAAAATATTTGGTATCAACTAGACTGTGCTCCTCCTCATTTTGCTAGAAATGTTAGAAACTATTTGAATCAAATCTTCCCTGATCGTTGGATTAATTGGGGTCGAGATGCTCATATTCAGTGGCCACCCCAGTTCCCCAGACCTTATTCCCTTAGTCAGTCTGATAATTTATGAAAGATTATGTGTATATGGTTCCGATTTTGAGTAAAACTCATTTAAGAGAAAGATTCCTTCAAGCTGGAGGGCAGTTCAGGTTGAAGCCAAATATTTTTCTAAGTCTAAGATTTTCTTTAATAAAGAGAGCTCGTATGTGTTTACAAAAACATGGAGGTCATATCGAACAATTTCTTTAGACTGGCTATTTTTTTTTATTTCTACTGTTTTTTTGTTACTAATGAATTATGACTAAATTTAAGAAAATAAGATGTATTAAATTTGTTATCTTGTTATAATGCTTCTGATTTATAAGTAAATAAATTGTTGAATCCATTGAGCCTACCAATTTTTTTGTCTGGACGCCATTGACATCAGAATTAGTTATTTTTGGCTTGTCCTTTATTATTGATATTTTATACCTACTGCAAAATTTGAATAAATTGTTTAGTTTTAGCATTTGAAAATTATGGGATTACCGTAAGCCGCATATATATATATATATATATATATATATATATATATATATATATATGCGGGCTAGGGGTCGCCGCTCTCGGTACTTGCTGTGATGCAAGTCGCTATCCGCCACAGAGACATCGAGGATGTCGGTCGGATAGTAGCATTCGAACCATATGAGAAGTTTCATACCTCTCACCACTATTCACTTCACCATAGTTAGTATATAACTAGCAGGTTGGCCACTATCATTTGTCTGTTCCATAGCCTATGGCATACTGAAGAGAACAAATAAGTTCCGAAATCGATCTATGTCTGGTTAGGAATTGACAAATGATATTGGCTATCGATCTATCATGATTTGAAGGTGTAATTCAATGCAGGTCGGGGTATTTGCCCGCTGAGTAGTTGTTTCCTTCAAATCATATTTAATCATATATATATATATATATATATATATATATATATATATATATATATATATATATATATATATATGTTAAATTCGTTTTCCGGATATTTTCCAGCGTAGGTGATAGGCCCCGAGAGGGACCGTTGTCTGAACTACGCATACCCGGAAAACGAATTTAACATTCACACCACAAAAACCTGAAAAACAACATATATATATATATATATATATATATATATATATATATATATATATATATATATATATATATATATATATATATATATATATATATATATATATATATATATATATATATATATATATATATATATATATATACATATATATATATATATATATATATATATATCAATATTTTTCAACTTATCTCTAAAATCATTTTCTCGAAATTTATTAAGAGCTTAAAATAATCCAAAATGGATGTTTAACTTAAACAATATAGTTTGAGAGTCATTGGCGCAGGTACTAAAAAACTAGGGGGGTCAGTGGGTAATGGAGAGTCCACTATTTGAAATATTTGACAATTAATTTTTGTTTTTTTTTCTTCTAAAGATGTGACACTTTAAGTTGAAGCACTGTACCAACTTCTAAATAAATATTAAATGAAAAATGGCATTGTGAAAGTCCTATTAATTTTGCTAAGGAATCTATGGTTACCAGATTGACCTCCCTTTTTCCGGACAACCTATAATATATCTAAAATACATGTTTAATAAAAAATTGCCGTCAAATAAAAGTTATATACAATCAAACTAATCTTTAGTAAAAATTACAAGTAAGATACCATACGGCCGGTGTTTTTTTTTTAACTTGTGTTCCAGATCTTGATCTCTTTTGTTGTGTTTTGTAAAGTAAAAATAATTCTTTACTGAAATACATGTAAAAACGATACCTTTTTTAGCGTTTTTGATAACATATTAATATTTTCAACCGATATGTTAACGCTGGTTTCAATAGAAACAGAATATATTTAAAATCAAGAAAACATTTATTAATTCTATGTAAATTCTGTATAAAGATGCTCTTATTGAATTTTTTGTAGTAAAAACGTTATTGTCCAGCGTTATAAAACCTGATAAATTTTAAAATTCCTCACAAATTCAACACATATATTACATTCCAAAACATAGAGTGGGAGCTTAGTCAATATAAATTAACTTGAAACTATTTCTGTGTAGAAATTTTACAAAAATAAAATATTTGCCATCTCGTATTGCTACATTAAATAACGCCAAATAAACTTGTTTTGCATTTTCTTTTAGTTTCTCCGCTTTACGACAGGAATTCTAATTACATTTTTATATTCCGTTTGGTTCAGTTTTTATATACATATTATTGAAAAATAAATTACAGGTTAAATTAAGATTTTATATAAAAGAATTAAAATTTTATTGCGAGGTCAATAAAATAAAAAACCGTGCCTATACATAAAACGGTAAAAAACTTATTAAAATGTTACAGGCTTTAATTTTTTTAAGCCCTAACATAAAAGTTCTGTAGGAAGCAAAAAGTAGAGAATGATGAATTTATTGTTAATCATTAAAATAAAAATGAGTTTTACAACATTATATACCTACATACATAGATAAAAAAACATTTTATGTGAAATAAAATCATTTCAATTTATCAATAAAAGTATTATTCATGAGGGGAAAAAGAATTCAACATTTTATGTGGGAGAATTATGTCTTAAAAACTAAAAAAGTAAATTTTTTAACGATTATTAAATAATGTATCCATTATGTGTTTCATCAAGGATATTGCTATCCACTATTCACTAGTGAATAATAATGATTCTATTTTTAACTGGTTCTCAAATATTTTATTAAAATTTCATTAAATATGCCATGATATATCAGGCAAAGCGGTGAATTGCTGTTTGATTTGAAAGTCAAAGTCAAACGTCAGAATTTTTATCGCAATATTTTACCAAAACTGTTATTATTTAAGAGTCGTGGATAAAGTCTAGTGTTCTACTCCCTTGTAATGGCTATAGCGTGATTTAAGACATTCGCTTACGGGTCGTGTCGTAAACTTCACCCTCGTGAATAATAGCTATCATTACATGCTCGCTGAATAATATTCTAGTATCCACGGCTATTAAATAATGTATACCAGGCCACTAGTCCAACAACATTTAATGATGCATATCATTTGTTCCTAAACGACAAATCCAACGCTGTGAATAATTTGCATTTAACCATTCTCATACAACTCTTCCAAAATGCACTGAAGAACCATCCAATGTATTCACTTATTAAATATGATTTGAACGAAACAACTACTCAGCGGACAAATACTCCGACCCGTATTGCATTATACCTTCAAATCATGATAGAGCGGCGGCCTCTAGCCCACTTATTCACTTATCGTATCACAAGTCAAGGGGCAAATCCTGGATATAGTCAAGATGGTAAGGTAAGGAACTAATGGAATAATATTGGAGGAGCAAATGTGGACCATAAACGTTATTGTGAAAAATGTTCACACTGATTTCATCTTGAAAGAATCGCGGTCGAATTTCGAGAGGATTTTCGTGGGTCCAAACATGAAAATTCTGATTCACTACTTTTGCTCAAGTGAACGTTTTATAATTGTATCCTAATCATTCACGGCGAACTTCCCATCAATTAAGCTCAAGTGAATGTTGAGTCATCTGTCCATATAATTTTACGTAAAATATCAGGATTTCCTTCTGCTGAACTTAAGAGACTGGCAAAAATTCAAGTGCTTTTCAGCATCTCCAGGGTGTAAATATTGCAGGCGCTATAAATTATAAGCATGTCCGTTATCATCGTGACGTTCGTAACATTTGAGATTTTGGTATTTATAGTTGCTGAGGTGCTCTGCGAAAGCTCAGCCTCTGATTATGAGGAATAGTATTTTGATTATTATTTCTACGAATTCTGTTCGGTTCATTATTTACGCCAAGCCAAAGTTGTGAAAAGAGACATGTGTTCTTCTAATAAAATGAAAGCATCTGGAAACCTCCTATTTGGAAAACATTTGACCTCAGGAATTGCTGCCTTAGCATTTCGGTCACATAATCCATAACAGTGACGAATATCTACATATTCTTCGTTACTAAACAGCATGACTTTCACAGTTACAAGGACAAAGTAATAACACAATTAATCACACTAATCCGAAACGAAACAGTTACAACAATAATTGGTTCACAATGATACTCTATTTATCAGGTTATATATTTTGCATAACTAGCTTTTGCTGAGGCTCTCTTTTCAGACTATGATCTTAAGCGTCTGCACAAAAGATTTGAACTACAAGTAAATCGAAAAAGAGAGAGTGATTTGGACTTGGACAGGGGAAGTAGATAAACTAACTAGACTAGACTATACGTGTTAAATCCATAAAACTCACTTCACAAAAACCACGCGAATATCTTGTAATACCTGACGGTATTACAAGGCTAATTAAAATTAAGCTAATAAAAAGATGGCAAAAATATAGAAGATGCATAGACAAAACTAGACTCACAGATATACAGACATACAGATGGAAACCAAAAATAAGCTAGCCACGCATAAGAATAAAGAAGGGAACCAAAAAAAATAAAAGCTCTCCGGAAATGACAATACATTATGGACAATGACCAAACTTCTAAAACGAGACAATAACTCGATACCGGTACTTATGGACAACGAACGGGCTGCTTTATCTGATGAAGAAAAATCTCATGTAATAGTTGAATATGTTTTATCAGACTTACAGCACTATATACAATATTAACGAAGAACAAAACTAGATCGACAGACAGACAACAAACATCCTTCCACATTATCTTATACCACCTAGAAAACTAGCAAAAATGCTCGCCACACCCACCGAATTAAGAACATTATTAAAAACCCTCATAAACCTCAAAGTTTCTAGTCGCGATAACATTCCAAACATCCGTTTCTAAAAACTTCACAAAAGTTCTTAGTTCAACTCACCTATACAATGAATTCTTCGACACGTTTGCAATATTGGAAAAAAGCCATTATAGTGTCATTCCTAAAAGCCGAACAAAGATCCTGTTCTTCCTAGCAGCTACCGTCCCATCTCGCTGTTAAACACAATGGGAAAGTAGCTGAAAAATTTATACTGCGAAACCTAAATTATATCATAAATAAACGGAAACTGTTACCCGTTTTTCAGTTCGGCTTTACGAGTGGACATAACATAATGTACCGCTATGCAGGGTTGTGCATGACATTATCGAAGGCTATGATAGAAAACATTGTACTAAAATTCTTTTGCTGGGCGTACAAAGAGCATTCGATACAGTTTTGTATGGTGGTCCCCTGCACGAACGCAAAAATGTGATGAAATTCCAAATTACTTCACTTCTTTAATTAAAAGTTATTTGACAGATTATTTCAGGTAAGGTTTAATACCACCCTATCCAAACATTAAAAACATCCAGCGGGAGTACCGTAAAAGGGTACCGGTGCTGTCACCACCCTGTCTAACTTATATGATGCAGGTCTCCCCATCCACCCCTTTACCTAGACAAAAATGTACGATACTACACTATACTCATAATCTTTTTACACACACATGCAATGACAAAATTACGACGCCATTTGGACAAACTCACGGACTACTGCAATATTGAGACTAAAACTGAGACAATTACATTTACGAAAAAGTTCAGCAACGTTACAACTTTCACCCCATTTAAAATTAATAATAATATAATAGTTGAAAAGTCGAAAGTCAAATATCTAGGGGTAACCTTAGATAAGAGGTTATTGTTTGTACCGCACATATCCGCTAAAATAAATGAGGTTTATATGGGGTGAGCAAGTTGTACCCTTTACTAAACCGACGCTCAACACCTAGACATAACAAATAATACTAATACTATACAAGACAGTACTTAGACCAATGCTAACATATGGATGTGCTGCCTGGAACCTGATATCAAACACCCAGTATCAGCGTCTCCAGGTGACACAGAATAAACTATTACGACTATTAACCAACTCTAACAGACGAACTTCACGAGACTACAAAAGTACAAAGGATTAAAGATCACATAATTAAAAACGCAAATAAATTTCATTCCTCTGTACTTACTGGACATGTAAAATACATCCGACAGCACCACAAATACGTACATACGCAAAGACTAGTACACGAGAATTTACTCATACACGACGACATCGACTAACTACACGAGAATACAGAAAATGAATAACATTATCAACAAATTACGCGACGTACATAACCTAACCCCCTTTCCCTTTTACCCTATAACTCTTCCTCATATCCCTCTTTATGGGATGGAAACGTTCCGTCTCTGCCCTATCACATATACCTAAAATATAAAAACACCAATTTCTTTAAGAAAAAAAATATGAAATTGGCTTGGTCTATTAAAATTTTACAAAAACTTTTTTTTATCAGAATGCCAATTTAGTGGTATGTAACCTCCGGAACTTCTTTCTGTTACTATTTTTGACTTGAAATGTAAATGCAGGTTTACATAGAAAGGCGCTGTACTAAATTTGAAAATGATAGCTTTTGTCTTCTCTTATATATTAAATTATAAACTTCTTTTAATGAAACTTCAACACCCTGTATCCAAGGGATGGTGTATTTTTCGAAC
The DNA here is from genome assembly GCA_029963845.1 of Rhamnusium bicolor. Lineage (NCBI taxonomy): Eukaryota > Metazoa > Arthropoda > Insecta > Coleoptera > Cerambycidae > Rhamnusium > Rhamnusium bicolor. Next base: position 321,186 of record JANEYF010002387.1, on the reverse strand, counting down.
GATCATAGAAGAAAGTCCCATTATTTACTCTATATATTCCTTAAGTTTGTGCCTTGGAAACTAGACCACTCTGTATGTTGTAATTTCAATTTATAGGAATATGCCGTTCAATTTCTCTTTGGTAGAGAATTACACATCAAATAGAAGCGAGTAAAACAGTATAATAAAATATTATTGGCGGTTGTCTCATATTTCCGTTTTCGAAATATAATGACTACAGCACCCCTGACTATACACATAATTTCAAATTATTTCCAGCGTACCATTCGCTACGTGTTTGCAAAAGAATTCCACACCAGACAGGAGTGGTCCGACAAACGCTTTTTAATTAATTATTAATTAAAAATTTTGCTTAAAAAAATATCGAAAAAGCCATAGGCACCAGAATTAAATTTTAATTTTGGGCAAGTTCAACCTTTATTGCTTTTAGTCCGTATCATACATATGAGAGGAAATATACGCTTGAGGAAATTATTTAAAATATTTAAAACTTAAATCTTTTTACATAATGTGTTAGAATAGTTAATTTCATTATTATACAGGCTATTTTAAATTTTAAACAGCAGGGCTCACTCAGCTTGTAAATAAGTCACTCTAAGCAAGAACGTGTGACTTAAACATTTCGAGGATACAAGGCGTTAAAATTGTTGAGGAAACGCAAACACAACCACTCTCTTTGGCTTTGTCAGGGTCAAAGCTGGGATTTGAGCTCGGTAGTCGGCAGATAGTTAAACCAGCTACGTTCTCAATGCTCTAGCCCACTGCGCTACTGAGCCTTTATTTATATATTTATTTCCGGCACGCCTAACGGCCTAATTATATGAGATTTCTTAATTTAATCTAGTCAAATAATCATAATTATACAAGGTGATTCTAAATTGAGTACCATAAATTAAACGGAGTGTAGATAAAGTCTAAATAATACGAAAACCTAAATAATTTTTTTTCCGAAAATGCTACCTTAACAAGATACAGGGTGTTAAATGGTCGATTAGCAGATCACTCTTTTATATATATTTTAAATTAATATCAACAATGCAGCACAACAAATAAAATAAAAACACAAAAACAATATGCAATACGCCCAAGTGACTTAACGTGTACACAACTGGAAAGCTAATAATAGACTGGACTGGAGAAAGAGCTTCGCGGTCAAGGTGAATGCCAGCGACAGTAAGTACATCTGTACTCTACGACCATGATACACAGAAACGATTTGCAGCTTTACTCATATGTTTTAACAGAGTAAATCAACGGAATTCATTTTTTGTATACAACAATTACTTAGAGAGAGCAGTAATCAGAGAAACTTTCAGCACATATTAACAATCCAGTGCCGTACTAACATTTTATACTTGACTCAAAGACTGTAAAAAGGTATACTTGTTTAATTTGCCCAGGAGCGTCCGTTTTCGAGATATTTTCATTTATATGTCGCAGAATCAGTCATTATATGATATACTATTTTGCAAATACAAATGAGAATTAAGAAGAAACAAATTTTATTACCTCAAACAGGTTAATTAAAGTTAAGACACGTATACACTCGCGTAAATGCTTCTCTAAAGAAAGTATAATTCTGCACAAGTCTGGTTGATTTGATCATTGTTCAACACTATTTTCTACCCTTAGTCTCAATTTTTCTACACTGGGGTTGCGTAAACGTTGTCTTTAATTTGTACCCAGACAGTAAAATCTAACGGATTTAAATCCGGAGATCATGCAGGCCGATGAATAGGAGCGCCAACTCCTCGATCAATCCATCGATTTGGAAAATGGTCACCAAGCCATTGCCTAAGTTGTCTGCCAAAATTTGGCGGGACACCATCGTGCATGAACCAAACTCTACGTCTAGTTCTAAGTAAAATATGTTGTACGAATAAAAAAAAGAGTTTTACAAAAATTCATGATATAAATTTGTGTTTAAATTTCCAGGAAATATGTAATACCCGAGAATCTTAGTGCCCAGTGTAGCAGCCCAAACACATTTTTTTAAATGAGTGTTGGTAATGAGTGACTTTAGTTGCTCGTGGATTTTCCTCTGCCCAAAGATATGAATTGCGCATGTTAAAAACCTCATTTTTGATAAAAGTTGATTCAGTCGTAAAGATGATCCGTGACATAAAATTGGGATTAAGATTATGCATATCAATTAACCATTCACAAAACTCAACACATGCTACTCTATCTTCAGGCAAAAGATCTTGCCTCAAATGATAAGGGTGTAGCTGCTGTTCCCTAGAAAATCTCCAGACAACGGACTGAGAAATATTTGTTTGAGTTTTTTTTTTTATTATTAAATGGCATTAGGGCGATTGACCCACAGCCAGACACTAATTTATTAAGTATTTATATTTACATATTAACTAAATTTTTTTTTTTTTTTTTTACTAAATCTAACCTAAACCAAACGAATATAAAAAGTTTTAAATAGAACACAAAAGGATAAGGACAGGGACACACGCTTCTCGCCCAGGGGTCGATCAGGGCATTTATTCAGTACACATACACATTTAGTGACCACGGATAGATTGGGTTGAAACACACTGGGACAGACAAAAATGGGTGACAAGCTAAGCCTACTCTAAATTTTGATTTTTGTTTGATTTATAAATAAAATTAAACAATCTACAATTTTTCTTTATTTAGTGCCAAGAGATGCAAAAGATTGAAAGGGGTTTCTATTTTTTAATTTAATTAAGTTGTTATATAGTACATTAGACTGTTGACTATGTTTTTTGCAATTAAAGAAAATGTGATCTAGGTCCCCTATTTCATTACATTCTTCACATAGATCGGATGCTACTATACCTATCTTATGTAGGTGATACGGGTAACAGCCATGCCCAAATTTAAGTCTACTTAGATGTGTTATGTTCTTTTTTGAATAATTACAATTATTATACCAGTATTCTTGTGGGATTTCTTGCTGTATAAGTGATTTGTTTGAGTTGCTAGCCGTCTTGTGCTTACAGTGGGATTATTATGTAAAATTAGTGTTAGTATTTCACATAATAACTGATGCTGCGATATGTAATTGAAAATATCTCGATAAAGGACTCCCCTGGGCAAATTAAACAAGTATACCTTTTTTATAGTGTTTGAGTCAAGTATAAAATATCACATGACCCCTATTAGTACGGCACTGGATTATTAGAATGCACCGAAAGTTTGTCTGATTACTGCTCTTTCTAAGTAATTGTTGTATACAAAAAATGAATTCCGTTGATTTACTCTGTTAAAAGATATGTGTAAAAGAGTGATCCGCTAGTCGACTATTTAACACCCTATATCTTGTTAAGGTAACATTTTCAGAAAAAAATGTATTAAGGTTTTCGTATTATTTCGACTTTATCTACACTCCGTTTAATTTATGGTACTCAATTTAGTATCACCTTGTATATCAAATTGCAGACGGTTTATTATATTTATTTATTTTTGCATTATCTTCGTGTTTTCATTGAGTGGGAATTGGTGACACGGTCGGCCATTCAGCAACAGAGCTCAAACGGGACGCAATCAATTTTTTCCAGATTTTTGTAAACAGAATTAAAAAAGTTATAGTGTAAAAATCACCGAGGAAAGGAGGTCTGTCTGCCGAGGAAAGGAGGCCTGCGAGTTATAAGTTGTATAAATACACATTTATGCTTATGTATGCAATTTGAAACCCCTTTATCTATCTACATTATTTTCAACTGTAAAACTATTATTAGTATTGTAAGTCAATTAATAAAGCTGCATGGTATCGCACACTTGTGTTTTATTTTTACTAGCGTTAAATAAATATTTCTTTTTAAACAATTAAATTTAAAGAAATATTTTATAACTGGCGCAGTCTTTCAAGTCGGACGGGTGGAGTGTATCGAGTGCATTGATGTCATATTCAATTCAGTGATTAGTGTATCGAGTACATATCGATTTCACGTTCAGTTCATTGATTAACCATCCGAAGACACCTTCTCACTGCAAGAAACCGCTCAGAGCCTAGAAGACTCAAATCGTCATCTGGTTCAAAAGAAGACTAGGATAAAGTCTCCGAAGCTTCACCGTAAATTAAGAAAAATCAACATTTTACAATAAAATCATAAGGATTAATTCAAGATTTGAGCTACACTTCTACTTTAGTTATAAGTAGAGTTGGCAAATAGGTCCGCAAGTCATAGGCGGTACTAAGTAGAGAAATACCCAAATACGTAAACGAGACTTGTTTACCATTTTAGCAAAGACTAACATTTGATTTTGGTATTTTGTTATACCACGTGGTGAGTACAACGTAATTTATTCCTCTCCGTTGTATTGTTGATAATTTTATTTGTTGTATTTTATTGTTAATATTAATTTAATAATAAAGTATGTCAGACCTGCCTAAGGGTAAGAAACGGCCATACATTGACAAAGTGAATAAATTTATAAGTGAATTCCCATTTCCAGTTCCAATTTAATCAGCTATATTTACTATTTTATGTACATTTCTAATTAAGGCTACTTTTTATTTTATTTATTTCATATATAAATATTTAAAAACAAACAAACAATATTTCATGAGGGACAAAGTTGACAAAAAATAGTATCCAGTTAGGACGACAATACCGTTCAGGTACGGCTGGGCCCTCCTGGTTGCCGGTGTTATGGCAGCTCATGTTATTTTTCACCTTTTTCATTCTGCAACGAGGGATTTTCCTGCACAGAAACAAACAATGCATTATAATTTATAAAATATAAAAAAATTTAATAAATGTAAGGGCAGATTACAGAGAACATGTTACGTTTATTTTTCCCGTTAAAATAATAATGTTCAATTATCAGACAGTCTCCTCTATTGTAAATATAGATATATGTTATTTGTGTATATATCTAAGATATGAGTAAGAAGTTATTAGAGTTTACGTATAATTACCAGTTTTAATAAAAATACTAGAAAAATTCCAAATTGGTGCTTACACTGCCATCTAGTGGACAAGGGTTGAACTGGCTACGGTCGTTAATAGCGGACGATGAACATATTGGTTCTCTATTGATTTAGCCTGTTTTTTTCAAATAGGATTTTTAATGAATCTTGAAATGTGTTTTCTCTCTCGGTTTCCGTCGATTAGAGGTGTCTTTTGGCGTTAATTGCTGTCGTTGTCTACACGAAGACGTTTTGATCTGCGATCATCCGCTTTGGGATTAATCTTTGTGTAGAAATTAATTGTGATTTCGAATGGTGCTAGTGTATATTGTTTGGTGAATAGCAGTGCTTTGGCGAAATCGCACCTATTTAGGAGTATTTAATACGGCAAACTTGATTATTCCACGCTTTCTACCGTCTTATGCCACCATACCATCTAACATTTTCGTGGAATATAGTGAAACACTCTTCAAGGAAGGGTGTTAGTGGAAGGCTGGTTGTGACGGAACCTCCGTCGTTCGTTGCCACGAAGTGAGACTGAATTTTGGGAGAAACCTTCGTGGACCATTCTTCTTTTTTTTTTGGTTGGACTTGGTTCACCGGCTGTCCCTGACGCCGCCGATTAGGGGAGTTGTTATCTACCTGGAACCAACCGACTCGCCAGGAGAGGAAAACCAAGGAGTGCAGATAAGAAAACTTCTTTAGTAATTTTTTTTTAAACATAATTGTACGTATACTTGTTGTGATCTAATAAGTTTAAATTGGTTTACGTAAAGACACTACTCAGCCAGGTATAGCCTGTCATATTCTACCTAATTTAGTGTAGAGCATAATTTCGTTAGAAATTCATAGTTTTCCATGTTTTTTTTTGGTGTGCCTCTTTTTTTTTAAGATAAAACATATTATTTAGATAAAAGAGTTATCAACAGTATTGTTAAGAATAACATTGTTCTATTCTGCTTTTAAATTTACACTTTAAGGTTCACTGATTTTATACAGGGTGGATCGGATCCATTCTTGGATTTATTTTTAATTAAATACAGCAACAAGGTAACTGATTATTTTTTTTTGTCTTTTAGAGACTTTATTCTGTCCTTTTTTTAAAAAAACCGGACATGACACACAGAGTGTTTTAATTAAATAAGCAATCATTATTTTTCTTAAATAACCAGTTACCAGTTATTGAACATCTAGATAGATTTTGCATGGTTATTATAATTTGAGTGTAAAAAAAAGTGTACAGCGGAAATTAGTATATATATATTTTTTTGGTTATGGTAAACATACTATGGAAATTTTTCCTGGTTTATAGGTTGTGAATTTGCGTGTACGTTAAGCTTAACCGACACAATATAAACCCACAATATTTAAATTTCGACGCTTGCGAATAGAGCAAAATTTACCTACTGAATTTTCGCTTTCCTTTTATTTTATTTTTTTTTGTGGTTGATAATCATCTCATAAAATGTAATTAGTAGGTTATGTTATCTTAATTAAATAGTTTGACATTGCGATTACAAGTAGGTGATAATACTTACAATAATATTTAAACTTATTCTGTTAAACAGAGTAAACTGCTGAATTATATACAATTTTATTTTTTTTTCCTTTTTGGTATTTGCAATATACTGTTTTTATTTGTCAACGTAGACTTGTCTTTTCTTTAATACCTGTTTAGTAAATTGGGGGATTATTGGGACCTTTTTGGAGTATTTTGTTGTGGATTAATTTACTTGGCGCCCACAAGAATATCGTTATATATATATAATTTTTATTACCCCGCCCGTCTCCACTGATAGCGGCCGGCGAATACTCAACTGTCATCGGACAGCTGTTCTACTGTTGCCTAAGAGGGTAAGTTTTAGGTAACAAACATGTGGATGCTTGTATGTACATAGGAAAAATTCCAAAAGACCTGCTCAAAATAATGATTTTTTTTTATTTTGAAAATGAAAATTGACTGCACGTCCGCGGTGGGGCTTGGAGTAGGGAAGGTGTGTCTACGCATTGTAAGGCGTGAATTCCCGGATTTATTCTACAATAACGCTATAATAATTTGTAAGGTGTGCGAGACAGACCTGATGTGCTGGGACAAAAGTGATTGTAAACGTCACGTAAATTCGGTGCAACATAAAACTAAAAAAATGGCGTGCCTCTGACAACACAGTTTATGTTCGATTTACTCTTAATGCTGATTGCCTGTGATGTTCCGCTGCACATACTCGATAAACAACCATTTCAGGAGTTCTGAAATAAATACAATCCCAAGGTGACATTACCAAGTCGCACAACGTTGCGTAACTATGTACCAACTGTAAACGAAGACATTGTAAATAAGATAAAATGTGTACTAAAAAATACACGACTGTCGTTATGTGTTGACGAGATGACAGACTGTAAAAAAAATCTATTTTAAATGTGATAGTACGTGTACTGGATCCTCTTAAACCAACACTTCCACTGTTATTAGCTAACAAAAGATTAACTGAGTGTACTGACTAAACAATTACGCGGGTGATGCTGAAGACGTTAGAAAAATATGACCTGTCAAAAAGTAAAGTTATTCCAACTTATAATGGTGACCAACGAACTGTAGGCATTTTTATAACGATAGCTCAAGTAACAATTAACAGATTGAAAAAACCAACTGGTGCAGTTGTCAAATTCAAGCAATAAAAAGACAAACTCGTCGGCCCAGCTCAAGCGATAATAGCGACAAATACAATCATCACATGGGAACAAATTAAAGAAGAAATAAGAATAAGAAAGGATTTGGAGACCAACGTACAATAAATACTCTTACAACACAACTTTTAAGTTTGACCCAACAACGCAATGAAAAACCTCTAGAATTTGGGGAAAGATGTAAAGATCTTAGAGATTTAATTATCTCAAAAATCGTAACCACAGAGGTACAAGGCATTTTAATACATAAAACCGCAATGTTTAGTGATATTGCATTACAAACATTTATCAAAGGAATACACCCCGTTGCACTCAAGTGCAAAACTCCAACAACCCTTGAAGAGGCACTCCAAATGCCTATTGAGAAAAATACTCTTATGTGAGAAATTACTTTACAGCAATAAATAGAATGTACAGAAAAGTAATCAAAAACCCATAGCAAGACATCCATAAAGAACAGTTGAATTGTAATCATATATTATGTAAATACAATTTTTTTAGGTTTAGTTCTGGGTACAGGTTCTAAGAAGGCTGAAGATATATCCCAATCATAAACATAATTTTATTTTTAGAAAGCAACAATTAATTGTTATTGTAAAAGTAGACTGCAGAATTTATCTAAGAAGTACACAACAGTTCTTCAAGGTGATGGATGCAGTGGGGAAAAATTTAGTAATTTATTATTATTTCTATATCAGTGACTGTATACAGTCGAACTTCTTTAACTCGAACCTCTTAAATCCCTCAAGACTGTTCGCATTAGAGAAAATTTGAATTAAAGAAAATATTTCTAAAACAAATTATATATCAAAGGCACAGAAATATATTTGGGATACAGAGAAGTTCGACTGTATTAGGTACTTAGTTTATCTTTATAATAACTAATTATGTACATTTATTTATTTTGTAAAATTGCATAGCGATTTAAAACTGGAGTTTTTAACTAATAGCCCTGAACTCGAATGCCGTTAATAATTACCGTTGTATATTTATTAGAGATTTTTTTATTCGATAGTCAATATTTTTATATCTATAAGAAATATAAATCTACTTTTACATGGCTTAACCACACTAACTACACTAACGCAGGGAATTTGTTTAAACGTATTTCGCTACTTAGAGAATGTATATCCCTCCATATCAGTCGAAATTCCGTTCCTCACGCAGGAGTCACGTGACTTCCTCGCCAACTATTGGGAACAAAACAGCTCATACTGGCTAAAATGTCCACTTCTTCGATCCAGCTACAGTTCAACACGCGACAATTCCAGTGTGCTCCGTAAATAACAGTGATAAAGAATCATTCCTGTATTGAACTGCTTTTAACCGTTTTTCCGTACTTTACCGTTTTTGTATATGTATATAATATATCCAAGCGGTCAGGGACGTTCCGGTACTTTCGCGATTCAGTAATTAAAACAGGGTTATCTATTCAGAAACACGCTCCAGGAGAATTTCGTTTTTATTTGATATTTTTATATATATATATATATATATACCAATTGGATTCTAGTGTTACTCGTGGAGTATAAAATCCAATCCCAGTGTAATAGTAAGGAGAACTACTATTCAGATTTTGTGTCACTCGTTTGAGGATAGAATCTGATCAAGTGGTCTGGGAATTAATATCCGATTACATAGGTCAGCTCGTGGTCGATGCGATAACCTGGAGTTTCAACCTATAAACTGTTACTATATATTTCGATATATATCCGAGTCACCACGAATATCTCAGGCCGAATCAATTTAGGGACATCTTTATCATTTGATTTATTTAATTTTTGTTTAATAACGATTAAGGTGCTATCTAGTTAAGACTTTTTTCGGGAATATCCGGTTTTCAATTTAGATTGTATTATACTAAACACCGATTGGATTCTAGTGTCATTAGTTGAGGATAGAATCCAATCCTGGTGTTATAGTTAGGAAACACTACTAGCCAGATTTTTAGAGTCACTCGTTTGAGATAGAATCTGAGCAAATAGTCCGCGAATTAAAACACGATTGTACCCCAGTAAGGAGCACAAAAGACAACCTAGCTATATAATGCCCGCTAAAGTACACACTAGACTCCCTTCGACTCTCCAAGTATTTCAGTGTAGGTTTTATGATATTAAACACCGACTCGTTGAGGATAGAAACCAATCCCAGTATTATGGTGAGGAAATGCTACTAGCCAGATTTTTTAGTGTCACTCGTTTAAGGATAGAATCTGGCCAAGTAGTCCGCAAGCTAAAACACGTTTTTCCCTAGTAGGGGACATACGGGCTAACCCAGCTGTATACTCGCGATTGGACATTATTTCTCAGTAACCATCAGTCCCTGGATTGATATCCTGCTGTATAGTCACGCTTGTATACCGTAACCACTTGCACTTGGACCGCTTTGCACACACCGCCTGCTGTAATACCGCTTCCGCACTGGCCGATTTAAACACATTAACCGATTGCTAAAATACCAGTAGAAAAATAGTAGTTTCCATAACTTAGCTGCATTTGATTTAGCTGCTTACATCATCATTATACATTTCAGTAGTAATAAATTACATTACATTATCACCATCTCTTACTTGGTTTATTGGCCTGCTTTTTTCTGTTGCCTGTATTATAGATTACATTGTTTAATATTTATTTTTTTATATATTGTGAGGTCAGTCTTAAAATAAAATAGATTAAGTGAAGCTGAAATTCTGTCTTTTATTATGAACATAAGTAATCTGTTTGGACATACACCGAGAATCATTTTCGGCAGGTAAGGTGAAGTTGCCCATTGCTACGCAACCGACAATCACAAACACAGACCTCCTGGACATTCCGTTTCTTCATTTAGTTATCCTTGATTCTATCATACCACTGATAGAAAAAAGTGGTGATCCCACGTTTTAAAACAGGAACTGGCGCTCGAGACCGTACCGTAAGTAAATGTTCAAAGTACCACTGCTGTACTAAAGGGTGCTACAAATACCATTTTGTACTTCACAATTTAATTTAAAAAATGACGGGCGTCTCTCAAAATGACTTAAAAACTGTCAGTCAGAAAAAAATAGTTTTACTATTTTAAGAAATAGACCGAGGTGATAAAAAACCGATTAAATATTAATTTGAAGGCATTCTCTAAATATTTTCACCTTTAACCGAGGAGTATCAGGAACTTTTTTAAAAGTTTTATTAATAAGGGTCCCACAGACTACAAATTTTGCACTCACGGTTTACACACTGGTTTTAGCTTTAGGTAAAATGTGTTCACTTGTCACACAGATAGCACATTTGCTACAAATTTTGCACGTAATGATTAGTCACTTCTTGGTTATTACGCAGAAAATGTTTATCTCATATTAATTTAATAAATGAGTTTCGCCTTGAGCCGACAGATTGAAATCATTATTTGAGAATGGACGAAACAATAAAATAACAATAAAAAAAAATAAACAAATGCAGTTAGAGAACCAGAAGTAACAAATAACACGTGAGTTATCAACATATTTTTTTCTTAAATATTTTTTCCTTAAATATTTTCTTAACCGTCTCTTAGTCACCGAAGTAACTCCCACAAAATCTTAAACCATATGACACATGTTACTGCGCATTGTCTCGTGGCTTTCAATTTGATCTTGAATTCAAGCATGCCCGAAGTTATGAGTAAAGTGCGCACATTTTGATCACACACGGCACATTTTTCTTGCGAGCTGAGTAAAACGCACTGCGTATTATGCCGTCTGTGGGGCTCTTTTAATAGAACTTTCTTAAAATAACCCTTTTTACAATATTGTATGAGTACTGCTATTTAAAACAGGAACACCCTGTATAACGATAGGTAATTTTTCATGTAATTTTTTGAATTCCAGGCACGTATTTTAATGCTGAGGATAGTTTCTGAATGCAGAACATAGCCTATGTGAAAACACTTTATGAGAGAATGATATATGAAGCTTCATCGACAATATTTTACAATGCATTCAATATTACTGCAAGCAGACTTTCAATAGCTTCTCTGTATCACTTTATAATTGAACAAATCGTGATGCTTGCAGTCATATATAATAAATATTGCAAATAACAATTTTGTTCCTTTTATTTTTCAGATTCTAAATTTAGTTTTTAAAATATTTTGTAAATACTACTCATTTATTAGCATGAACGAGAGAAGCACAAAGTAGAATTGTGATTTTTTTCGAATACTACATTATACCAATCATCATTGAATACAAAGACAGAACACAAAAGAAAAAAGAACGAAGATTGTTTTAGAAATGTAAGTAAACAGCTGTTGCTTTAAAAACACCATTTATTTGCCTAGCAACAATTTTATGACCTTCAGTTAACGCTGTTTAAATTTAATTGAATGTTTATAGAAAACCAACATTCAGTATAAAAAGTAGGTATAGTATTATTTTTTATTTTATTGAACTACATTTCTCGAAGGACCGGCCTATTGCTTACAGAAGTGTTGACATGAAAAATTGGGATAAAAAGTTTGGAAGAATATGACTCAGGGCAAACGTGATTAGGCCTATGCCTTGATAACTTTGTTATCAAGGCATTTGACAGTTGCTGTCGTGCAGTTCGTAGCACTGCTTTCGCAGACCAATCCATATGGCACTCCATATTTTCAACACAAGGAGCAACCGATCCAACAGCCTGTCAAACAGGAGCATATTCCTCTATACAGTGCTGAATGTACTAATACAGCAATTTTCATTAACTACGTTATCAGATAGTAGTTGATAAGAGGGGTGTATGGAATTTTTTGTGGTTTTTTTTCTTAACTGTTTATCCGTAAAAAAATAATAAAGCTGAAAAATTTTCCACTCTGACGTCAATTTACCCGTGACGTCACGAAATGCATTGTCCCGTTCCTAAATCTTCAGTTCTGTATTCGGTTAACAGTTGTCACTTCTTGTCAAGTACGGGTTATGGTAATTAGTAGTTTTTTTTGATTCTTTCCTGTTAAAATTAGTGTGTCCTGTATTAATCGAGACATGGAAATAAAATCATGTTTTGTGCCTTGTTGTTCAAATACTTCGAAAAATTCATTAAAGTTTTTTTTGTCCGTTCCTAGAGAGGAAAATCGCCGAAGTCGTTGGTTAAAAGCAGTTAATACTTTACACCTACGTACCTATATAAATATAAACAAAATAACAAAAAATCACAATGCACTAAAATATTCATAATACATATGTCTGTATATTTGTTACTTAATAACAGGTATCAACAGTATGATTCATAGGTATATACCTCTTCGTTTTTCCATGTTTTATTTCAGCACTAATATAGTACTGGTTCGTATTTATAAATGAACACACCATCTCAAAGTCTACATGGGGTAGATTGTCAGAATAGGCTTTAACGAATCCTTCTTCCATCGTAACAAAAAAAAGAAACTGCGGCTTGAAACAGTTTTTACTCAAGAAGTTGGTAAAATTAAGTATTAAAAATAATTGAGATTCTGTTCAGCAAATTTTGACAAATAATTGAAATAGTTCAATATCACAGAACATAACAGGAATATATCGCGGCGTTGTCGATTCTTGTAATCAATTATAATTTAATAATTTGAAACCCAATTATTCGCCATATTTGCCATTTAGTTTGGCATCAATAAAAAGTAAACTCATAAACATTTCAAACAGATTATGTTTATTATAGGATAATTGTAATTAAACGGCAATTTAATGCAGGTAAAATCACCGGGGATAATGACGTCACGACCACCAATTTATTTAATTTTTACCTATCCAGGTATTAACAAATTAGGGTAATAATTATTTTGGCATTATTTAGGCCTCACCGATCGGACCATATAATTAAAAGATAACAAAAATCCTAAGTGTATTAGTCCATTATATGACTACAGCGGAGTCTCTGTACTTTTCGTGAGGCACCAACCCCAGTCCTCAGATGAGGCCATATTCCTGCTCTATGCGCCAGCGTGTCCCCAAATTTGAGAAATCTCATATGGAGCTTTGATTATACAGGGTTTCACCTAGTGCGTATTTGTTCCATAACTCTGTAAATATTAAAGATAGAAAAAAAAATGGACAACAAAAGTTGGTCAGAAATCACCATGGCATACTCCAAAAATATTTATAGTCATGCAGGGTATTTCGTTTTAGC